>OZ025191.1:3689173-4289173 GCA_964019065.1 Catostylus mosaicus
AATGAATATTCTTATTGCCAAACATCTGTCAAACTACAGTTTACAATGCAATTCCCAAAGATTATGGTTTCCAAATTGTCATAGATATAAAGATAGATTTTATTAATCTAGAGTTGTTACCTGTTTTGTCAGAAATTAATTTGCAAATAAAATCTTTCAAAAAATTTGATTAAAAATGACCAATTAAGTAAAAACACTGAGAATCAAGTTGCTCAAGTCTTAAGTACTAAAGCCAATTCATGTTTACAACTCTGGTACCTGGGGACTAACGAAGAATGAAGAAAGAAGAAAAAAGCTTAAATTTGCTTCAAAAACTAAGAAGGGTAGCCAATGTTGAATAATGTACACACCTTAGTAATTCAAAAGTGTATATGCAAACAGATAAAGAAATGATGTCTTTAGAAAAATTGCAAAATAAATGGAAACTTGTTGGAAACATTTCATGATCACATCCAGGGAATAAGAAGAGAAAGCAATAAACTATTATTATTTTGAGAGGTCCTCTCCTCAGAAATTTGTGGAGAGCAGGTTATGGAATATTGAACAGTGACATAACAATGCTGAAGAAAGACATATATAATTATTGTGTGGTGGTTCACAGTTTGGGCCACAGTTGCTGCTTCAAAAAATTTATAATTGGGTAGCATCCTTATGAATAGAATATACTACATGTCAGCCAAGGCCTTATTGATATTATATTCATACAATATCATCTTTATCTAATACTCAAATAGAAACACCTTCCTTTGACGTTTCAATTTTGCTTCATAATTTTTACTATTCCAAGTCAATGGAGCACATTAAATTACATGTAAAATTTATAGGTTGAGATTACTTGAGTTCGGGCTAACTTAAAACAAAGCAAAACTAATTAAGGGCAGAAAGTAGAAAAAACAAAAAGTAAAAACAAGAAGTAAATAGCCATTGTAATTAATGTTTAGTTAAGTAACAAGAACTTTACCATGGATCTATGTATGTGGAAAGAATAAAACAATGATTTATTAAATGAAAAGATTTTTAAAACAAGTAGAATGGTTTTTACAAGATATGGTTGTCTATTGTCCCAAATACACAAAATTAGCCAGCAATACCCCACAAAATAGAGCTGAACTGATTCGAAACTTCAAATTAGATGTATAAATTCCTACGACAGATGCTGGTGACCATCAAATCTACCATGGAAAAGTACTGAATGAAAACTAGACTACCTAACCTGTTAACAATGACAAGAAATGTCCGAAGATCAATTTTCAATGCCAAAAAAAGAGTTTTTCTCTTAAAGCATATAACCTCCATTAACTAATGACTGCATTACAAAGTATTGATCAGTCTGAGATACATCTAGAGATAAATGAGATCAGACAAAAATACCTTGCACAAGGAGAAATGGCAGATTTGGCTAAATCAATCATATAAAATCAAGTCATTTGTTTGTAGTAATTCTGCTTTATACTAGTAGTTACTTCCTTTCATTTGTTTTTATATAGTAGATTCTGTTTGGACTAGTGGTATGTGTATATTTGTAAATAAATATGTACAGCTGGATTCTTAAATCAAATTAAAATAAGGTAACAAACAAAAACAGCCATCTCTCCACCAAAAAGCTCTTGAAAGCCCCAAAAATGACACATATCATAGCTTTTATCAGATCAAACTTATTTAACTCAAATAGACACATAAATTTACCAAAATTTGGCCCTGGCATAAAAAGATTGTCTAGAGCTCAATAAGCTCATTAAGCAATGCTACCAAGAAATTAATCTGCAGTTTATATCTACATCACCTAAGCGTATTTCTAATAGATTCACATTTAAAGATCACTCCTCATCCCTTCTGTATTCAAATGTATTTACAAATTTATGTGTAGTGGCTACAGGGTCACTTACTGCAGTAAAATATCTTGAAATCTTCTTATACACTGCAGAGGACATTTTGGAGTTAACAAACATGAACATGATGTCCAATCCCCTAGTCTATCTTCCATAAAAGAACACATTTTAAAACTGGGCACAAAGCCTCTTTTGCTGATTGCTGATTTCTCTATTCTTTTTAAAACAGAAAATTGTCTTAATCTATTGATGCATGAAAGTTTTGGACAGACCTCTCAATTCCCGATAGAACTCTATTCCTCTATTATTATTATTATTCCCCTAACTCTACTCTGAATCCTACCTCTTGGTCTACTCAAGCATTATCTTAATGTTCCACTGCGTTACCTACATGGTTTCATTTTTCTAGCATTTTCAATTGTATCTATACTTTGATACTGTCTTGTTTTTCCACACCAATTTTTCCTTCTCATAATTATCAAAAGCTGAAATTTGCTATCCTGTTTCTATTGTACATTGCTTATAATCGTTTTATAAGCACTTATTTGCTGTCCTTTTTATGCTCAATATGACTCTGGTCCAAGTCAAAATGTCTGTCACTATTAATCATGTCTCAAGGTTTATGTTTCAAGTTTAAGTCCAGTCAACCATGAAGATTATATAACAACAAATCTTTTTATTTGCAACTTTTTGTTGTTTTTCTTGTTGTCAGCAAAAAAATAATTATTCTAACCAAGAGTTCCTTGCCTGCACCAGAAAAAAGTCATTTTTCATTTACTTATTCATTTAGTCCTAAAGCAAAAGTAATTTGTTTATCTATTTTTTATTCATTTTTTACCAAGTAAATCTAATCCATTCATTTAATATTTCAACCAGAGATTCAGAAACAACTTCTTTTATATCTTTTATATATAGTATAAATTTTGTATGTTTTAAGAAAAATGTTAGAACTTTTTTATTGTACGTTACATACAGTATAATAAAAAAGCAACATTCCTCTAGGCCTACTCTAAACTGAGAAAGGCAAATACTGGCTAAATCCAGAAAAATAATTTTTTTAACAGAGCGTCCTCTGCCCACACTAAAAGAAAATGTTAATTTTACCTGTCTAAAATCACCATAGCAAAATAGGCAAAACATGCTAGTTGTTGATGAAATCTAATAAATAAAAATCACTTCAAAACTGTGAAAGGTCAAGATTACCCTCGCATAGCAAATTAGCTATGTTGGTGGGCTTCGGCCTACAACAAACTTGTCCTTGTCCGATCTTGTCAAACAAAAAATGACGCAGTGTGTTAAGTTACTCAAGAAAAATTGGACATAATAACGATAAAATGGAAAGCAATGCAGCTTATTCATATAGAGGTGAAAGAAGTCGACGATTGAAATTTATATAATCAAGGGGTAAATCACTTTCTGAGGACAACTCTGATTGTGAGGTAAGAAACATGGCGACGATGCTCACCTTCTCCAGCTTTTCGAAATGTTCACGCAAAAACTTGAACGGGTTTGCTGGCTTAGCTACACACAGTTGTACAATAGCATCTTTGAGTATACTTTGAATGTTATTTTGTTCGACATACTGTTCGCATTCTCGTATCATTTCAGCATCGTTTTCACTGTTTGCTGCGTCCGAAGCCATTTTCAACATTCGATTCGAGATATAGGAAAATTATTTGCAGTAATTTATGCCAATTTATGTCACTTTTCAAGGCAATCTGCATATCAAAGATACCGTTTGCTCCTTCACATCTCACTAGGGCAGAAGGTGCTAGCAGCAGCTGGACCATTTCAAAATTTCCAAGCACTCATGTTATGCAATTCCTTTTAGATTATCTCTAAATATCTTCATTTGGAGTTGAAACTCAAAATCCTCTTTATTTAGTACTACTAGTATTTTTTAAAAACGTTTGGAGTGCATTGGACCCAGACCCTCTTAGCAATTGAATGCTTTCACAATTTCTCCTCTCATGATGCTCTGTTCATAATACATTTTTTAAAGAAGGGCATGCTTCAAGTTTTCTGCGGTCATTTAACCCTAAAGGCCTTCCTTTTTATGTGTGTATCCCTCTATGTATTTGTCTGTGTATATTTTCCAGCAGGGATGTCTGGATATTTCTTACCTACATAAATACATGCATACAGGCATACATGCACTTTTTGTTTCACAAAGCAAGTAGAAGGCGACATTAAGCTCATTAAGCAGCTATACTTAGGACTTGCGAAGACTGAAAAAAGGACGAAATTTATTGTACCGCAGATATTCTGAAAAATCAAAACCACACGAAATAAGCATTTGCAATGCTGCAGGTGAGATGGCATCAAATGTCATGACTACATGCCTATTTTCCATACACAAAGAACACTAAAGGCAAATTAAAGAAGCTTAAAGGAAGCAAATAATCTTGCAATGAAGATAAATGGAGAGAGCAAAACGCCAGATGTTATCCACAATGCAAAGCAAGCTACTTGAGTCCAAAAAACAAAACATGTTGTCCTTGACACAAAAAGTATGATATATTCAAAAATTTTATACCAGAAAAATACCTCAAATATTCTTATTAGAATCTACAGTTTGGGGAATGTCGTGAATTTATCGTTCAAATTTGTTGGCGATTTACAAATTTAATCGTGCCATTGGTCACTTGAAGCATTTGTCGCTGCAAAACATTTCAAAGATTCTCTGCTCCAGCATTACCAATTCTTGTAGTCCTTTTTCATCTGAGCCTAAGATGCTCCTGCACAGCTGTTTAATTAACAAACAATGAAAATTTTAATAGTACCAGAGCACGAAAATTGCCAGCAAATGGTTTTTTCCTAGTTTTAAAATCCATATAATTAACGTAGGCAGTCCCTGATGTTCTTTGAAAAATGCTATTCCCATGCATACCAAACCTCATGCTGCCACAGATATTCACAAGACGCTGAAGCTTTCGATGGGTAACGAGGTAAATCTCTGAATTAACGAAAGCAAAAACTTAGAGCTATATGGGGGTCATACCCTCTTATTCATCCTATCTCCTATGTTAGTAGTTAAAAAATTCCAGTGCAAGTTAAAACGAAGCAGACCACGTGAAATAATTGAAGAAAAGTTGAAGAAATAATTATATATGTAGAAAACCACAAAGCTTGCTTCAGATTTTTGGCTGTGCTGATTTAAAGAAACTTAAAAAAATTGAGGTGCCTGTTGTCTTTGGCGACAAGTACATTGGCACTTTTGATCAGATACTAAGACTAAGACTATAGCCCCCCTCCTGCTCCGCGTTACCTGACAAGGCTTTGCAGAAAAAACAACATTATATGTAAAGAACCTTAACAAAACCACTGAAATATTGAATATGCAAAGGACTCTCCAGATCCAAAGTGTCTCCCTAGCACAAAATGTCTCCCTCAGACCAGTACTCGCAAATGACCAGTGTGTACCAAAACTCATGTGTACCACTTAAGATCAATTAGAAAAGTAATTTGCTGGAAAACATGTCAAAGTCATTTGCTGGATGTATTAATCTGTTACTTTTGTGCTGCGAAAATTCAGAGCTTTATTACCTACAATGGGCACCAGTTTAAAACCAAAGATGCTTTAAAACAGTGCGACACGTCTTGGTATACGTCACGGCTTAGTTTAAGGGAATACGGTGGATCAATGGCCAGGTAATACTTCAGGAAGGTCGTATCAATCAAACTGTTATGCCAAAGCTACTCAACGCATTGCCAGGTTTCCTTGACAAACGAGGCAGACAGTTTAAAAGTAAACCAGGCATTGATTTTCTTGAATATAGTTCATAAAGATGATAGGGGCCAAAACTGCCAAAATTTAAGAGATCATTTGAAGATTTGAAGAATTTCATAAAAACTTTTGATAAGAATGTCATGCTTCGAGCGGTTAAGTTGAGGAAGATTAGGGAGAACGGACACTGGAAAAAGAGAGGTAAAAGTAGTGTCTTAGCCACGAAAGAAGGGGAAAGGGATGCCAAAAGAAAGCGGGGAACACGTTGGATGGGATTCATGGGCAACATCAAAACATGGCAAGGCCAACAGTCCATTGAACATTTGGACAAAAACTACTGCTACTTCTACTGGTATGGGTCCACCGTTGTTAGCGCGCCTTAAATTGTTTGATCTAACTAAATTCATTGACATACTTGCAGACTGGTCTGTTTATCAGGAACCTAGATATCGCCGAATACTAACATATTCTATATTTTTAAAGGAATCGTGAGTACCCAATAAGCCTCTGAAATTGGAGTTCAGCCGAAACTACATATAAAAAGAAAAACCGCTGTGATGTGGCTGCTTTGAATTGAATAAAAACATGTTTAAATTTCAAATCGTTTTCTTATTGATATGAAATCAGAATTTTTTTAAATCTATTCAACCAGTACTGAGTAATTCGTACCAAGGGACATCACTTAGGGGGGCTTGGGGGTGCCTCGGTTAAAATTGGCGGTGCAAGACAGGTTCTAGCTAGAAAGTGCGTACTTTTACAGCTTTGGAATGGCAACGAGTGATTTTTGCAGGGCAAAAGTGCTAACAACCGCCAAACACGGAGCACGAAGTGACGCCCCTATCCGTAACTGGTCAGAGGCTCATGTTTCTTGCACAAAGTTCACAAACAATGTCAGCACTCCGACTTTACGATGATAATGTATGACAAGTTATGCGAATACATACACAAGACATCTGCCCGTTCTGGTTTTGAGATGCATTCAAGAAAACCTGTTGCAGCTGCAACGCTTATGATTAAGCTATGATATCGTGGCAAAAAGAATGAATTTAAAACACGTTTTCAAACAGGATGAAATTCACTCAATATACATTGTAAAATGTTGCCGAGTGGACTTACTCGTTCAAGGTCTCTGAGAGATCTAGTTATATGAACAGAGAGAGTTCAGCAACCGGACTTTTTACTACAAAAATACAAGAGCGTGATTTTAAAATTCCTGAAAATTCAAGTATACAAGTTTCGAATATCCTGATTTGAAACGGGGGTATGGCTTTCCTCTGGCTTTAGAGATGGGGAATATTACAATTGTATGGGAGCTCAAATGTGAGGGTGTTTAAAGGCACGGACGCGCAGCTTCAACTCTGTCTTTTCAATGTCGTTTCACTCCAAGTCGATGAAAAAGTTTAGATTTTTTGCTCTGGACAACTATTGATCCTACACAAAGGCCATAAGCCCAAGCTGTAACATTTCAACTTCCGGCATTACTCACTGAACCCCACATATACCAGTGTACCGTCACATTTTCAAGTTGTCAGATGTGTGATTTCCTTGAAACTAATACAAATTTTTCCTAGTGGTACCTTCTCTGATTACTACTGGTCTCTATTGAAAAAGCTTGCCTAAAATGAGATGGTTGGAGATATTACATTCCCATTGTAGCAAACGCTTTTTCCTTACATCTGAAATCGCTCACGCTAGGACAACATAATTCAAATCGATAGTAAAAACTGTCAAAGAAGGCAAACTGAGTTCATGTCGAAACTGAATAGAATATATATGTAGAAACACTTGCAGAATAAAAATGTACCTAACAAAGAAATATGACGCTGATGATAAGTAAAGACGCCATGATCTAATTTAAGTAAATACGGCTGTTAGAGACAAAGGGGATGATTCTTCAAACAGGTTTATTAGGGTCTTTTCTCATTGCTCTAGTAAAAATTCTCAACATCACCAATTGTACAACAGTTGATGGCGGAAAATGCCACAAGCTAACATATAATGGGAGTAATTTGTTGCCGATTCAGAGAATTTTCTTGTGTTGAAACCCAAAGAAATTTCCATGCCTTGACAAAATTCTTTACCTAGATTATCAAGTCGAATTAGACCTCGCAGTATGTTTGGTAAAGGAGTTTAGAAGTACCTCTCTTAGTGTATATTGGGGTCCCATTGGAAGGCTAGTTATATTTTTGGTATGTTACACAAGGAATTTGTCCAATCGATGATGGCAGAATGAGTCGTTGCGTCCTTTCAGAAGCCCACTTGAATAAGGTATTGTTATATTCGCCATAAAACTCAAGCGAGTAATTTGACAATCTTCTCTGCTCTGATTTTTTGCAAAGCTTCCTGGCTCTCCACAACCTCATCTACAGAAAATAAAATAAATATGTAAAAGGTAAATTCATTTTAATGCAGATAATACAAAGCTATGCATATGGGTAAAGGAAATCCAAAACACAATTATAACTGATTAAGAGATGATCACTCTGTTACACTTTAATCAACTGTATGTGAGAAAGATTTAGTAGCGTACAAAGATAACGAGTAGAAGTTTCCATCACATATAGACAGTATGTCCACAAGAAAGCAAATGGGATTTTAAGACTAATCAGGCGGTCTATTGAATATATAGCTATAAAAATATTCAAAACCTTATTTAAAAGCTTGGTCAGATCAAATTTGGAATATGGCAACATCATACGGACCCCTCACTACAAAAAAGGCATAAAAGTAATAAAAATGCTCAGAGGAAGGCAAGCAAGATGGTACCAGAACTGAAATAACTCGGATACGAGGAGGACTAAAGAGATTAAATCTTCCAAGTTTAGTTTACCGGTTAGTTTGGTTTAGTTTACAGGGTTCCGTGGGGACATGATTGAAACGTACAAATATATACATGGCTGCTATGATGTAGAGTTTGTGTTGAAAATGTACACCTATTGAAAACTTGGGGACACGGAGTGAAGATTTTTAATGAACGATATTATACTAATGTCAGGAAGCGCGTCTTCAGTGTCAGGGTTTGCTCATGAATGGAACGATCTTCCATGAGATGTAGTAAATGCCAAATCAATGAACTTATTCAAACAGAAACTGGACCATCATTGCGGAGACAGAAAATTCTGATTTGACCCAGTGTTTCACTAGTCAGTTGATGTTATGTGATGTTATGTGATGTTATGTTAATGTGATGTTAATGTTATATTTGTTATGTTATGTTTTGTTATATGGTATTATTATATGTTATATGTTGTGTGTTATGTTGATATGTTTATGTCCATCCTAAAAAATCTATAACTCGCTCCCGCTAGCCACAGACCGGAGAAGCGTCAAATCACATTGCCTTGAAACTTTCACGGTCTGTGACGAAATCTACCCCTCACAGGGAGCGGAAAATAACGGCGGGGCTCCCTCTGCCCCCCTAAACCCGAATTTTCTTCTTGCATGAGATCGAGGCTGTACTGCAAAAATGGCTTCTAGGTGTAGTAATTAAAGATGTTTTTCTCCACAGCTTCACGTTTAACGTTATAAAAAGATTATAAATTGACCATGAAGAAAGCGAAAAAAAATCCGGAAAAGGTAAAATCTATTGCATCTTGCATTGGCGTTGGTGGTCTCTGTGGAGACGTATATGCAAGCTTGTTAAATTCTCGCTCGTTGAATGGGCGAGAGCACTTTACTTTCATCCGTCGACCAGCAGGATCATCGCAGATAAACTACATAGATTTCGCCTGCAACGGAAGATATCTTGCTTGTATTGAACTAAAATGCAATCCTGATCAACGTGATCCCATGTCTTGGAACAATTTACTGCCAATTAGTCAACTGTTGTTGCTGCAACTTGCAGATCACAGCCCTGAACATTCTCAACAAAGGAACAACCTTGCATTTCCATCCGAGGATATCAATGACTTTGAAATAGCTGCATCTATCGAGCTTGACTTCATCGATGTATATTGTGTTAATTTGTCGAATGATACTACCCAAATAGCTGTTTACGGGTTTAGTTACAAAGAGATTCCCAGGAAGCCAACTATTTACGTATATGAGTTCGTTCACGTGAAAAATTCCATTTCAATCCAATTCAAGTCGAAATTCACTTTTGACGCATGTGAGATTCTGTCAGCTAAAGTGACTTCAAGCACGTTCCTACCAACTAATGACAACATTCTTGTAACATCAATCTGCACAGACTACCATTCTGTTAGGAAAACAAATTATTTGGATTTTTGGAATACCCAAACTAGTTTGCATTTTGCTAAATTGAGCATCTTGAAAGAATGCCCAAGGTTTCAAGGGTACATTTCTTCTAAATCATTTTCACCCGATAGTCTTATCTTAGCTTTAATATCATCAACAAAAGATTGGCAGCTGCTGTTGTTTAGTGTTGCTGCTAATAAATTTGGTAAACTTTTTTCACTCCAAGAGCATGGTTATGATGATCCTGTTGATCATTTTACAACGTTCTGTGAGTTTGGATCAACAGTTGGAAAGTATGAGCTGGTAGTGCTTTCAGCAACTGGTAACTTGACAAAGTTGGCAATTAATCCTGAAAATCTGACGATACAACAAATTGTGTATTCTATCGAAATAAATGATGAACCTCATTCTAATATATCAGCATTCAAATATTGTCCAGCATTAAGCAGGTACTATTTCAAGACTAAAACTAAGCTTTCCTTTACTGACATACAAAGTGGTGCAACAAATACTGAATATGCGGGTAATGGTCATGACAATTTAACTGCAAAAACTTGTTCATCTATTGCAATTTCAAAGACTGGAAAGCAGATAGCAATGACAACTAACAGCCATACAGTCAAAGTTTTCCCATGTAAATTCCAGGACAAGAGTCTTAAAAATCTTTGCAGATGTTATATCATCAAAAATGTCCCAGAGCATAAAATTCTAAAACTTGATTTGCCAAAGGTTTTGCATACATATCTACTTTTTGGTAAATATTGATTGTAAAATATTATGTTGTTTTATTGTTCTCTAAAATATTTAAATAAGAGGCAAAATTATATAAGATGATAATGCAAATAATGCATTACAAGGAGGAAAATATGGTGATTAAGAATATACTAGAATTTAATTACATGCAGAGAGTTCTGCAAGATGACATCGAAGTAAATGGATTAAATTAATTCTTATCATGTAGCTATGGGACTTCAGGCTACATATAGGCTTACTTTCCTGACAATGTATAATATTATGGTTGAAATGCCAAATGAAACAAAGACTTTTTGTGAGAATTGGTGTAATAGAACTAATTTATCCTCCCTTATTTAAATCCACAGCCATGTGCACTAATGCACAGAATTTAAAGAATTCCATATGGTTAACATCTCCAGTCAAAATGACTGCAATGAGAAAATACCAAAGAACACATTAAGCTCAACCAAACTGCAGATGGGAAAATCTGCTCCAGTAAGCTAATTCTGGGTCTTGGCAAATACTATGGGTGATGCCCTAAGCTTTAAAGATGCTTAAGTTTTGATACCTTCTTCATTTTTCTCCATGATTTCCCTTGCTTGAGCCAAGGTCTCTTCTCTTGCTTTTCCTTTCAGCTCTTTCATATATTTCAACAAAATCTTGAAATGTTTGTTAGATAGCTGTTAACAAGAAGTATTTTGAACTTGGTGATTAATTGCCAGATTTTTGGTGATTGAAAAGTTGCTTAGCAAGAATGCATATATCATATAATCATGCTTAACACAAAATTCTTAATTGCCAGAAGATAGCAACTTGCATCACAGATAGTGAAAGAAGACAGACAGTGCAAGAATAATATGTAGCCAATGTTCTTTATGTAAATAACTATTATGGTTTCTTATAGGTCATCCATTGTGCCCCAAGTTGCTAAATATCAATTGAATCCAGCTGTATAGTAAATAGTTTTATTTGCTTACTGGTTTCTTGTAAATCTCACACCTGATATTTCCACATGAAAAATTTGAAAGGCATGTGACTTACAGTTTTAGTAGTGTTTTAATGTATACTTCATAAAACGCACCCATGTAATGTAAACATGTTATGTCGTAATCTATTGACAGAATGCTGAAGAGCAACTAATTTAAAATACTAGATACTTTTTAAACTCTAAATATCTAAGAACACCGCTACTAAGGACGTGTTTAGTATTCATCTGCTTATGTTGTTAAAACAACACCTGATTTATAAAATCCAATGTTGTATATTGTGTAATTTCCATTTGCCTCTACCTTGAAAATTTTGGAACAAATTAAGAACAATTCAGCCTCAGAATTCTTGGAGAATGATGAACAGCCAGCCTGAACTTCATTATACTGCTACTTATAAGCCTTAGTTGCTTAATTACCTAATTGCTTAAGTTACTTAGTTCCTGTGATAAATGATTTAATTAATATGTAATTATGTGAATAATTAGTTGTTTACAAAGCAAAGTTGTACCTTTGTTTCATCATACATATTTTTCAGTAACCAGATTTGTCTTAATTTTTTGAATGACCAGTCACTTCTGTTTTTCTTCCATGAGATTAAGTACACAATTGATGGATTCATTGCTGAAACATCATCTACCCTACTGTTGGTATTATCACTATAAACCTTTTTACTTGTTTGTCTATCATCACCACTAATTCTATTCTCTTTCATGCCCTTATTGGATTCATCGTTTTTTAGTACCCCACTTGTTATTTTCTTTGATTTTACTTTCTTAACTTTCTTCAATTTTCCACAGTCAACTTCATTTAACATCTCTGTGAGTTCCTCCTTTCTTAACGAATCGGTTTTTAGGTCTTCATAGTCATTGAAAACTATAGAAGTAGCATGTTTGTTTTTCTCCGTTCGTCTTTTCTTCTTAACGATTTCCGGGCCATCGTTTTCACACTTTCCTTCATTTATCAAAGCACGTTTTAGATGACTGCCTTCATCTTCGTCATCATTTAGGACCGGACTAGTTGCAGCTGTAAAAATAGTTTCATTTAAAGCTGTGAGTCCTTCTTGATTATTTGTTTCATCTACCAAGTTATGCTTCTTTCTTGGCTTCATCTTTCTTGCTTGAGAGTTCTTGTCAAGAGAAATTTTTTTCTCCGGATTTTCGACCGACATCGTGTGGTGCACTATGCACAACCTTTTGTTGTTGCTGTTGCCAGTAGTAGTTCACAGGGTTTAGGCCTTTTATTTAGTAGTTAAAAACTTTTGACTGTTTTCCTACTTTTAAGAAAGTAGGGGGTATAGCCTGCTTCAGCCCCCCCCCAGTGCATTGTAATAATTTCTGAATCCCCCTACATGATAGGGAACCCACGTGGCGTCTAAAACCCGAAAATCCGCAAATTTTAACTCAGATTTCCGAGACCCGAGCTCAGAAATAGGCGAAACAAGCCAACCGTCAGCTATGTAAAACTCAAGAACTCGCACGTTGTCAAAGGAAAACTGCCAACCCAGGGGCGGATTTAGGGGGGTCTGCTTTCCAGAACCCCCCCCCCCTTTGTCATTTTAATGATATTTTGGATAGCAGTTTATGACTCAAAGAGATAAATTATTGTATTTCTTGTTTTTATTCACAAATTCACAAAATTTCTTGGGGGCCCCCTAGAGGCCTAATTGTGAGGGGGCCCTTGGTTTTGCGCTTTTAAGGTGCACACCGTGCGTTAAGCCACTGAATGTAACCTGCAAGAAAATTTTTTTACACTGAAGGGATTTTGTGCAATAAAAAATATAATTATTAATATAAATATGGAGCAAATACACGTGCTACTGTCTGTATTCAAGGATTATAGAAGGAGTGAGTCCTTTTTCGTAATTCTTTTCTATTACCTAAGCCATGTTTTGGCTGAGATATAATTAGAATTTTGAAAGGGACCATGTGGGTCAGAATAATAAAGTTTGGTTGGAGGGGTAAATCCCTCCAGTTTGATTTTGCGCAAGCGCATTGCGGTGACAAATCTTTGGAAAGGAGGCAACAAAAGCAAATATGGTGCCCAGTGACCGTCAGGGCAGTCTTACAAGACGTGTCGATTTGTGCAAAAATGCTGTGTTTAGAGCTAGTATCCAGTCTTAGCAGTATTGGCTACTGCACTGAAAGTAAGGTATGTTTATAATTGTCAATGTTAGAGTGTATGGTTGAAGGTGGGAATCGTGGTGGCCTAAACTCTGTTCCACTATAAAGAATGCACAACAGGTTTTCTTTATGCCTTGATTGCTATTGAGGTTTACGCTCATAATCGGTGCTAAAGGATCTGGAACGATTAACTAACGTTAAAGGCCCTTTTCCAAAACATCCAGTTTTGGAACAAGACTGCATCACGGTTGCTAAAATTGATTATTTGGAAGCTGAGATTTTCTGATTTGCCTTTTATTCATGCTGCAGAATGTCGTGTGATGTTTCATATGTTATATCTATAGGATTCCAGATTGATCTAACATACCACATGCTTGTAGCATTTGGCTAGAAGCAATATACTGTTTTGAGAAAATAGGACATTTCATATTTTAAGGTTAGATCTCAATGTGGCAATAATTCAAAAATTGTACGATGTGTTGTTTTAACTTGATATAACTTCCTTAAATAGCACACTTGCTATAGCTTTTTATGGTTTATACCTTTTATTCTAGGTGAAATCATAAGTAAAGGAAAACATGTTATTTTTAATATGAATCAGTAATGGCATCAAGAAACGTCTCAAGGAAGAAAACTAGAAGCAGCTTGTTGATTGATGATTGTAGAAAATCTCATTCTTCAAAACTGTGTTTATGCGGATTAGATCTGAATAGGGTTCCTGATGAAATATATTCTCATCCTTTTTCAATTTGCCTTGAAGTTTTAGATTTGAGTAACAATAACTTAGTCAATCTAAGTGAAAATATTGGCTTGCTTGCTAACCTCACAGCACTTATTTTATCTGGTAATGCATTGGTAAAACTTCCGAATGATATTGGATCATTGAGGAAGCTTGTGACTTTGGATGTGTCAAGAAACTGCTTGGAATGTTTGCCAAAAACAATAAATAATCTTAAAGAATTGAATGCAGTTAATTTAAGTGGGAATGATTTCAAGACTATACCTGAATTTTTATTGAGGTTGCCAAGGTTATTGAAAGTGTTTTGTATCAGAAATCCGAATTTGGAGAATATTCCTAAATGGGTTGCAGCAGATGGCCTTGTCGCAATGCGCAATTACCTGAAAATTCAGGTTGAGGAGTATGAAAGTAATGTAGAGAAGGTAAAACTAAAAGAAAGGCAACACTGTGGATTTCTTTTATCAGAAATAGAGCAGAAATGGGTTTTAGAAGATGAACAATTTGTAAAGAAAACTAAAGATGTGAGCACACAGCTTGATGATTGTGATGATGATGATTTTGAAGGGGGCTTATCTTATAGCAGAAATCAGGGTGCTTTGGTTGCAGAAGTATCTACAAGCACCCAAACAGATTTAACTGATGGCAGTCGCAGTATGATATTTTCTGGAAGAGAGGTTTCTTTCACTGGAAGGTGAGAATCAAGTGCTTTCCCACTATATTTTTTGCCAACAATATTACACATTGTTGGATATTTGTTTTGACGAATCAACTGTTTTAAACCAAAAACTTTGCCTGATTGATAAGTACACTTTTAAAAAGAAATTCATATTTATGCAAATCTTGGTTAAGAGTTTCTTTTAAAAATGTGGAAGAACATAAAGCAGGAGGAACATAAAGCAGGAGGTACACAAAGCAAATGCCACAATTTTATTGTTTATAATTTGGAAGTAATTATATACAGACAGTACACAATATTAGTTATAAATTATCAGCAGTAACTTTTCTTTATTTGCTTTATGTTTCTAGTGCTTTGCATTGCTACTTATTTTTACAATTAAATGCATCATTGCGAAAATTCCTCGAGAAAGTGCAAGGCTGCCTGTTATTTTGTTCTCTACTTCAGTTGTAAGCTTTTTTTTAACTTTCTTCAATTTTTTGTTTACTCGTGCTCCAAAGTCCGTAAAAAATAATATAAATTTCCCTTTTTTTATACTCTTGAGTAGTGCAAGACGTAAAAGGTGCTTTTTGGTTTTCCATGCAATTTAATAGTTTAGGAGTACAAAAATTTTACATATTTGATAGTTTAAGGTTTTAAGTTGTTTTCTTGATAGATATCCTGGATCAGAAGATCCTGCTGATGGAAAAAATAGTATGAAGTGTCATGAAAATCAAGCACTAGAGAACTTGGTCAAAATTTTCCACAAGCAAATCAAACTTGTATCTGATTGCCGAACAAACTCTCCTGGGAGCAAAGCTGCAAGGAGGACTTCCTGCAATGATTCAGTATATAATGATTGCTTTTCAAAAGTCAGTAGATCCACAAAACCATGTCACAGCTGTGGTTTACAAAGAAGAGAAACTGTAACTTCAGAATATGGCAGTATGTCATCTTGTAGTTATGCATTTGAGGATGGCATCTTTGCTGACAAAAGTGATGGCAGTTGTGATGGTAATAGTGGAAGTCATGACCATGATGATCTCAGTGACAATGATCTTAATGATTTGTTAGAAGATACAGATTACCTCAGCCCAGATGATTACGATGATGACATATGGTATGACTTACTTACAATTTGTTATTTCTCCTCTGATCATCCTATTTATTAAGAGTTTTTTATTGTCGCATATGAACATCTCTTTGTTTTTGGCACAATGACATTGATGTTTCCACAACACTAATGAGACTGAAGAAAATGGCTACTTGCTGGGCTGTTATTGAATTAAGGAATTTTATATAATAAAGTATTTATGAAAGCCTACTTTTACATTAGATCGTAAAAATATTTTTTTACCTAATGTCACTATCACACTCAATAGCTAAGATATGATTATCTTATATTTGATATGCATATTTCCCCTTCTTTTGCCAGGTTCATATTCTGTTTGCAGCTTAATTTTCATAAATACAATATGTATTTCCTAATCATAATGACAGAACACAACAGTTTGGGTTGCAAATTTAAGTTTCACAATTGATGCACTCTTCAGATAACTATGTACCTCCTGTAGATCCTTTTATTTTATGTTTTCCTTTAAGGTCCATTGCACAGCAAAGATACATAAATGCATGCAAAGAGTTAGTAATAAGACAAAATGGCGTTGAGGTGAAAGTCCCGGAGATAAATTTAAGTGGACATCGCCAAGAGGAGTTTTCATTTCAAGTAATCAGCAGTTTTGAAATTTCACCAGCCTTGGAGGACAACATGCTTCTTGCAACACCTGTAGTGCAAATAGCACCACATGGGGCAAAATTCTATTTGTCAATGGAAGCCATCGTTAAGTTACCCCTTAATATTGTTATTGGAGATGATGTAACTGTTCAATGCTATGAAAGCGATACAGATGAACATGAAAAACCATCATGGCAAGAAGTCAGATCAGACAAGTTTGAAATTGTTTGTGGAAGAGTGATTATCAAAACAAACCACTTCTCGCTTTTTTGTGCTACAGCATCAAAGGCATATCCGCATGTGGAGAAAAGAGTCTCTGTAACAGAGGGGGCTACATTGGCTGTTGAGGAAGCTGAAGGATGTAAGGTACATTTCCCAAAGGGATCATTGAAATCTGAAACGAACGTATCATTAACGGTTTTATTCAGTGATTCAAGGTACAAACCAAATAGCATTGAACAAGCAATGGCATCTCCAATAGTTGCTCTGGAGCCTAGTGGAGTTAACTTTGAGAAAGATGTAACTGTCACGCTTCCACTTCCTGATGCAAAGGAAGTTTACCATGGGATTAAGGATCCAGAGTTGATCATTCTAGAGAGTCAAACACACGTTAATGAAAAGCCTTTATGGAAAGAACTGAAAGTTCCATATAAAGTGAAAAGTGATAATAGTACATTTACCGTGGCATTTAACGTCACACATTTTACTATTTTTACTGCAATTTGGAACTTTGCTACCTCTACTCTAGAGGCTGTTAAGAAAAGAGCAGAAGCATTTGTTCCACAATTCACACATCGTGTGTACTTTCAAGCTCTTATGAGTGACAGTCATCACAACAGGCAGTTTGGTCTGTGTGTATTATGCCATCTTGCAGGGAATCCTCCTGTTACTGACTGCAGCCAATTCCCGATAGAAGTTGGGAGGTCAAAGCCAAGGGATTTGAGTAAAGGAGAAGTTGTGATAGAGTGAGTATTTATTCAATTCATCATACTATTGCATATTGCCAAGCATTTGCATCACTACACATTTCAATGTAAAGTGTTTTATTAGATTATACACTGCAAGTTACAAAAGTGTATATTTGGGTATCTCTATTTTAATGCCAATTGAAAACTTAAAGGCAAGGCAAACAGCTGGACCATTTTATGTTCCCAAGGGAAAATCTCGTTGCTTTCGACTGTAAACAAATCTGATTGATCACTGATATCAAAGTTTTTTTTATATGAAAACAAGAAAACTGGACGTGAGATTCATACTCAGACTTTAAGACAGCAAAGGTTTTAGCTATGCACACTTAAATTTACCGGTTCTACTCATTTCTAGTCAACATTCATTTAACAACAATTTTTTATTTTTTTGCTGTGCCCATTTCCATTCAGTAGAAGGAAAGAAGTATTTGCTCGCAATGAAAATAATGGTCATTATTTCAAAGTGACTCAGGTACCATAATGTTTTGTTTTGATTGTCTTTCAGGTTAAAATCGAAAAAGTTTACAGCCGACGAAGAAGTATGTGAAACCGGAAACGGATTGATAAAAACTGAAGCCTTCAATGGGTTGGAATTCGACAAACAGTTTGCGTTGAAATTCATCGATGCATTTAAGGAAGGCATATTTGGCACTGTAATTGTCAGTCGGAAAGAAAACGCAAATGGTGTCAAACCTGTAGCTGACTTTCTAATTCAAAAGGTAAGATTCTATTAGCAATATTAGTGTAAGTGCAATTGGTCGTATTTCATTTAAGGGCGTCACTTTAAGGAGGGCTTTGTACCTAACAAACCAATGTCTACGCTAAGAGTCTGCATGGAGGTCGGTGACTTTTGAACAAGTTCTCTTAATGGAAAGACGTTGTTGAATGCAATCTACGTAGTTACAATATCACACTTCATTTGCATCAAAGTGGATAATATGAATACACGTTTTTTTTATAAGAACACTTGGTTCGAGTTTCAGCCTGCCGTTTCTTATTTTTCCGTATATTTTTAGCCTAAGGTTTTTCTTATCCGTTTTTATTTTCGTTTTCGAATTTCCTGAGCATAGCAGTGTCAAGGCATAAAACGTACTTGATAAAGTAATTAAGCCCCTGTTCACGTTTAATATCGGATGTTGCAGGACGTAGATTGTTATTTTCGCTTGTTAATGATATTTTATTTCTTGAGTTTTTTGAATCTCAGCCTGCCTTGTTTCTTAAGTTTTTCTTATTTTTTGGCCTAATCTCAGCCTGGTGTTTCTTATAAAGGTTGTTCTTATAAAAAAAAACGTGTAGGAAGCCATATGAGTCAGATGGTCCTAAAGAATAATAAGTCAGGTAATGTCCGGAAACCAACAGATTTATGTACAAAAACTGGAAAATCACGTGAGAAGAGGAATGGTGCTTCCTATTGGCTTCTTGATTTTCAAATCGGTATCCATTTGGTTGGTTGGTTGCTTTGTATGATGCGTTTGCTCGCAGTAACTCATCCAGCGCTTTGTAATGGATTTAATATCAGAATGGTGCCTGTCCTCTTAGAGGCCGTTGATAGTTTAGTTAAAACCCAATTAACTAAGGATCAGATTTCGCTCCATCGATTGTATTGTTTTCCATCTTTATGAAAGAACATCACTGACTGAGAGCAACTCATTCTATGGAATCGCGATGAATCACCCAAAAATACAATGACGGTTGCAAAACCATTGCAAAACGGTTTTGAAATAGCGAGTTGAGTTTATCGGGTGTAAACAGTATACTCTCAGGTCCCTGATAAACAGGGGGCTAATTGAGTTTCTCGCTTTCTTCCATTCAGATGAAGCTTAGGAAAGATGTTTTATGAAATTCTCTTTGAAAGAATTTTTGCACCAAATAAATTTCCTTTTGCAATTTCTTCTCAAATGTGAAAGTTGTCCAACGAAGCTCTGTTAGTTGGTGCCACAAAAGAACCGAAGATGGAATTAAAAGGTTGTTTAGACCACTGTCATTGAATTGTTGATGTATTTCCGACCTTATCCTGTCCGTTTATGAAGACCCCAAATAAAAAAAAATTTTTAATTATCTAATAGCTTTAAGTATTAGGGTAATTTTAGTATTCAAGGATCTGAAGAAAAGAATGCAAGTATTGAAGATACGTTTATCCGTTTAATGTTTAAACACACATCTCCTTGTTTCTTCAGGCAAGCTGCCGGAAAACGCAACCGAAAAGAAAACCCACCGCACTGGAGACTAAACTTTCCCAGGAGGTAGCAGGTATGCAGCTTGAAAAAGGAAAACTTACGGTTTTTTTGTAATAGGTTGAGCTGGCTTACGTTCCAGCTCCACTAGGGGACACTACCAAACAATCATTTTGCTCTTTGCTGGTCCACTGAATTAGAAACAAGAGCTGAAACTTCAACATATTCTTATCTTACCTTGAATTTTCTAAAGCCCCTAATTATTTTGCTGGACCTGTTCATCTCTAACTCTTTTAATTGTTTCTGGGCATTTCCCATGAGGATTTCGCTACGCACAGCATTTGAATTGCGCGAATAGCGAACATTGACTGCTAGAAAGTGCTTTCTCATCCGATGCTGCTCCGAGTATGAAACCTCAGTAATACCTCAAAAGGCGAGCAGTAATATCTTTTCGATTCAAAGATTGGCAAGCGTATTCCATCCGCCACTGATTTCGTATGCGACATTTCGAGTTCTGAAAAGTTTCGAACGATAAAACTGTTTGCATTCCAAGACTATGTTTCCGCTTTTTTAGGCAGTTGTATTTATTTATAATATTTATTGATTTTATTTAGTTTATCTATCTATTCTTTTTTCTATTCATGTTTTTAATTTATTCATTTAATTAATTTGTTTATTTATTTTTTTATTTATTTATTTATTTATTTATTTATTTGTGTACTTCTAACCATTTATACACCAATACCCTCCAGCTAGAAAAAATGTTGAATTTAGCTAACAAACAGAAAAGGTTACAATCATTTTGATCAAAATAAAAAAATCGGATCGGCCTTTTTTATATGAAGTTGCACCTCTTTCTGTTGAGCGCAGGTCTACTTGCAATTGAAGATCGCTGGAAAGAATTAGGTCTCGCTCTTGGTTACACGAGGAACGAAATAAATACGAAGTTTTCCGGCGAAAATCCCATTGATGCAATTCTGACAGATTTTATGGCACGCGGAGGAGATGATGTAGATTTCATAACAGCAATGTATGAGGTAGCAAGACGGTTGAAGCTGATACCATTCGACCAAATGATGGAAAATAGAGAAAACAGGAGGATGGAGAACCGCATTCAACGTGAGTTTTCACTAGTCGATATTTAATAACTTCTTTTCACTGTTAACCTTTAGAAATGCACGAAAAACAGAACTTATCCTACTGAAATGCACCTTTTCTCGCCAGAGAATTTAAACGTCGGATGGTGACAAAAATAGCCAGTTTCGGGACCACAACAACATGAGACGCGGCAAAAATGATTGGATGATTTGCCCACTCACCCATCTTTATTGAGTCTAGGTGAAAATGGCTAAATAATAAATATCGGTAGCTTATCTAAATTCTTCGCAATGGAAATCAATACGCAGCTCTATAATATTGAGGAATATTAGGGGGGAGGGGTTAAACTTTTAGAACTGAACCTTTATCACAACAATAGTTTATTAAGTCTCTGACTTTTCGTCACAGTTTATAAACTCCATTTTAAAAGGTTTCTTATGCTAATCGCAAGATATATTAAACTGTTATTCTAGGGAAAGTTTAAATTGATAAATAAAAGAATAGAAGCATTAACTCTTCGCATTTTTTGAATCTTTCCAATCATGTTTATTAATTTGAAAAACATTTGTTTGATTTTCTAATTTTAATTAGCTTATATTTTGGACTGTTATCTTGACTTTGTTCGTAGGTGGTTTGCTTCCCATTTTCTATTCCCCTTTTCTCTTTTATCATAAGCGTACGTGATTAAGTGTTTTCTTTTTGTAGCGGCAACAGGCCCTGTCTTTTGTAACTGTACAGCGAGCCCGGAGAAAACGCCACTTAAAAATGTGAAACGCAAGCTTATAGATAGAGATTTTGAAGATGAAGATTACCTCTCTGATGCAAGATTGGATCGGATTGCTGGGCAGATAGCCGAGAAATGGAAGCATGTTGGCCGAGCACTTGAAATTGACCAGAAAACGATTGCAGAAATTGACTTGAATAATCGATACGAAGGAGGGAGAGAAAAAGCATTTCAAATGTTTGCAGTTTGGAAAGAAATGTATCCCGAACGATGTTCTGCCTCTGTTTTAAAGAGAGCTCTGTCACAATGTGGTTTAAACAACACAGCAAAGCGTCTTTTAATCCATTAAAAGCTTGTATATAGTATGATAGGTTAGGGGGTCGATTGGTAATGTTTTTTTCTGAAATGAGATCAGTCAGAACTGTTCCATCAATATTTGCTAGATCAAGGAGGGTGGTTTCTATGTTGGAATTCATCAGATTTCTTCACCCTACCCTTTACACCCGAAAATATCCATTTCAGTCCCAGCAGATCTCACTTAAAGTTTATTAGAGTTGTTTGAAGTATCTTATAGATCGCACCAAATATTAAATTGCCTTTCCTATTTCGAATGGGAAGCAAAGCAAAATAAGGTTTTCCTCCTCTGATGGAGTGAGCCAATCGAAAGTTCCGCCTTATCTACCATAAAATTGGGCTGTCACTACTGTGAAGGAATAGCATACCTACATGGCAAACTGCTTCGTTGCTTATGCGACTCCTCCTTGGTTAGATGAAATATATTTCATAGCAGCCACAATTATGTTGCATTTATCTTGTCTGCTAGAGTTTAACTTCAACTCCACTTTTCACGCCCATATGTGTCATTCCGTGTCATAATCACAATCCTTTTATGGCAGTTGCAGCCATATGAATGTGTGTTTCCTGCAAGGCATCTGCGATGCGACATAGTTCTGACTTTAGCCAACGAATGCCCTTTGATTCCAAAAGAATAACAGGCTGTTTTACAGTGAAATGAATTAGTTCTTCCAAGGCGTGAGTTGATTGCCTCGTCTTCATTTTCCTTGTAAGTACTTCTATGCTTTATTCCTTGTTAGTGTTGAGCAAGTTTTGTTGTAAGGCCCATTGTGTTTTGCACTATTAAGTACGCTGATATAACTTCTAAAAGACGGCCACTAAAATAGACCGGTAGATTTCTTAACTGTAGTGAGATGAATCACGCCCCTTTAAAAATTTGACGTCTAAACAACATCATAGTATTGGCTCCATGCAAGGCAAAAATGGCCGCTGTCGGCCTCAATTATGAAAGAACGTTATTTTTTCACGTTTTCACGTGATGCCCTCACGTCCTACTTGTTGCTAGCCACCCGCCAAAGTATTGGCTGTGCTGAACAGATTTATAAAGACCAAAAAAGGTAGATAGGGCATTGTTGTATTTGATCTATTGTGAGTTACCACTGTATAGATCTTTGCCATTTTCTGCATCCATTCGCTGGTCGACTGCAGCAGACTGGGATTGGCAAACACAATAACTCATGAATGGTTGGAGAAGTGCAGCCTTTTTGGCATAGATTAAACATGATTCTGTGATATAGCTATGTTTTCGTTGCCTCCGGCTTCGAAGCATGTTACACGAGTTTTGGAGACAGAAACCCGTCGATGTCACCTTTTTTGGCTTTTCCTACCCTTATTGGTTGGTTATTGCCACCTTTTGATGAATCATAGCCATTTGTCTTGTCACTTACGTCATTTTTCACACCTTAAATCATGAAATCATCATAAATTATTAAATAAACATTTTAAAATGTTCGAAAAATCAAACTTGCATTTGAGATTTTCGAACAAACCATGAAGTTAACACTCTCAAGGATGGTCATTCAGCCATACTTCTATAATCAATGTGGTTTTAAAGCAAACTGTTGTTTTAAATAATCGATCTTTAGCGAATTTGACATCAGCGTGCGATGATACGCCTATCCCCAAAAGTCTTCAATTTTCAACCATTTTCAATTGTCCTAGCTACCTGCTTGAGCACCCTGTAAGATTGGACGTCTATCCCAACCCGTGTTCATACGCGACTTCCAAACTAGTCTATGCATGCTGGCAACTGTTAATCTTCCTTTAAGCTGCATGTTTGCGAGTCGGAAATCATCCGAGTTGTATTTATGTGAAAGTCAGCTTTGTATAGAGTTTCGTATTGTATCTTTGTAAATATATATCGGTTACATCACCTTGGTTTCTAGCTGTTTTTATCAGTATTTTACACTTCTTTCTATGTAGTAGGTTTATGTGCAAGTGAGTTGATTATATGTATCTGTTAGTAAGTGCTATTATTAATATCGCCATCGTGTTGTGTAATAAGAAACGAACCGATTTTTAGATAAAGAAACCGATTTCTAATATTTGTACAACAAACCATAAAGTGATTTAGTGACTAATTGATTGCAAGATGAGCAGTATTGATAGCTCTTTACAGCGACATAATTTTTAAACTGACCAACCATGTCTAAACAAATAATCATTTTACCGACGTGAAACGTTTGGGAGTTCCATCCCCACACAACCCTCTACGATGAGCGCCCCTGCTTTACATTACTACTGATTGCTGTTCCTCGACAGATAACTAAAACGACGCATATTAGCCTAAAATTGCATTTATGAAGAGCACTTCTACTTTTAGCCGGTTTTAGTCTTGTAATACCGTATTTCATCGATTGATTGCTCGAGGCATTCATTTAAAGTTTTCCTTTAAGGAGGGGGGCGGGGGTATCCGTGCGACAAGGGAACTCACTTACGAAAAGGGCTTGCATAAAAGCCAATGTTTTAGAGAGGAGCTAGTTTGATTTCTCTAAGGGACAAAAGGATCATATAATGAAGCAGACAAGTATCTAAAGTTGTGAGAAGAAGGGTTTGCCGAGTTTAGTATATTGAACCCAAGTTGAGGGAAGAGCGCTTACTCAAAGAGCACATTTTCACAAGGTATTGACTCGAAAGGGGTGATCAATTGATGAAATATACCATTTGATTTCGATAGAGATAATATATCGATTTATTCCATTGTAAATTTATGAAATAAGCGTGCTTGCATGTTATTTTAGAAGAGTAAGACAAAAGATTAAGTGATTGTGATCATGGTTTGCATTTCGCACAACTTGATGAATTCTTAACGCGATCAACTCTGATAGTGTTCAGCTGCTATAGCCTTAAACTCTTATGGCATTAAACTCGTTGGAATGGTTTCAAGTACTGCTTTCAAATCTAGCCTCTGCGGTGGAAGAACTTGGTTTTTATAGCTTTGCGCACAAAAGGAGTACTCGAGAATGTAGCTTTATTCACCCAGTGTCAAATTAAATTTTTTTCATTTGATATTGGAATCATAAAGTTACAAGCACAGTGGCCTCTATAGAAAATCCTCGCGCTTCAAAGAGGCGTCTTTCCACCCAGCAATAGGACATATGAGCAGCAATTTCCTCCACCTCAAAACATAATAGCTAAAGCAGAAAAGTTATCTAATTGACCCAATGCTAATGCCAGTTCTGTGGATGCCAAATTCAAATTATGCCACCGTGGCTTTGGCCTTTTTATGTACCGTCAATACAAGGCATACTGCCTGATAAAAATTATGCTCTCATGCTATTCATACTGGTTTTCTACCTTGAGAAATTATGACGACAACGATTTCAAAACATTTGCTGCAACTCACAAGCATTCGATTCATTTTGTGTATCTGCCATTTTGCACACTTTTTGCACATTCTCTTCACAGTCTTTTTATTAACCTATTCTCCCCGGTGTTTTTACAGCTGTGCTGTTACATCTACCATGTCTGCTCAGATTGCTAGGCTCTCCAAGAATTGAAATTGTTGAAGCCAAAACATTTAAAAATGTTTAGAAGCAAATCAAGCCAGATATTGAAGGGATGTGTCTCCCGCTTTTAAGTAATAACCCATTCTAGAATCATATGCACTGATAATGCCTTATTAGGAGGTAATCTAATGCAATCATTCACAAAATCTGTTAAAATAATCAAAATTTTTCAATATTATCATTTACTTTCTTCAGGAAAAAGGATTTGTAGTTTTGGTAACAGTTTGCTTATCTTTGGTATATCGTCTGGATGAACCTGAAAAATGATGGTAAATTATCATCATTGTAAGAGATTACGAATACCTGAACAGATAACCATCTTTTAATATGCATTCATAAATAGGTGGAAAATTATTTGAAATAAAGGTGGGAAACGAATGTTAAATAAAAAGAGGTGTAATTATAATGGAGACATTTCATTTTTTGTTCAAACTAAAATACAATTACCAATCTCACAATCACAAGGTAATCTGTAATTGTCTAGCATGGGTTTACAGCAGTACAGTAAATAGCAGGCGTAAAATATAAAACGTACAAAGTTACCAAAGAAAAGAAAAAGAAATAAAAAAAGCCTTTATCAATTTTCAATGAAGATACGTAAAAATTGAAGTACTTTTCAATAGAAAAGGTAACTTAAAAATCAATTGCTTGTTCTAGGAAATGTTCTTTGACCAACCCAATGAAGACAGAGATAGTCTTTGATTGTCTAATGAGTGAGGTAATTAAAAGTTCTAGATATAAAGTGAAGCATACTGAGATGCTAATTTGCCAATTCACTTACTTGCATATGATCAAATGCCACTGCAACGGGTGCACCATTCTTCATAACAGGTAATTTTGCATATCTTTGACTGAAATGTGTGAGAAGTACATTCTTGGCATTCATCTTTGCTGCTATTTCCAAGGCCTGACCACAAGTGCTGAAAGAAAACAACGAAAAGAAATACTGAGATAACTTTTTAAAATTTGTAAGGCTCACCTTGTTCGCAGTTTATTAGATAAGATGCATGTTGAATGCAATTTTTTTGTTATAATTTCGACACATTCTTGGTATCGATCTACGCTTTGCAGGATAAATTAAAATAAATTATTTTTTCATTATTTTACGGAGTTGTTAGAATTACAATTATTCACTCTATCCCGTACATCTCTTTTAGCATAAACTAATACTTTTATCACTGCAAGTTTTATATTTAACAAAAATAAAACAAAAGCTGTTTTACCTAGGGATCGTGCTTTGGGAATCGATCAACTTTATAGGAATTTTTGACTGCTTTTAAACTTGGAGATGGTGGGACCGATTCTTATGTTAAATAGAGTCTCTTTCCATACTTAAGTACCAGTTAAAAAGATGCTTTTCTTTCAGAATTCCAGGCTTTATCTCTAAATATAGACATCTACCTGTTATAGGGAAGTAAAAAAATGTGCATGCTCTAGATACCCCTGTATAAGCTCTCTAGTTTTCTGCCTGCAATTCTGTACACCATTTGTCGGCATATCGCTCAAATATATCATAAGGACCTTGAATTTCTGTCTTTATCTTTACCCAATAAGTACTAATTACCTATGGTGCTTTTCCTTGGCCTCTTCTTCCATTCCATCTTCAAATGTCGCCTCATGTATCAGCAGAGTAGAATCCTTCCCTGAATAAAATTCAGCGTTTCACCATTTCAGTGTATTAAAAGACATAAGTGTGCGCACAGTGATTTGTGGAAGGGAATAATGAGTTCTACAGTGAATTTCAGATTTTGAAAAAATTGGATACAATGTTTCCAAGTCAATTTCAAAGGCTTTTGACCACACAATCTGAAAGATTGTCAAATAAAGACTCTTGATATAGAAATGGAACTTAAAATCTCGAAGATATGTCTGCAGATGAAATTATTTGTGTTTGAAACAGTTGCATTTTTGGCCTGGTTTATAGAACTTGAAACCAAAATGGGAGTATGGTGATCTGACGGTGTTCGCTATTCAGTTGCCTATGCTGCTGCTAATTTTTTACTAGTCACTTTTGTATTGAATAGATAAATAACTGCATTCAACAAATGATGCAATTACTTTTCATTGCAGTAAAGGACATAAAGTCAGCGAGTTCCCATACAGCGAGTGACACTTACAATAATCTAGGGAATTATATTCAAAAGAAACATAACAATCAAAGAAAAAAAGTGCCTGATCGCTAAGCAGAACTGAGGCTGTTTCATAGATTGGTCGATCAGTCGCCTTTGCTACACAGATCCAGAGAAATAGAGGAATAATAGTGCTATTTCAGTTACTAAATTGCAACGTGTGGTTGGATGGACATAAGGGATTAGCAAGACCAACTATTCCATTATTATGTTTTCATAAATAAAAGCCCTACTCCACTAGCCACTTCATTGCTGATTCATGTCCTCAGATTATGTGGTCAAAACGTCAAAATCATGAAATTAAATATTCATCATCTAACCATTTGCATACTGGAATGAGTTAAATATTAATTTTTGACACCACAAAATAGATAAACTCACCTGCATCTACTAGGCTTTGGCATGGCTCGGTATCACCCGAATATGTAATTTTCCAACCATCCTTGTGGCTAAGGACAAACCCATAGGCTTCAGTGTGGTGATCTACTGGCACGATGTCGACCTACAAGGCAAATCAGTTTTACAAATTTCAAAATATGATTTATGCCTGTAACATTAATATAGTTCAATTTAAATCAAAACGTAAAAATGAAGTCGCAACGTGAATCATATTGAGTCAAGAAATCCACCGTTGGAAGTAGAGTTGTGGCCTATGGCTAATGAATCCCCCTCATGACTATTAAAAAGGATGTTACTTGATGCAAAAGGCAATAAGGCCTAGGTCTTACTAACAAAGCTCCATTTTGAAAAAGAGGCCTTTCTAACCCCAAACAAGATGTAGACCTACAAAGAGACTGGATGAAAGTTATCGAAATCTAAGCATAAGCTCTTCACTCATTAAATCTTCAGATTCTAAACAGTGCTATTTGTAAAGTATTTGCTGATAAAGTTAAAAGCATACTTACTCGCGAAAATTCCGATATATATTTTGAAATTGTTGAGTGTGAATCTTCGCTAGCTAACCTTGCACAGTCAACGAATCTGAAACAAAAACCTAGACTGATTAAGTAAAATATTGCGTGAATTCAAAACCATGAGTACACGGCTCACCAGGACGGGAGGCTTATGAGATCATGAAAGCGATCAAAGCTCTGTAGAAACATTTTCTTCCCTCTGAGCCTGCTTCAATGAAGTCATACTGGTTGTTTATTCACTAGTTTTATTTGTCCATACCAAACAGTATACTTGATCCAAATCTTTTTTTATCGGTAAGAAGGTGGTGCTTAGCTCAGTCCTGTGTTTCGATCCTCCTTCTTTCTCCGAAAAAAAGATTTGTCTTTACCGATAAAAAAGAAGATTTGTCTACCCAGGGGCGGAGTGGCAAAATAAAGGGCCCGCAAATTATTTTCAAAAAGGGCCTAATCTAATCTGAGCTCCTTTTTATATTTTGGTTCAAGAACTTCCGGCTCTAAAAACAATCAAAGCAACTAATTCCAAAAACAAAAGAAGATACATTTATTATTTCCAGGGCCTATATTTCCAGAATTTTTAGGGACCATTGAGAAAATCTAACGGTGTGTTGGTAGGCCAGGCCAACCCTATGTTCACTGATAAAGAAAAAAACTTGGAGCAAGACTGGCCAAAGAGAAGCTGAAGCCAGCTTTGCAAAATGAAGTCTAAAGTCAAAGCTTTGACAATTTGCTGCAATTAATTGCTTAAAATATTGTGCAAAACAGTTAATGAAATGAATTCACCTAACATATTTTCGCAATACTTGGATCAACTTGAGGTTGCCCATGAAAAGGTTAACAAATGGCCAGGATTTTTTCTCTTACAAAGGTGCTGAACTATGGAATGGCCTGTCCGCCGAGTCAAAGCAGGCAACCTCTCTGTATTCTTTCAAGAAAAGCATTTAGAGAGTAAAAATGTTTCCTCTCGTTTCTATTTTAAATTTGGAACATTATTTTCATATAAGTTACATAAATATTGCTAAGTAGGTTTTATTATTTAATTTGGTTAATAGCTTTTCCTTGCTATAGTTCATTTTAATTAATGTTCTATCGGAGTGCTCCAAGAAAATCAACTTGTTCAAGGGCAACCCCCTCAAAAGAATTAAATATGAAATATGAAATAGTTATCAGGATAGTACCTGTATCGCAAGCTCTCGCAAGTAGTCGCATACTCTTTAAGCCACGTGGAAAGCCTTTGGGGACCAGCAACAAGGATTGGAGTATAAGTCGAAGGACTCTTCTGCGAGAAAAGAAAGCATCTATGGTTATTCTGATAACTGTGAAATCTCATTAGCAAGCTGCACCTTAACAGAAAGCACTGTCTGCATAATCTCACTTTTATAAACTACTTTGATTCTTTCATTTCGTCATAAACAAGCAAGCATGTAGTAGTATCTTTTAGCTCTCTGAGCGTGGCCTTCGAAGCTTAAAAACTGCAGCTTTACAAAAAATTGAGAACAAGAACTTTCTTTCAAGGACAAAAGTTGCAAGTCTCGCCAATACTATATTAAAATATTTCCCAAGGTAGCAAATTTTGCAAAGGTACCATTAACATTCTATAATCAATAACATTCTAAAAGTTTAAAGAAAATGCCTAAAAGTCTTTTTAGGCCTAAAAACTCAAACTGATCGATCCTTTGTAACAAGCACAATATGAATGTTGTTTTCCACGTTTTAACCACTATTAATATAAATAAAATGTTGCATTAAAACTTATAATTATTCATTGGATGTGGATTTGAGTCGAAGGATCGAAGATTAAATCACTGATATGAATTGCTTACCTCGCCAAATTGCTTCCAATGAATTTTTAAGATCCTAATCAACCCCTAAAATGAAGATAAGCAGCCGCTAAAATTGGTTTATACTAAAACTCTAGTAACGCGACAAAACACAAATCCATTACTACTTACAGAGGCATCCAAAGGCAGTCTGGCTCAATATTAGTGGGCTCCAAAGTGCAAGGGACATTTAAATTCCTCTTAGCCTCCTTCACATTCATCGTAATACCAAAACTAAATAATTTCTAATCAACTTTCAGCTTCATGAGATTCCTGTTGAAGACACTAAATGATGTTAAAAGATGTTCTAAGCTAGATATCATTTTTACGTGTGATTAGAAGTTTGGTCAATGAGCTCTTTTACATGCAGAAGCTTTGCTAATTTGCAGATGATGTAATTTTTATTTGATAAATGGAGAATTGTATTTATGATTTATCAAGAAATTTTGTTGCCTTTCGCTATTTGGCGTTGTTCCTGACAATGTTTTTTTCTTCAGAATTTACTACATTAAAAAACTGGCGCTTTAGCAAGATGTTTTCTCCAGTCTATATGTATTACTAAGCCTTTACTGCACCTTGGATCAGCGAGAAAGGATCAAATTGCATTTATGCTCTTACCAGGTGATGATCAGCATGAAGATGTGATATAAAAACAAATTGCAACTTCTTTATTATATCCTCAGCAGCATTGCCATAATGATTAACAATCTGACCATATGAACCCTCTCCACAATCTAAGAGGATCGTCGAATTTGGACTAAAAATACAATAGAACTTCACAAACTATGTCAAGTTAAAGCTAGGAAATATGAAGCAAATTGGCCATCAAAGGGCAGTGACTCAAGAGGGCATTGACGCAAAGATACAAAGGGACTTAAAATAGATTTTACGTCAAATAGTGACAATAAATCAGGAAAAGGCATAAAAATATTAATAATTAAATTGCTTTTAAGCTGACGGAGTTTAAAAATAAAATAATATCCCCATCTTCATCGGTCAGGCCACTATATTGGAAAACGACCAACAGATGAACAGAAAGACACAAGATATGGATAGAAAAGGACGTGAGAAAAGAATCACACATGCTTTTAACGATAATCTCCGTTCGCTCACCAATCGCTTGGTTGCAATATCCAAGCGAAAAATAAACTCCTTTGTATATACGAGTCAAGATTTGGAGAACTTATCTGGATAAATTCCTAACATTAGAGAAAACATCGCTCGTTATAAAACAGGAGTTCGCGAGTATCTTTTGGACTTTTCACAGGACCCAAACAAGACCCCTCCGGTATAGAATCAATTTAATTTAACTTGCTAAACAAGTTAGCCGCGAAAGAAATCTAGCGCGCCTTTCATGTCCTGCCGCGCGCATAATCTGGTATGTATATAATAATGCGTGTGATATTTATCGGAAAGGTTCAGAAAGCATCAACAGGGGAATTTTTCGATTGAGAAAAATCTACCGCAAGAATGGCAAAGTTTACAGTCTGGCAAGCCATAGACCGATAAACTGTTTTGAAAAATAGAATGAATGAGAGCCAAGCTTCTTTTAATAGATATCAAATTCAAAGAAAGGAAACCTTCATGAAAGGAGGACCATATTCCCCTATAAGCATATCCATCAATTCAACTCACCCCGTATGAAGAAGAATTGAAGTAACATTCCTGTACTTCGATGGAATGGACGATCCAGTACCAAGAAATACTACAAAAGGAAACCTAGCATTGTGTTTGTTGCCACTTGAAATTAAGTTGCATTTGTCCTCTTTAGCTAACGCAGAACACAAATGTACATCTTTAGTATTTGTTGCACATCTACAAATTTTACTAGCAGGAACAATTTCATCTTCAACATTATTATCGTCGTCTTTCATTGTTCGCTTACACTTAGCACTTTTTATTGCATGTTCCTGGTTCATTTCTTTATTATTAGCTTTATTTGCTTGGCATTCAGATACGTCGCCTTTATCTCTAACAGTTCTCTCAGAATTAGGCTCAACTGACAACAATTCTAAAGTTTCTTGTACTATTTGTCCAACATCAATTTGTTTAAGTTCATCTGATGAATCGAATCCAAATGCCTTTTTAGGCCTTAAGTTGAACTTTGACAGGTTTCTGCAAGAATACGTTCTTGAATGTGATTTTGTATCTTTTGAGCTTCTATCGTCCACGAACGGCTAGAAATTGGGTAAAAACAACATCATGTCAAAAAGACAGCATAAAATGAATAAACGAATGAGTTATGTCATGCGTATGTGGCACCAAAGATGTTTTATCCATACCAATTGTGGTGGGATACAGTAAATCTCTTAGAACAATTTCTCAATCCGCAACAGATTCTATTGGACTAGCTATGCAAATATACAACTATCTAACCAATATGCAAATGTCTAGCCATGAAAATTCAAAGTAGCTACAAACTACATATCTTCTAGCAGAATGGTAAATTCCCTAAGAATGATTTTCTCTTCTGGAGCAAAGACCAGGCACGAAATCCTATTGCAAATCAGAACAAATTCCATGATTTCAAAAAAATTAAGAAAATTATTCCAGCATCTTGCTTCAAAGGTGGTCACTTGAAAAAGCTCTTTTAATTCCATTTCATTTTAATGCAATTTATCATTGGCTGATAGTTTTCTCACACCGAAATATGTATTAAAAATTTAAGAGAGAAAAATGCAAAATATGCTTGCTTATTTACACAAAAAGGTAGATTGAGCATGAATTAGCACCTTCCACGCGATCTCGAAGTATTGAACTTCGAAAAAATAATTCAAGTATTCCACACTTATACGGCTTCATGTTCAAGAACTAGACCCATTTCGATTGTTTTTCTTAACCTTCCAGCAAATCAAAAAACGTACTGATATGGTGATTTTGACAGACTCAACTTTATTTTGTAAAATGCCAGAATCTCTTGGACTGTCGCCGTTCTCTTCACGCAGTTTCAAAATCTAAAATACCTTGTGATTTTGTTCGAGTAAATATCTAAACTTACGCTTCTCCACGTTTCGATTAAGGGGAACACGTCCGCATGAACTTGATTCAGTTGATACTGCATTCCATATTGGGTAAAATAGACTGATGGGCACTTGCTTAGCTTCTTCTTATCCAGTATACAATGATAAGTGTCTTTATGAAAACTGTAGAACAAAAGCAATTGTTATAATACTTGTGTAGGATGTGCGGTTGTTGCCCCACATCTACATCATCGTTTTCTTTTCTTGCCACGTGGTGCGATTTGCCGTGTTGTGATAGGTGGTGTTGTGTCGTTGTCATCAATCCAACTCTCGAAGAGAGACAACGAAAAGACCTTGAATTTGAATATCAAGATCTAACGACGACCAAGGACGCAACGAAGCCTAAGAAGACTAACGAGCGACACTGTACCTAAGAACAGGGCCGCCGAGATATTTTCGAGGCCCAGAGGCAAAACTACAAAATGAGGCCTCCTGCGCTGAGGCGAGCAGAAGGGGCAGAAAGCAAGGGGATCCGGGCCTATGTTTAGAACCTTGTCGGCTGCTCCTTGCGGGAGGTTCCTTTACAATATCTAAAGAGAATAAAAATGGCGATATCAGTTTATAAGGCCCCCTAGACTGTTGGTTTATACATAGATCTTCATAATTATAATGCTCCATTTCACAAATGATCCGAGTGAATTCACATCAATTCGCATTTGTTCTAATTTTGGAATTTTTTTACATGGGATTGGATTGAAAGTTGATCCTGTTTCCAGTAGATCTTTTCCATTCAAAACGTAAGCACATTTTTTCATTCGATAGGTTTCAATTAACTTTGATTTACGCTATTTATGTCTGCTAAATTGTCTTTGGGTCACACCTGACCACTACTATTGTCCGACATCACCTTGATCGCAACTGTATTTTCCCAGGAATTTCGCCGTTAAATGTTCTGATACGCTGTAGTGGGCTTATAAATTTGGGAGATAGTAGGCGCATTCTTGAAATTGGATCGTCCATAAATAACTCGTTTGATACTACAGTGAAAAGTAAAAAAGCATAAACCTTTATTTAAATTGTATACCTTGACATCCAGTCCTGATACTCAATATCATTGATTATATCTTCCTCTGCAATATGGACAATCATCGTCGTTTTTCCTTCGCCACCAACTTGATACTCTTTTAAGGTTTCGTTTTTAACAACGCTTGAGATGTACTTCTTTGCAGGACAATCGATTACAAGGAATTCGGGTCCGATTATTGGGGCCTCTGTTACTTGATTTGGATGAATCTAGGATGAGAAAGGAAAGCAATGATACTTATTAACGATGATGATTATGATGATGATGACGATTGATGATTGATGATGATGATGATGATGATGATGATGATGATGATGGTGGTGATGGTGATGGTGATGGTGATGATGATGATGGTGATGATGGTGATGATGGTGGTGATGATGATGTTGATGATGATGATGATGATGATGATGATGTTTATGATGATGGTGATGGTGACGATGATGATGATGATTATGATGATGGTGATGGTGATGATGATTGATGATTGAATATGATGATGATGATGGTGGTGATGATGATGATTGATGATGGTGATGATGGTGATGATGGTGGTGATGATGATGGTGATGATGATGATGATGATGATGATGATGATGATGATGATGATGGTGATGTTGGATTACTTGAGGATTGTTGAAGTGGCAAAGTGTTGCTTCATAAGCAGATTCATGCTCCCCTATTCAAATCGATGTTGAAAAAAAATGAATCGTGAAAACTACCATAAAATACTTACGATCTTTCCAGAAGGGAGAGTTACACTTTGGCCATCTTTAAGTTGGCGAAACATTGGTCCTTTGGGAACACCAAGACTTATCGCAACTTTTGGTAACAGTTTTCCAGGGTAGTCTCTAAGTTTTGCAACGTAGCAAACGACAGCATTTTTGGAAGATTTCTTGATCGAATGAATGCTTACTGGTTCTTTGTTATCTTCATGTTTATCCTGCTCGTGAGTTTGTTTCATTCTATTATGATCTGTATAAAATCAAATGACCATCATTAGGCGTAGTGATGGACACTTTGTTTATAAAATGCATTGGGAGAACCCATCTATACTATGATATCATAACCCTACAATCAGGTAAGAAATTGTTGGAACGCAAGCAAAAATACATTAAAATGGCCCTGTACTCCCTCTGTCAATGTTCATCATACAAAAATTTATTACTACCAAGCGGACATAAAAAATATGTGCGATTCTCCAATCAGCATTGACATGCGGAAGGGGTAGAAAATCTTGCTTTCTCCTGGGGGTCCAAGAAAGAATTCGGCAACTGATTGTGGGTGAAATACGATGGGTGATCTCGCTTATGCATTAAAACTTTTTCAGCATAACAAGGAAATGTCAAAACGTATAATGAATGAATATTGCTGCCAGTTCTTTTCCCTTTCTTACCAGAATAAAGCCAGGTTCACATATTGTTGTAACACGAATCTGGTTGCAAATAATAGAAAATGCCGCACAACCTTCGCAAGGCCTCGCATAAAATGTAGTAGCGGTTCTGTTTTTGCCACGCTCTACGATCATGTGAAAACCAAGCGTTGTATTTTAATGTCTTGCCTATCTATCCTCAGGGAATTTTGGGAATGCTTGAAAAGATAAAAAGAAATTTTGAGAACCAGTTTTAAACTAAGTCAGTTTAAGCGATGCCATATTGCCTAGGGATTAGAACTCTAACGAAAGATCAGAAACAGCAAATAACAGTCGCTCAAGAGGTGCAAAAACGAAATTTATGAGCAGATCCATCAATGGTTTTGCTAAGGCAATGAAGTTTACATACACATATTTGAATAAGTTTGTATCCAATGGAAGCCTGCCTTTCTGCCTCTTAAATCTAGGTTAAATTGGGGATCCCATATTGAAGACAGGCCTAAATATTACCTAATTTTGCGGATAGACATGAACCTTTTCCCTGTTTATCTACCTTATGTACTCGAGTTAGCGCCGCCCCGTATGAGCGCCATCCCCGAATGAGCGCCACTTCTGAGACTAATGAATTTAGAGAGCGCCGCACCCGAATGAGTGCCGCAGTTATCTTTTTTGTAAATGCAGCGCTTAATCGAAAAACATTTCGAATCGTTAGAATGAGACAGGAAAAAAAACTGCAAATTTATTTTCATGACACACTTATGTTCTAAGTAAGAATATTTTAAAGCGTTTTTATTCAATTCTCTCTTGAGAAACTTTGCAATGTGTACATCTGTCGTGAAAGCAGAGAACTCTCTGGAACGTTAAGGCCGATTTATCGCTTTCTATTTCCTGTGTATATTTTCTGTATTTGTTTCCAGAAAATTCTTCATCAAGCGTGACAAATCCACCGTAACATGGCCAGCAAGCGTCAATTTTTCGTTTTTGAAACTTATTTGAGACCTTATTTGTTTTATTCAAAAAATGACAGGGTTATTTAAGTGGGCCATCCCGGAAGAGTTCCGCCCCCGAATAAGCGCCGCATCAATAGTACCGGAAATCAAAGAGCGCCGTGGTGTCCACTCGAGTAGATACGTTAAAGCATTTTTCAATAATAAGCAAGGTCTTCTGCTTAGAGAATCCCACACTGTAGAGGCAGATTCATACGGAACACCTGAGAAGATCACATTAAACCTTGACGTGCTTGATGGTCAGATTTCATCCATTTTTTTCAATCCTTTTCTGAAATTTTTTTTGCTTGACTATAGATAAACCTATTGTAAAATGGCTTTATGATTATGATTATGTGAATGGGTCCTTCTGGTTACGTCTTCATTCTATACCCATCATGATTCTCCGGCAACATACTATAAATAGCAGGGAGCATTGCTCACATAGCCCTACAATTCCCGCCTCTGCCCTTGGTTCCTACTATTTTCAGCCAACAGTGCCCCCCTGATAGGGTACCTAGACATTGCAATTTTAGTTCGTAGAAACAAAATTAAACTAACATAACACGATAATTCATCTTGATGGAAAAAATTGAGATGTTGATTTTTTTGGGGGGCCTGGGGCAATAACTCTTAATTTATTAGGGTGTGAGGCTTAATATACTTGTTAACTTCAACGCCAATTCTGCTTCAGTTGAAGCACAGCATGTAATCGGTAATATTTATTTTTCACAAAATTTTAGCTAGATATATAGGTCCAATGACAGCAAATTGTGAAATCTTCATTCCATTATACATTACTCTTCGTTTAAAGGGTGCTTCCCATAAGGTAAAATTGGCGAACTTCAAAAATACCCCCATCACGTCTAGATCAATATCAAAGGCGTGGGTGGGCAAAAAATAATTGAATCTGTGTTGCAGCCCTTACTGTGACATTCTTTATTCTACAAATTTGAGAAGAAACGAGCAGAATTGAGAATTTTTTGAGAAATGACTTTTCATGGAAATTACAAGACGTAGGAAAATCAATTCAAGATTGAAATTAGATTATGAAATTGTTCATTAAATAATCAAAGTTACTTAAAAGCATTTTCTGTGTACAATGGATGGGCCAGATTCATCGTATTCTTGCTTGGAGATCCACATCTGTTGGAAGGTGGACAGCGAAGCCAAAATCGAGCCTCCGATCCATACTGAGTACTTCCTCTCCGGTGGAGCAATGATTTTAATCTTCATTGTTGGTGGAGCAAGGGAAGCAATTTCCTTCTGCATTCTGTCTGCAATACCTGGGAACATGGTCGTACCTCCTGACAAGACGGTGTTGGCGTACAGATCCTTACGGATGTCAACATCGCACTTCATGATCGAGTTGTATGTTGTTTCGTGGATTCCGCTAGATTCCATTCCAAGGAATGATGGCTGGAAGAGAGATTCTGGGCACCTGAACCTTTCGTTTCCAATAGTAATTACCTGGCCATCGGGCAGTTCGTAGCTCTTCTCCAAGCTCGAGCTGGTTGATGCTGTGAGCATTTCTTGTTCGAAGTCGAGAGCGACATAGCAGAGTTTTTCCTTGATGTCACGGACAATTTCTCGTTCAGCTGTAGTCGTGAATGAATAGCCACGTTCGGTCAAGATTTTCATCAAATAGTCGGTCAAGTCACGGCCGGCCAAATCGAGACGGATGATGGCATGAGGGAGTGCGTAACCTTCGTAGATTGGCACGGTGTGGCTGACACCATCACCAGAGTCGAGGACGATACCAGTTGTACGACCAGATGCATACAGAGACAATACAGCTTGGATTGCAACATACATAGCAGGGCTGTTGAAGGTCTCAAACATGATCTAGTAAAAGAGAAAAAGAGATAAAATCAACTAAAATCTACTATCATCTATGTAAATGAATAAGGTAAACTTAATTATCAAGATGCAGCTTTTGCCACGTCTGGAATATATTGTGTTTGCGAGGAGTCACATCTAGTCAAATCATAACATGAGCAAATTTAAAATGGTTTCTGGGTGTTCTAATCAAAGTCAATTCGCTATGTTCTAATGTAACTATTTCAAAAAGATACTCCTGTTACGTCATCACATATATACCATAGGTTAAAAGTGAAGAGCGTAACTTTCGTTAAGCTTGCCATTGTGAAGAACTGTAAGAATGCTTCTAATAGCAGTGATTCACAAAAATTGTAACGCTCGATCGTTCATAAGCTTGCCATTGTGAAGGAGCCCTGTCATAAGAAGGCTTCTAAGAAGCAGAGATTTGTAAGGATTATACAGCTATGATCGCTTATTTGCATCAGAGCTTATCTATGGGTATTAATCAAAATTTGCTACCTCAGTAATCTTCTGACAGATGCCAGATGTAATTTAATTCTCAACATTTCGTTGAGTTAATTTGCATTGTAACAACTCTATTTAGCTAAAACATTTCTCAAATATCGCTAAGAATATGCAATCAAATAAAACAATGCAAATTGTATTAAAATTTCGCCAGTTTGCTGACGTCATTGCAGGAAAAGAAAAAGTGAGAAAGATTTTTAAAAGGCAGAAATTCTTGCCTAAAATAGGTAAATACATTGGGAAGATGTACTAAGGTAGAACCATGTTAAATGAAACATTACAGTAGCATTTAAGTGCGGTACTAGGGTGGATATCTCCAACACGAAATTACATCATAGTTTGCTAAATTACTTGATTGACGTCTGCAAAACAATATCCTCTTGCCAATGGACGCATTGTTTCTTTCATTTCAAAGATTTAGTTAAAGGATTAGTGCTTTTGCAGGCCAAATATGGAATCATTCCCAAGACATTGCATGTAATCCCCCATGCCTGATTATATCTAAGCAATTACCCCCGTATAAATGCATCCTTACTACAAGCACCACGGGGGAAGGAAGAACAAAGGGAGAAAGTCGGCACTTCTAAAAATGAATTACAAAAGGATGTTTAGATTATTTTGTGATCTTATTGTTTTGATTTTGATCGCCCTAATTTTATTTACTCCTGTTGTTCATTGATCGCATTGTAATTATTCAAAATTTCAATAGCATTCCTTTTAAATCGATTTAAAATCGATTTTCCATGAAGACTTCTATATTTGACCATCTCTTTGTTCTCGTTCTTCTTTTGTTGTGAAGCGCAAACAAAAGAACTGCAAATCTCCTTCCATATTAGGTAGAAACAAATTGAGAAGCTGATAACAGTAAGACAAATTTGGACAACGCCTTCAAGAAAACAACACCCATGGTTATTGTTTTGTTTTCATGTTTGTCGGCGGGAACCGTTCCATGCCAGAAGGGGCGCTGCCTTTTCAAAACAAATTCAGAAAAACTTAACGGTAGGCAAATTACAGGGAAAAAATCGATTTTACTCAAGGATAAATGTCAGTTTCATGAGACAGCTGTTAAAGAAAATAATGAGCTTATAAGATTAAGTTATATATCATTTTCAAACAGCAGATGCTTCATCTGTTAACCAATTTTTAACCATTTTTATTAACTGGAGTCCCAACAAAGATTATTTTTAATCAATCACAGAAATCTAAGAAACAATTTTAAAGCACATTTGAAGACGATATGGGGTGTTTCGAACTATTTTATAAGAAACTTTAGAGACAAAATTGATCACCTGTGTCATCTTTTCTCTGTTCGCTTTAGGATTGAGTGGGGCCTCAGTAAGCAGGGCTGGGTGTTCTTCTGGGGCAACTCGAAGTTCATTGTAAAAAGTATGATGCCAGATCTAAAAACAAGTGAAAAGATTTAAGAAGCATATCTATGCATAGCAGAATCAGACGTGAAACGGGAAACAAAAGACACATAACAATCGCTCTAAAAATCGATAAAAATTGAAATAATTCTTACTTTTTCCATATCATCCCAGTTGGTAACAATGCCGTGTTCGATTGGATATTTGAGAGTGAGGATACCTCTTTTGCTTTGAGCTTCATCGCCAACATATGAGTCTTTCTGTCCCATACCAACCATGACACCTTGATGTCTTGGTCGTCCTACGATTGATGGGAAAACTGCCCTTGGTGCATCGTCTCCTGCAAAACCAGCCTTGCACATACCAGATCCATTGTCAATGACAAGAGCTGCTGTATCCTCATCACCCATGTTGGCTGTAAAACTATGCACTCAGAAACAGACGTGAAACTATGAACACCCTCGCTCTTCGCTGCTCACTTCAACTGCAACAGACTTATCCTGATGCTTCTAATTTCTTTTGAAAAGCATCCAATGAGAGCGCAGCAGCTTAATCGGATGCTAGATAAACCATAATCCCAAAGGCTTTGTTTGCACAATTTCGCGCACAATAATGTGATTAACCTTTGACCTATTGAGAAGGGGAATGGAGATAAAGGGGCAAACACCCGCGATACTCATGATCCGAATGGGTTCCCCTCCGATTAAGGTCTACCAAGAAAGGGGCAAGGGGGCAATCGTCTTTGGCCCCGCACAGAAACACTACCAACAGTGGCTTGTTGACCAAGTTTTTCGCGATTTTCACAAGTAATAACTTGATTAGATACAAAACCAAGGCAAGTCGTTTTTTGAATAGCTGGGGTAATTAAAACTGTTTAAGGGCATGTTTTTTTGTGATTCTTCATTGAGGTATGAAACTTTTCAGGAAAATCTTGAGACAAAATATTAATTCAAGGAGGTGAGCTGGCGGTCAACTGACAAATTATCACAATGGGTATTCTTTTGTTACGTTTGTATACATTTATTAATCAAAGTTATTCCCTCCCAAAATTATTTTAAAATCTCCCCATGATGATACAATTGCACAGTAGCAACTACTGCGTTTGGTCAGATTGCAAGGGTGTATAATTAATGATGTTGAAGCGAAGAAACCATACAAACGTTGAATCAAGTTATTGAAGCATTAGCCCTTCCTCCAAAGAAGGAAGTAACAATTCTTGCTAACAGTCAATCACCATATGGTCCCTCCAGAGATGAAAAGGCTAATGGTTGTCAGAGACAACATCAATTTTTTAACGATATTGAGAGATGTAAAATTTTACAAATAGCGAAATTTGAAGGGGTGGTGTATTATTTCAATCAGGCAAGATAGGCTTAATAAGGCGATGTTAGCAACAATAAAGCCTTGAAAGGTGTCTACAAAAGTACATATTTTGCACTCCAAATAACTTAAATGAGTCTAGGATTAATACTGCAGTATACGAGAGGTACATAATATTTTCCTTCTTATGAAAATGGGGAATGGATTCCCCTTATTTTAAATGGCTTAATTATTCGACTGTGGAGTTTCAACTTATAATCCTCTTGCTTGTTACTTCGCAAATCATTGCTAATGGTCTGGTAATGATGTCTAACAAGCACAACTGCTCTAGGGGGACGGCAAGGGTATTTGTCCCTCCTGCCCTTAGAAACATAGTCAATGTCTTGATTTGCTACTGTTTTGCCTTATCTTCCACTTTTTTGTTACTTTGCTCTGGAGTTTTGTAGATGTCTCTGATGTCTAATTCTTTAAGTTTATAAGTTTTTTATAGTTTCTTCAAGTTTATGTCTGAAATATTTTTAAATTGATAAAAGATTTAACATCAACATGAACCCATCATAGAAAAATTGTTTGTTGTCATCGTGGTCCCTCAATTTCTTCCAAAGCTGCAATACCCACTTGCCTGAGTATTAATTTATTGTAATGTTATAAGTATATTCTTGTCTTGTTTGTTTTATTGATATATTTGAGGCCTTTGTATGGGATTCAAAATAAAGGCTGCGCTGAACCAAATGTATTCCAGATTTACTTGCAGGGGCAAGGACAGATGCTTACACTATCATTTCCAATACCCTGCACAAATGCTTACATTCATTTGAAGACATTTGAAGAGGGCTGGCTGCTGCCAATGCCTTAATCCACAGATGCAGGTCTGAAAAAAAAGCTCGCATGCACCTTCGCAGAAAGCTCACACATGTTCAAAGAATGTTAAAAGTAACCAAACCATCGTGGTGCTGACATTAAAAGAAGAACTATGCTAAAGTACCAGCTGAAGGGGCAATGAAAATAAATTCAAGGCTTTAAGGAGACATATACTCAACCCTATGCCACCAATATTATTTTGCTTTAATGGTAAATCTCAGAAATGAGCACATGTTGCAGTTGATAATATACAGGAAGCAATGCTTTACATAAGCAAGTGATGTTTTAGCATTAGCCTAGTTGTTTGTATTCATGAACTCAAAATGAACTCACACAGAAATCACAATGAGAGAAATTCCCCCATACATAAATGTCAGACCATACCTGGATAAACAATAACTGGCTTAACCGATATTTCATCATCTTCAAATGTATCTTGGGAAATTGCTGAAAATTCAGTAACTGTAAAGTTCACATTTTCCTTATTCAAAAAGTAGCGGGCTCCATGGATCACCTTTTTAAGACCAGCTGGGCCAGAGAGGAAGATACTTTCCCTAAAAGTACAAAGAACAAATTCAAATTGAACTTGGGTACATAGTTTACTTAAATGAAACTTCACTCCCCATAACAAGTCTTTGATATGAATTGGTTGGATTTGGAAAAGATTTTAAGCAAATTTTTTAATCCCAAACATGTAATAATATCAAACACAATGGTAAAAGTGAGAACAAGAACACATTTTATACACTTGACAATCTTTTTATGAATGGAAACTGCAAACAAGCCAGTAATCTTTAGGATACATTTGCAAATTTGCAGTCATAAGGTAAGGTGAGGGTGGAGAAGGGGGAGACCCGTTAGTCATACGTCAAGCAATATAGGATCCTGTTAGTCACAAAACTTCTTGTGCTTTATATACAATAATAAATATGCTATGAGTTACTGAGGGAACAGTAAACAAACAGCATTTGAATGTTTTTTGAAATCATTGGATATTCAAAAGATTGAGTAAAACAATTTGCAACAAAGGAGGAGAATTGGATAAATTAACATTAATTTTGGCGAAAGTAGGGTTTTGATGCTTATTTCATTCTAGGCAATTGAGGTAGTTCACTTTAGTCATACTGAGGCTATTTTAGGTGGTTAGTCATTAGTCTTTGATTTTACACAAAATTAGTCAGTAGTCAGTGTGCTAAACAGCCTGTTAGTCACTTTGTCAAAACCCCTTCTACATCCCCTAAGGTCACTGGTATGTACCCAAGAAGTGGGGTGAAAAGTGTACCTTAGATATTTGTTGGCCCTTGTGAACAACATACAGAAAATATATTAATTAAATTAGAATAGATATTATTCAAATAATACATAATATAATAATACAGTATACCTACTTCCCAATGTCCCTTAAGGTCATGGATAACCCAAGAAAGCCACCAAGATGACTCCATTTATTCTGAGTAAAAAAAATTGTATTGAGCTTTGAAATTTTGATTTTATGTTCAGTGAAAAGCCTTTGGGTTCCTTCTCCACAATTGAACAGGTATCTAGAAAGAATATTATTGCGTCCATTATAACTGCATTGAGTTCAAATAAACATAATTTGGAAGCAATTTACAACTAACAGCAAAAATGAAAATCTTTTTTCCCTGCCTTAATTTTAAAAAACTTTTGTTTTCACTACATTATAATATGTTCCATGTTTATTGTCTAAAATGATATTTACTATTGTTCTCACAAACTGATTGATTTTAACAGTTTTTGCTTTAGCTCATTAATTTGTAAATTAGCACACCCTCAATTAGCAAAAAGATGCAGTCCCTTCAAACTGTCCTACCAAATAAATGTGAATATATGAAGGGGGTTATAGAAGTATTTCAATTTGGAGGTTGTTTTTATTTGCACTGGACATTCCCATACAAAAAAATAATCTACAAGTGGGGGGATAGGGGATGTATACCATTTTTTAGATTTTTAGCCTACCTTTAAAGACATCATGAAAAATTGTTAAATTAAACAAATCTTAGAAATATCTTGAATGTGAAATATCATCATTGGTGTAATATTGATAAATGGTAACATAGGTTTTATGCACTTATACTAACCCTAACCCTATTTAAATGGTGCTAACCATAACCCTGGCCCTGATGCTACCTCAAACCTTTTAGGTTAACCCTGAATATACAATATTTTACAGCATTTAATAATGTTGTCACTGTTGGAAGGTACGTTACTGCATGTTAGCGCCTTTATCCAGGCAGAACGTTCTTAACAAAAAGGTGACCTGATTTTATTCCTCTTGTTACTACAGTCAACAATAGTGCACTAAAGAGGAACATTATTCAGTCTCATAGGCTCTGATTTGCATAATATTATAGCAAGTAATTTCATTTTTGAAAACTATACTGTGACTCTTGTCACTAGGCACTCAGCTAGAATGCAGAGTATGGCAATGGTACACCCGAAATGATGCTTAAATGCAGTGGCAGCTCGCGTATTGGGGCAGGTGGGGCTAACCCCACCAAAATCTTTTATACATGTTTTCCAAGGCAGCATGTTTTCTTGCCAAAACTGTTTTCTTTCTATCTACCATTCTTGTATCCGTTATTCTTCAAAAATCACTCCCCCGGTGGCTGGGTTTAGGTTATGCGCCGCCTAACCAGGCAAACAATCCCTCCGCACAATGCCTTACATTGACCGAAATCTACCTTTGAAGGGTATTTCATTTCTTGAGCTCGATATTTGGAGCCCAAAGTTTTGACAAAGTTCAACAAATCATTCTTGTACCCATTCAAGCATGCTCTGTTCACTGATTGGCTCAGGCTTCGCAAAACAACAAGGTCTTGGGGCAGAATTTTTCTTGCCTCAAAGAATGAATAGAATTGCTTGATTCAAACTGTTGAATTGTTGTCAATCACATTACTTATTATTTTGTCGAAGTCCTTTGTCCTCATACATGTCGCGTGGGCTTGTCAAAGGGCGAATTACTACCTATCATAACGCAGTTGATTGCATTCAAGGAAAACTTGCAATGAAAAGGTTAACCAAAATCATCGGCCTTTTCATAACATTTTAAATCATTAACATTTGTAGACAATCCCTCGAATTTTTTTTCTAAATTATGACGTCATTTTATCATGTTTCGTTTTCAGCCCCGCCGGTCAAAATTTTCACGAGCCGCCACTGCTTAGATGCCTATGAAAGCGCACATTGGAGCCCCTCAGATTTTGAAGTTTTTATGTTTGTGCATTGATACCCATAGTGTAGTGGCGCACCTTACGATTTTTGTACGGTTTTAGCGCACCCGCGCCTGCGGTGCGGGACTGTTGACATACCTAACAAGATCTTGTCAAGCAAGATCGGTCATACTATGCAAACTGCCTCAGCACCCTGGCTGGAAAACTTGCATGTGCTCGCAGCTACACTTTCCTTTGATGTCGATGTGTCGCACCACCCCCTACCATTTGTCGCACCTTATTTTGTTACATGAAGTAGTACAATATAGATGTTTAACGCCTTTTTTAAAACATTGTGACGGCAAACAATGGGGGGGGGGCTGCTTCAACTTAAATGAAGTACTAATAAGAAGGGAAAGGGTAATAACACACGCAGCTCATTAAATATTGGCTTGATTTTGCTAGCAACTCCTTAGATTTTGTCGCATGTTGGTGCGAAATAGGCTTTGCTCGCAGGTCGCAGCGGAAAAATTGTTGTTTGTCGCAACTACGCGTAGGCAAAAACAGGCATATTTTCCAACCCGGCTCAGCACTAGCAGACTGTTGTCACTGAAAATGACGGTAACAAGTACCCAATACCCCTTATTCCTGAGATTGATTTTAGTTGTTACTTTTCGGAAATTTCAGCTAGTGACGGAAATTGCAGACCGGATACAAGGCTGGGCAGGTTTGGCATATCTTTATATTGCTTGAGTAGGCTATTAGCAGCTAGTGCGCACCAAATTTTGGACCAATATGTCACAGGCATTCACAATATATCATTATTAGCCGTGCAATTACCTTTTACTATCAGTAAAAAGAAACAGACTAGGAACTGTATCTTCAATTCCACATCCTAACATCTGCAAGAACACTTTTCCACTCGGAAGATTCCCAAATTTTGCAGCCATATTTGATTTCGGCAGCATAATTTTTTTGTTGTTGAGGTTGTAAAGTTGCTGATGTTGTCAGTTTTGTTGCCTCAACCACAGACAACACAAAACAGCTTTCTTTACCTCTCCTCCATAGTTTCGGGAATTCTGGTTTCAGTTTATTTGATCATAAATCCATCCTACATATACTTCAATACAATTAAGCTGCAAATCAATATAACATCAACATGTAATGCAAACCTGCAGACGCAATAAAAGGGCATTACATGATTGTGTATAGTTGGAGAGAGCTGCCTCATCTTTCCTACACTCTTTTTTTTATAAGAACCAGATAATATTTGCCGAGGCTCGAAGATTTTAATTTTTTTCATAATTTGAGGCTCGAATGTTCTTAAAAGTGTTCTTATTTTAGGACGATTTTTTTTCCTGGAATTCATTGAAAACTACGCTCTTCATTTGGCAGATACTACGAGTAAAAAAAGCTGATAGGCCAATACAAAAATCCACTTAATCTGAAAAAAACCGACCTTATCTGTGAAAACCCCACCTTTTTCTGCAGGAAATCACCTTATCTGTCTAAAAACTCATTTTTTCTGAGAAAAAACCAACTTTATCAGCCGAAAAAAATGGATTTATCAGATAAAGTGAGTTTTTCTTCAGACAAAGTAAGTTTTTCCAAAAAAGAAAGGTTTCTACAGAAAACGTGGGTTTTTCTACGGAAAAACCAGTTTATCTCAGAAAAAGTAGGTTTTTTTGACTGTGGTGACACTAGCTTGCAACAGTCTCTTGCCATTTTATCAATATTATCATTTTCCTCATTTACAGATGCGCTTTCCACGACCCAACTGATTCTTCCTTTAAAATTCCCCCGAATTTTTACCTCTAACAACATGGTCGTGATGAAATGTTATCTGTCATACAAATAAAGGAACTTCACGCGATAAGCATAAATAATACGAGCTAAATTTACATCTTGAAATTGTAAAACCCTTTGCTTATGGTTAACGATCAAATTCTTAAGTGTCCTGTCCTAGAGTAAAAGCAATAAAGTAAAAACCTCTTCGACCATAATTGTATAATTGTGGATAATTGTATAATAGTAGAATTTTGTATGTAGTGGAATTTAAATGAAAATGAAACTGAAATTGTAAGTCCCTGGCTCAATTGGAAATAAGATTTCACCTTACTCTTATAGGATAATCTTGACCCGGAATACTTTGCATTGAAAATTATCTTTGGTCTTAACCTTTTGATTTTAGCAAATAATTATCAACATGAATCATAGATTAAATCTCTACTAGTTTTGATAATTATTAACTTTTTCGTCAAGTTGACAATGACTAATAAAGTTAATGAAGCACATGTTGCTTATGTGCCCAAACTCTCAATCTACGTTAAATTCCAAGCTGCAACACCAATTGTATCAACAAATATGAATTATAACGCCTTCAGCCCCCAAGCCTCCATTGGCACATCCTAAAGATTACAACCACTACTTTTAGAACTCTTTGCAACCCAACAAGCAAAAAAAGGGGATCGGAAGTAAAAATTTTGGCCAATCAGAGTTAAATAACATTCAACCAATCATCAAGCGTTATTTTAGTAATCTACCAATTATAACTCGCAGCAAACTAACCAATCAAGTATGACCATTACCTGCAACTTTCGTTATGGCTTCCCTTAGTTCAATCAATAGAAGGTCATCGTAAGAATTAACTGAAAGAAAAAGTAAGTAACGCGAAAAAGGTAGGTAAAAATGGCTCGAACAAAACAGACGGCACGTAAATCCACAGGAGGAAAAGCTCCTCGAAAGCAGCTTGCCACAAAAGCAGCAAGGAAGAGCGCCCCTTCAACTGGAGGCGTTAAAAAGCCTCACAGATACCGACCAGGAACCGTCGCACTTCGAGAGATTCGAAGATATCAAAAATCCACAGAGTTGCTTATAAGAAAGTTACCATTTCAAAGACTTGTGAGGGAAATTGCACAAGATTTCAAGACTGATCTGAGATTTCAAAGTGCTGCAATCGGAGCACTTCAGGTAGTTAAAATGATCTTTTCAGTTGATTATGTCATTGAAAATAAGTGCGCCTCTTTTCATTTAGGCCTATTGTCATTGTCGTGTTGCTGTCGGTATACACCACCTTAACGTTTCTTTCAACGTTTCCTACCAAAGTTACTTTTGTTTCCCCCTCTTCAGTTAAATGTCGGCAATAAATTTATGCCGTATCATCTCTTTTTGAAAATGATTTCTTTCACAATCCGTTTGTGCTGGGTGCCATGTTTCGTAAAGTAGGCCTATATACCGCTTTCTTACGCAACCGTCACACGAATCAAAGGTTTTCGGTACTATCCCCGAGCTCTTTGCTTTTTCTTTATTCTTATATACAATCAAGTTCAGTGTTTGTAAATGACCTTATTTTTTGTAGGAGGCAGCTGAAGCATACCTTGTTGGACTTTTTGAGGACACAAATCTCTGCGCCATTCACGCAAAACGTGTCACGATTATGCCAAAAGATATTCAACTTGCTCGAAGAATTCGTGGAGAGAGAGCTTAAGCGTTTCGGACTAACTTAACTGTAAATATTTGAATAAGTTATGCTAATATTATTGTCTCCAATGGACGTGGTAAACTTATTTCGGTATTTAGCTTAGGTATCAGTGGAAAGGGCAGAGAAGCAATCATTGTTTCTTTGAAAACTCAAGTATAATTAAGCCGAGATCCCCTCATGAATTGCCATACAACTCCACAACCTCCTCCCCCCAAATTGATTGATGAACCATTTAATTAAAAAATAATAATCCAATCATTACATCCTGCTAGTAAACACTTTTGAGAATTATACGATTTACAAGGTCGCATATGTTTGAACCCCTTTTCAAGGTAGCTCTTGCCCGAAATTCCCCCAAATAAGCAAGACATGAGGGTGGGATGGCAAGAGTTTGATCACCCAATGAAACACTGGATGCCTCGCTTTTGGCAATTCAAGGTATTTAAAGTGAAACAGTACTTATTAATCTTAAAATGAATTATTTCGATATATAAGCTGCTTATGTGGTAACTTAAGATTTTATCCAGATTTTTGTTTTATACCATTTTAATGGCATCTTTGAAAAACTTTTTTGTTGATTGACTCTCAGCTTTACTTCATTTTTATAGTGATACTTGGGAATTTGAAAATATAACCGTTCTAAAACTTATACTTATACACACTACCAGTTGACTGTACCAAAATCATACAAGGACCACAGGTGTGACAGAGAGGGTTGTAGGCAATAAATTTGTATTTAATCAGCGTTGCCTCCAGCTATAAATAAAAGAGGTGCAGTGTGATGTGGTTGGTCAAGTTTACTTTAAATTTACCAGTTTTGGTGGTTTGCCAACAGTCATGAAACAATACTACTTTAAAGGGGTAAAAGTATCTTGGGTCCAATCGAAATACACATGTTTGAATACAATATGCTGAAATGGAACTAGCCATACCAGAAAGTTGCTATCAGTTTTCATGTTCCAGAGTGCTCTCACAAGAAAAACAAGCTTGATTTTCAAGGAACTCTCAAGTTTCAGCTGAATTATTTCAATATCATGCCACAAGTAATTTGAAGGCACAACTTGAGTTGTTACCAAACAAAACTGTCACACAACTTCTGAGGTTGCAAACACACTACTGCATTTCTTAATTTCTGTTGGGTTTGAGTACTGCATGCTAATGTAACAAGAATTAAGATGGCAACTAACAGATCCATGTTGGTGATGATCCAGTTTAACAGGTCTTGCAGAAGTTTTACAAGGTCTATTATGATTGGCTCAATTCGAATTATCTGATTTGTATGACAACAGGAACTATTTTGCTCAAAACCAAATGTTTGCCAGAATTGTGGTAGAATGCTTTTTGTCTTTTAGAAAATGGGGTGAATACCAGTCCAAGCCTTACTGGCCAATAGTATGCTTGCATTCCCTCAAAAAATGAATCAATCAATCAACATTGATCTTGTAAAACTTCTGCAATACTGAGTTTTGCACAGCCTGAGAGTTTAGCTACTTATGCATGATTTGCTTTTTTGTTATTCTACCTTCATTTTCATTTAGCTTCACTGAAACCACACAGCATAAAACTCTGGCCTAGTTTCATGAGTGTAATCCCTCATGGATAAACTAAACAAATCATCAATATACACTTGAGGTGACATAAAGCTTAATACTATTTGTTATCATTATCCTTCGTAATGGCATCATTTAGCTGTAATTTAGCGTTTATTTTCTCTTCAAATTGGCTAAGAACCTCTGTAGAGAACAGGTCTAGTGGTTCACCTTGAACAAAGAACATTACATACGTCAAAGCTAAGAGAAATGTCAATCCTATGAAGATTGGTCGCATAGAGCCTGAAGTCTTTGTGCCAATATTTACATCTCTGAAAGTTTTAGTTGTTTTGTAGTTTTTGATTGGAGAGGTGGATAATTTAATTGGTTCATCATTTCTTTGAAGATGAATTACATTTTGATTTGCATTTGATGAAAACTGTTGTTGCAGGCATTTTGCATCAAATCTTCTGCTCCTATTTACAGTGCATGTGGATTGTCTTGATAAGAATGATCTGCAAGGAAGGAAACAAAATTGACAAAACCAGCCATTTGCAAGGAATCTTTTTTGCTGCAAACAATGCCTTCAAAGTTAAAGTTTTTCAGGCAACATTGTCTAAAGGCAGGTATCACATTTTCTTTCTAAATGTGTAATGTAGGATCAGAACTCTTTATTCTCAAAATAGGATGTGTGAAAGTATCCAATTAAAGATAAAAGAGAAAGCTAAAGAAAATTAAAAACATAAAAAACAATATTTTTAGGGGAGCAGAGTCCTGATGCTCTCAGGAGCATACTTTCTCAAAAAACAACATTCTATCTTCTGGAACAATACCTTGCAGGCCACTACAGAGAGCTTTGTGCACTTGGCAGTGCTGCTCCACCTTAAAACATTTTGCTCAAAAAGTAATAATGTTTTATGAAATTAATTTCTGTGCACAAGATCAAACATTCAACAATAACCTAAAATCTTTTTCTGTTCATTATGCTAAACTCTGAAATAGTTGCCCAGTTGAGATAAAGGAGACATCCCCTGTATTTGCCTTAAAGAAAAGTTTTTATACATCTTTTTTCTATTTTTATATAACTATTTTGTACTCAAATGTTAATGGGTCATTTAATTTAAATTTTATTGTTAAGCTTGTATCTAAGCTGTTTCATGTAAGTCAGCCAAGCTAAACTAATTGAGGGCCCCTTGAAAAACAGCTAAGCCTTGGGGAAACCCTCCTTGAACATTTTAAATGAAATGAATGAAATTAAAAGAAAATTTTGTAGTCCTTGGACACAATAAAAATAAAATTTAGCAAACAAAAAGTGTAATGTTACATTGAATTAGTTCGCAACAGTCAAGCTTCGCTGACTGTTTCACTAAGTACTGCATTGAAAATCAAGCAATTCATATAATTTCAAGTACTGCAATCAATTTAAAAAATTTTTGGAAATAATTTCATGGAAAAATACCTTAGGAAACTTGGAAAGAACTCCAAAGAGCTATTGAGCAAGTTAAACACCTGATGTGCGTTAGGTGCGGAATTTCTGGTCAATGCATGCACGCAAGAAAGCAATGTGAGATCAGATAAATAAACAATACTCTTAGTCTAAAAGTTATGTATACATTATACAAGGGATTATCAAGGTTTATGAACATTTTCCTTTTATTGTGATTCAGGTTTCTCAGAAATAATTCTGATTTTGAAATAATCTTAGCTAGAAACAAAAAAAGCCTAAGAAGTTGATAGTCTGAAAGACAAATTGAAAAGAAGTACTTCCTGAACCATTAATTAAGTAAAGTATTATTGAATTAAGGGTCAGGGATTCAATTCCTCAATGTTGGCCTATGATTGTAGGCTGATTATTTTTTGATACAGATAAAATATTGAATTTCAATTCATTTTCAGTTTCATTAAAATTCTCAGCAATTAATTACAATTAAAAGATAGAATATAAAGATGCTTTATAAATACACTAAAATGAAATTAAGTAAAACAAGATTAAAACAATTGTACATAAAATTATTATTAAACAATATATAGTGCTGACAGACTTATGAAAAGAACTCTTTAAAGAACTTCTCAGCCATATGCCTTCAGTGACATTGCATAAACTGAGTATTTGGGTATGTGTATTTTTCGTTTCCAATAACAAATGAAAGGAAACTCAAAAAGAAAAAGGGAAATTGTTTATAACAAAAAGTTAAAAGAAATGCAAAAAGTACAGGGGAAAAATTTCGTTTTTTTTCCTTTAGTCCAATGGATCATTTACCAGATGTAGCCTAGTGTTAATATTATTATTAATTGGCTTTCAGTCAATTGAAAGAGGCACAAATAAAGACTGTTATAGTTTCCATTACATAACTTTTGCACATTCTAGTTTATATGTCTTCTAAGTTCAATGAATTAAGCTCTTTAAAGACATATTTTGTGGGGTCATTTTGTGCTTCCTTTAATCATTTACTAAGTTCATCCAAGGAGCTGGGGTAGGACCCACTCAAATTAATTTTACCATAATATGCAGTGAGATAAATGCATTGAAAATGTTGATTAGGACCTTTTTGGTTTTCAACAGAATTAATTTTAATTCAACAGAAATAATTTTCAACAGAATACCATTACTTTTTGCCACTTTAGTCGTTACAAGTGTAATAGGGTTCTTCCAAGTCAAGTCTTTATCAATCAAGACACTTGGCATTAGGCTTAGTTTTATGTTTCTTCGTAGTATTTGCAGTCTTGGTTTATCATAGTGAATTTAGATTATTAACATTTGATGTTAAGTTGTTTGCTATATACCAATCAGAAATTTAACCAAAATCCATAATTTATAATTTTTCAATTGTTTCACAATTAATAATGTTTTTATTAGACAAGGGTAGGAAATTCAAAATCAATACTATGGAATATACATGCAAATAAAAATGAACGGCTACCTTGGAAATCCAAGCAAGAAAGCTGCTGTTTGAGAACTCGTATTCAGCCGTATTTTCATGTTAGACAGCCAGAATTTCCACTTGAGTTTTGGACAGTTTTGCTTCGCCTACCTGCAAGTAAATGGGGAGGAGGTGTAACACAACAGCAGCAACATATTGACACAGGCAATCAATCCATCACACCAGGACATGAATTGAATGTTGTTGACATTGGCTCGATTTGCATGCTGCAACGAAGATCGACAGCAAAGGACAGGATTCGCCCCTCCAGAACGTGAAAGATGTCTCTGTCATACGAGGAAAAGATGCGACTGACCAAGACAGTTGCCACGGTGGGAACTGGCATGTTCGCTGGCGGCACAGCCATACATCTGACCAACGTGCATCCGACATTCATGAAAGATATTGACATTGAAAATGCGTTGAAAGTTCAGCGAGGCATGACTGTGCGCATTGCACCTCTTGTTGGCAGTCTCGTAGTTGGATTGGGTGCTGCTGGTGCAGTTTATTACCTGTCAAAAAATCGCAAGGAAGACATGCCGTGGTTGGTTGGTTCCGGCATTCTCGCTGCATTTTTTCCGTATACATTTTACTTTCTATCTCCGATTAACAACAGGATAACTGCTGCTAATGTGCCTTTGGCAGAAGGAGCTGCTGTGCTTAAAAAATGGAAAAATTTTGCAGCATTCAGAGGAGCCTCAACATTCGCTATTTTTGCATATTTTGCCTACCTTTCAACAAAGAAAGTTCAATATGGAGATTGAAATCTCGATCTTGGAGAACCGCTGTATCGTAATCTATCGTAATCACATATGCATATTGAGATTAAGTAATATATTATATTTGTATTTCAAAGTTATTGCAAATATGGCATGAGTATAATCAAGAATATACACAAAGGCGCAAGGCTGGAATACTTGATTTTTCTTTGCAGCTATGATTCATTGACTCTTGCTATATATTGCTACACTTTAGGGAAAGGGGGCAAGCTGTGGAATATAAAGATAAAACAACAGCAAGATAAATTAATTAGGCCTTTTTTCTAAAGGCATGTGGGGAAATTTTTAGTATATTGCATCATTATTTTCCTTGTTATTGGTGGAGCCTATATCATAGAATAGATTACATTGATTAGCCTGCATAGCAGAATTAAGAATCTCTTTTTGAGACAGAGCGTAACATTGAGCATGTGAATACTACTTCCTATTGAGTTTGTAGCTTTAGGTCCCATTTGTGATGGTATAAAGAACAATAAAGAACAGAGATTTGGATCTAGGCTTCAATCAGAATAAAAATAAGATATTTCCTAGCTGATTTTTTCTTTTTATGGCAGCAAAAGATTAAAACCTTCATTTAGGGAGCATCCATTATTAGAGGCCTCCCAAATATCACCCAGCCCCCTCCCTGCCATAAATAATGGACGCTCCTTTAGTTCCTTTTCCTGGATAAAGCACTGTTTTGTTAGATCTTTTTGTACATGTTGCAATTGATAACTTAATTATGTAGATTTATATCAATTCACTTCAATGCTGGCATGGAAATAATTACAGTGTATTTGGCTTGATAGCTTTCTGGAGTTTTCTCCAAGTATCCAAGTAATACTTATTTTGAAATTTTTATAAATATTGTTAGCTTTATTGAGCCCTGCTCTCCATTGAGCCCCTATATGGTTAGTAAACTTGGACTTGAATTTCCAAAAAACAATTAAGCAAACATGGAAAAATTCAAAAAGATTATTTACCAAACTTTTAAGCACTTCCAAGAACTTCCCTGTTTGGTTTAACCTTTTGCATTTGGGATTTAAAAATCAGGAAGCTTGCCATTTATGATGAACAAAATAAAATAGGTCTGAAATACAACTGGTACAGTGAAATCTGGAATATATCTTTTGAGCTTGGAATACATCTATCAGAAAGAGAATTATACAACTTAAAATGAAAAGAATGGTTGGAGATTATAATCAAGAGGGTGATTAAAAAATGAACTGAGTAACAAAACTATAAAAATGCAAACTATTTTTGATAAGCATCATTTGGATTTACCCAAACTCCTCTCCTTGACATTAACTATGACAGAACTAGGAGCAAACTGCAAAGGCAAATACCCCAACCTCAAGTGAAGTAGATATGGGATAGAGGACAGAACAACTAAGCACCTCAGGGCCTGTGTAAAGTTTGAAAAACAAATGTCAAGAAAAGAACCGCAAGCAAAATGAGCCATTGACCTGAAAAATATGTGCCAAGTACTGCTCTTCCATTGAATTCTATTTTAAAAGAAAACAATTATATTTACCATATTACTCTTAGGTAGCTGCCTCAAAATGGAGAGCGTTATAATAATTTCTTATCAGATGCCCTTGCAATTCTTGGAGACTCTGTCTTCCATCATATTTGTAAACAATTGAACAAACCAAAAGGTTTCGGGTTTCATGGCATCGGTTTATTTAGCACGAGTGTCAACAATCATGTTTGAATGTTTGAAAGGTCCTGACTTTACGGGCCTGCAAGCGTATTTTAGTCGATAAAGATCTTAATTTTATCAAGATAAGTGCAAACCTTGCAGGGGGTGAGGGGATGTGACACCCCCACTTTGAGGGTCGGTATAATGATCATCATATTCGACAAAGACACTTTGGTGGCTTAATCGCAGTATTCACTTTGAAATGATACTATGGTCGGTGAAATGGAAAAGCTACCATCAATTTCGACACATTTACATTGATAAAGTAGAAGATATTGTTAAGAAATAGATTGCCTAAAAAATATTATCTACATCAACTCAAAAACGACATGGTACGCCCCTCAAATCTTCAAGAACGGATATATTTACATTGCTCGGTTGTATTTTGGTATGATGTTTGTAAGCAATTATTAAAAGTAGTTTCAAATTTCTGTAAGATTGCAAACTCTGGTGGGATGTTTTTACTAACTTCCTTTGATCACAAGCGTTTTGTTCAAAGTTATGGTCATCCCCCTGGACAAATTGCGCCTTCGCAAAAGTAAGCAGCGCTCTCTTTAAAGTTGTGACGTTTGGCATGGCAGACTCCAAATATGGTAAGTGAATTTGGTCGAGCTGTTGACGAAACCTCGCTTATTGAAAATGGATCCGTTGCGTACCCAGTCATAAATAAGTGAGTGAACTTTTGAAACGATGGGCGCGCTGCATGGGAGCTATAATATAATAATAATATGATATAATCAATTTATTTAAAGTTGGCGCTACATAACTATGTACAGTAAATATTAAAAACACTGCTATACAAGCTAATCCAAGCCAACTGCTAAAATGAATACTTACAGTGATTATATACATGATTAAATGAATAAGATATAAAATACAAGATATAAATTTTAAAAGCAGAATTAAAAATGCAGTTTTGTTAAAATCCGAGCAGTTCCTATGTCTAGCTTCGGGTATTTCTTAGAATCACAAAAATTCAAGTTGTGAAATGAAAGTCCTACATAATCTACATGTGCAGTAGGCTTTCAAGCTTTTAATTTCTTTCTTAAACTCATTGATAGATTGAGCATTCCTTATGTGCTGGGGTAGAGATAGCCACAAATGCTGCCCTCTATATTTGATGCTTTCAGAACCGTAACTGGTTGTTCTTACCCGTGGTGGCTAAAATTCATTGTTGTTTCTCAGATTATAAGTAATAGTACGCTCACAGAAAATCTCCTTCATAAAAGGGGGGTTTATGTTCTTCTTAGTTTTGAAAATTTCAATCATAAGAGTTTACAGGTTCTTTGCGTGAATACTAACTGTGTCATCTTTTTTTAGGAGGTTGCTAAAGCTAGATTCATAATCCTTGTATGCGATTCTCAGAGCCCTTTCATGTATTTTATTAATCTTATTATTCAGGTGCCTACTGTGGAACATCCAGACTAATGGACAATATTGAAACTGGCTAATTACAAAAGCTCACATTAAGATTTTTAGTTTATTAGAGTCTAGAGAGCTAACCGTTGGCAGGCGCGCCATTTAGATTTGTTTCATAGCAATGGCGGCTATTTCAAGCTTTGCAGCGACATGAACGAATGAAACAAAGCATAAACAAGGTAAAAAATTTTGATTTCTAATTGACCAACACGGTGCATAATTGCCCGTGAGTATACGTGGCCACTTGAAATAAGATGTGTTTAATATACTGCGCATGCGTGTGATAACGTCATTGGATTTCACTGTAATCCCTCATCGGAGAATCATTGATTGGTGCCCCTCCTATAAGTTCCTACCCCAGACGCCCCTGGTGAGATGTAGTGTATTCTTAATTTGTGCTCTATAATATGAACAGAATCCCAATAAAGTTTGAAATGACCCAAGTAAACAAAAGCGCTTAGCAATAATAGGATTTCAGTAGCTTTCTTAACAGAAAAACAACTCTTTTTATCTTAGTACCATCAGCATTATGCGATAAAACTCATGTCTTTGAAAAGGAATATTTTAATGCAGCTGTTTTCCCTTGCATCTGGAAGAAATTTTCACATATGTAGCGTCTGAATAGGTTTATCGCGTATCAGTTTGTTATACACCACTCTCGTATAAAACGAGAGTTTGTAAGGCAGGGTAGCCTGTGGGGAAAAGAGGCCTCGAGCCTCTAATCATGATCCAATTTTATAACTCTGAAAGTTTTTTACTTGAAAAGTGAAATACTTTGAAATACTTACCTTGGCCGAACTATGATCATAATAATTATAAATTCACTTATTTCCTTTCTATTTGGCTTTGAAATATTTACCCGATAGGTTCGATTTCATTGCATAGTAGGAAATAGAGATATTGCTGACTTACAGCTTCTCACCCCCATACAGTTTCTAGCTATAAAAATTATTTAAAAACAGGGCTTGACAAAGAAAACACGTTTTGCTCAGAATGATGACTTTTGCATGGTATGAAAGGGTGAAATCAATAAAATATAAAAATATGCTTCAGCGTTATAAGATCACGATAGATTACACTGTTTTTTTGTTATTTTCTAGTTTTTTTTTCTTTACAGCGTAGCGTTGCATTTTAATCAAGATGTCAAGCTAATGGAAAGTAGTGTTGCATTTCGCTCCTTTGATTAAGGGAACTAGGCCCTCCATTAAGTGAGCAAATCTCTTTCATCTTCACTACATACGTTTTATGAGGCATTTTGATATACCTCTTTCCTCCGACACATCCACGTTTTTTGTTTCCCCAGTCTCCGTTATAATTCAGCCATGTTAAGCTCCCAGAATAAGGATTTTGCTTCGGGTTTTTCTGGAAAATTATCAATTTCATGTTTCGCCATGTGTCCCAGTTCACACCTGATGATGCCAAATCGTTTAGCTTTTCCCCGTTTGCAATAGTTTTGTATGTATGGATTCCCTGCCTTGTCCAGAAGCCATGTGAACCTTTAGATGCGAACACCACAGGGTGGCCATTACGAGTCATCTTCACATCGTTTGGATCTGAAAAGCGCAAAGCAAATAAAACACAAGATGTAGCTATGAGTAAATTCAAACGCATTGAAGCAAGCTCTTTAATGCAAAGAAAGACATAAATAGAGCTGTCGTTATCAACGGTTACTCTGATTGGAACCAAAGAGAAGTTTGAATCAACATCTAGGCCAGCCATTCATGTGTCATGCGCGTCTTTTTAAATTTTCTGCTCTTCTCTTCTCTTCTATTCTATTCGTTTCTCTTCTCCTCTCTTCTCTTCTCATCTCTTCTCCTCTCTTCTCTTCTCGTCTCTTCTCTTCTCTTCTCTTTCTTTTCTCTTTCTTTTCTTTTCTTTTCTTTTCTTTTCTTTTCTTTTCTTTTCTTTTATTTTCTTTTCTTTCCTTTTCTTTTCTTTTCTTTTCTTTTCTTTTCTTTTCTTTTCCTTTCTTTTCTTTTCTTTTCTTTTCTTTTCTTTCTTTTCTTTTCTTTTCTTTTCTTTTCTACCCTCCCTCCTCTCCTCTCCTTCTCACTTTTCTTCTCTTCTTTAAATTCTCTTAAACTTTTTCACTTACTTCACTTCTCTTATCTTCTTCTCACTTGTTTTTTATCTTCATTTATATCAAATGCTTTGTTGCTGCAGCAACATAAAAATTTTAGGCATTGTAGTACGAGCATACCATCCAAATAAATTCAAAACCTCCGTTCATAATGGCGTGCTCAGGCATGCCTTTCGGGCGATATTATCAAAAGAAAACTCAGCTAGGCTGTCCCTACCTCCAATCACACCATAGACTTCTACTTCGCAGAGAGTGAGCACGCCCGAAGACATAATTCGTACGTAAACATATCTTCCAATCAACGGACGATCGCATGTTAACATTTTTCGACCACTGAAAGTACCACCACTGTAGTGAACACATCTGCAAAAGATGATAAGAAAATTTTCAAGTTGAATTCTGCATTCTAAAATTAACTGTGCTTGAAAATTTAAGCTTCGACGCAACGTTTAGTATCTTTGGAGACAATGAGTTGGTGCTTTCAAAAACGTTCGTGAGTTCTTTGATTTGACCAAAATTCATGGAAATCTGAAACCCTTTTGAAAACTTGGAGAAGATTTGATAAACACAAATGCGAATTATCAAACTTTCAATTACAAATACCTTATACATTTAATGTACGTATATTTTCAAATTATTCAACTTTTATTTATTTTTAATTGTATTGACGGTCAGCTTACTTTGAAAAATTAGTAAAGAAACGATAGTGATCATTATTATGAAAAGTATAACCATCAATGCAACAGGAATTTATAGCTACGTCCCAATTCAGCACCTTTTTGTGATACGTGTTAGAAATATCATTAAATAATTTGTCCTGTGAATTTTATTTTAGTAAATTCAGCTAGTGATTTTTTAATGTTTAATTCAATCGTAAATTGAATTGCAGGATTTTCTGCGCCCTGCAAATGAGGTCAATAGCGAAACTGTGGCTCATAGCATTAGTCTACCTGTCTCATAGCTTCAGGGATAGAGAGTTGAAAAGATGCTTAGGGAAAATTACCAAAGAAAAGATAAGTGCAGTCTTGCTTTGATCAATTGCCATCTAAATTAATTGTCTGAAGATATGTAAGAGTCGATTACAAAATTTGTCAATGATTTAGTTTAGTAATTTGTTTTTGACCCTAAAGCAAGAGCACAAATAACTCATATACAATGGCGAAAAATGGAATGAAGTAATGAGAAATCAACACAATTCTTTATTAAATATGTATTGTCAAAAATATGAGGGACAGGGCCCCAAAATACAATCCCAAATTTCTGCCACTGATGCTTCCGGCTAAGTTAATGACAAAACACACCTTTGGTTTGCTCCAGCATTATCGGTATTTCCTATCGTAATCTCAAAATTCCTCAATCTATTCAAGCAGCAATCAGCTCTGTTAGTCAATGCAACTTTGAAAATACGCTGTGGACTTCCTAGGTCGACTCGCCACCATGGTCTGTAGCTCTGTTGAGTGTGGGTGCATGAATTATGCCACCAATGCCCATTTCTGTTGCCATCCACAGCTCTGGATGAATGACCACCACAACATGCACTCGATTGTCTTGTAGGCTTGCCACGAGCGAGATTTCCTGCAATGTAAATTTGTGTTGCGCTGAATTTTTTTTCGCTCCTTTCAATGTAAACCCTCTAAGAAACGTGCAAATCTAGCATATTTCCCCAAATTCTTACGCCAATGTTGCTAAAAATCTTGATACAAACTTCAAAGAACTATTTCCAATCTTCGGAAAGTGCCTAAAACTTTTTCCTTTTTTCACGTTTGACTGCCAAAGGGGTGTCATTAGGAATTGGAGGGAGCAGCTAACCCATGACCACCCCAAAATTCCATCTCTGTTCTGAGGCTCCAAATAAGTGCCTTACCTGCTTTAAATTTGAGAAAATATAGATAGCTAATACAAATTAACATGATACAACATTTTTACTGATTTAACATTTCAACGTTACTGCATCTATCATTATGTGTCCTGATTAACGTTTAAAGTAAAAAGAATTAAAAACTATGAAAATCTTAGGAAAAATACTTAGATATTATGGGTACTGAAGGTTCACTTCAGCATTCTAAACCATAGTTTTTATCGTATAATTATATTAATACAGGATGTGAGAAAGTTAAACAATCATCTAAATACAAAATGTGAAATACGTATTAAAGTTACATAACAAGAAACTTCATGAATATTCAAATTCCAAGGTATAATCTTGAATACTCGAAAAAAATTTTTCACTTTTGGGTTTAAGAGATTGGAACAACTCTATTGCCATCAGGGAACTCCCTACCTTGCAAAAATCTTAAAAACGCCTCAGTTACACTTGATGAGATGAATACATCCAATAAACCATTTCATTCGAAGGTCAGATCCACACTCGTTATGTCATGGGCAATAATGCACCGTGTTAGTCACGTCTCTGCAAAGTTCAGGCCTAGCCGATATGTACTTTTGAAGCGAGGGGCACACTGCGTAGGAGCAAGCGCGCCATTTGAAAATTGATTCCTAGCAATGGCGGCTAGGCCTAAACTTTTCAGCGCCGTGAAGGAAGAAAACAAAGCATTAACGAGGTAAATTTTCGATTTCTTAGCGAGAAACACGGTGCATTATTGCCCTTGGTTATATCAATTGATTCATATGATTTTATCATACTTGTAAATCTTCCCTTTTTTTCTCCTGCTGAACGGATTTTCGTGTATAAAAAATGGAAATGAAAATTAAATAAAAGCAAATGATATTTTTTCTTAATTCGGTAATTTCACCATGATAATAGGCAACTTGGAGAAAAATCGTCGGTTTTTTCAGAATTTGGGTGTATTTGAAAACCAATTTGTAAACAAATAGATGTAAATAGCATGCCCCAACCTTGACAAATGCGATTTCTCACAGATATTAAACCCAATCCCACTTTCGCTTCCACGTTTAAAATACACAATGTCCCTGAATGAATTCGTGTATTATTGCTATTAATAGACTAATAAGAAGACATACCAGGCCGGTATGCATAAACTTGAACTTCGCAAAGAGTGAGGTATTCGTCTATTAGGGTTAAAACATAGACGTATCTGCCAATGACAGGCGTTGAGCAGGTGAGTAATTTAGTTTCTCCTCTTCCAAACACGCCTGGGAAAAACGTGCATCTGCAAAGTAAAACTCAATTTTGATTTCAACTCATGTTACATACTCGAAACATTCTTGGCCATTTATAAATTAAGGGTTTCCAGCGGTGTTTCATTCAAAACCGTCAATACCAAGCCAATCAAGCTATATTATAAATTTAATGTTTAAGAAGAATATTGGATTGTTTAAAGTAAAAAACAACTGCGATTGGGAAAGGGAAGGGAGACAAGGAAAGGCAAACAACAACATATATGGCTTTAGACGGCTGTCTAATGAGCAACACGAAAAAAAGAATGGAATAATGTTCGCATATATTTCTACGTTGCTTGGACTGCTAGGAGCATCCATAAGGGAGTAACAGGGTGCCTAGGGTCAGCAAGGGACACAATTTAACGCTCAGAGTCACTGGCAAATAAAAAATGACTTGATCAAGAATAGATTTTCAGAACTCAGGGGCACAATTTGTTTGAACCTTTTGTTTATGTCTTGCGGTTGCGTCATCCCATGCTCTGTGCTAAGAGGGAAACGGCACTTTTGCCCTGCAAAAGTTACTCCTTGCACTGAACCGGTCACTCTTTGACTTGCAAAAGTTATTCTGTGCCCAACTAAAACTGCGAAACTTATCCACTTTGTAGCTACTAGCTATCCTGTAGCGAATTTGTTCTTGGCAGAAGGCGATATTTTCCTAGTTTGGAGGGGGGAGGCAATACCCGAAACCAAATTTAATTAAACCCCCTCCGTTCTTGTCCAATGGTCTGTATCCCTTATTTCTACAAGAAAACATGGCGTTCTTTGTGCGTTTTCAGAAAATGTTCAAGATACATTAATGCAGATTTCAATACCATAAATATTAATGTACCACTGGAACTGCTGGAAGAGACTTAACATGACAAATTAAAATGAAATTTAGAACCTTCAACTACTACGAACAGACATGGCTATAGAACTTACTTTGAACTGCTATCGAGGCTACGGCCGTGGTTGCCAACTCTTATTTCAACTCGCCTAAGACGATGCCAGCAGCAATCAGCCCTGTTTGTAATTGAAACTTTAGCAACTTCGTATTTTCTGCCCAAATCAACTCTCCACCATGGGACGTGATGTTTGCTTGTATGTGTGCATGAGCCGCCGCTGTAAAGGCTCCATCGATTGCCATCTACAGCTTTGCGTGAATGACCATTCCAGCTAGTAGAGGATTGTAATGTTCCTTTCCTATATGCAATGTTTCCTTTGAAAAAGTAATGATGAATGATGAAATCAGACATTAAATGTGATACGGGCATTTAGTTTTTTCATCAATAGGCCCTCAATTGAGATTTGTGTTCTTTGTATTGCAGACCTGTTGATACATTTGCAGCACCTCTTTCATTTCATCGATATCATTTAATTTCATATCATTTTATTCCATTTCATTTATTTCTTTTCATTTCTTTTTATTTCACCTCATCCAAGGGGTTGGGTAATGTTAAAGCCTGCAATTTACAAATATTAATAGATAGAAATAGACAATCAACAACAAAATGGAATTGAAATAAAATATAATTATAAAAAAGAAGCAACTGCTTATTCAACGCAGCACAAAACCAATTGATTATCCTAATCGATCATTCAAAATGCCAAAAAACCTTTATCGCCAAAGCGATGAAAAATTATCCCAACTTTCCTGAAGTAGTAAATTAAAGAAAGAAGCAAAGAATTATAACCTTACCTGTCAGCAGGGGACTAAATCCTAAAAAGACAATTAATATTAACCAATATGTCCAAAAATAAATGATATATAATTATCTAAAGAGCTATTGATAAATATCATTATCAATAGAAATAAGACAATACTTTTTTAATGAAAATAAGGTAAGATTTGCATATTATATCTGTAAATGAGAAATACATTAAAGGATCTAGAAATATTCCAAAAGCTCTTTATAATCACCTAATGCAAGGCAAAAAGGAAAAATGATAATAAGAATTTATCTGATTTCATTCATTAATTGATAAATAAATATGATGAATATAAGTACCATAGACTTTTGAGATAGAAGTTAAAAAATGAGCGTATAATAGTAGCACTAATTTACAATAATGAACAAAGTAGATTTGATAGACCAATGAACAGGAAAAGGTAATTGAAGGTGGAAAAGGGAAAGTCAAGATCAATCATATCATCCCTGGCGGGACCATTGGCCCTGTCATCTTCAGCCATTAACTGATACCTCTCCAGAGAGGGGGGGGGGCTAATGCTTCAAAAGCTTGGTTCCCTCGTTGTTTAACGTTGTAAGGCTTCTCACCCTCACCATCATCAATCGTAGTACACGTTTACAAACTTAACAATTGGTTTAGTAACTGCCATGCAATTGTATTATCACCGTGATTGGATGGGTTGAGAAGTTGGGAACAGCATACAGGAGACGGAAAGTAGTAGGAAAAGTGACACTTGGAATAAGAAACTGGAAATAGGGCCGGTGATATTAGACAAATATAAAGATCAAATCTGAAATAGGAAATGGGGAGCAGGAAATGGGGAGAGGGGAAACGGAAATCGGAAACGAGGAGAAGAAAATAAGGATCTCATTCTATATTGACTTTTGCAATTGTTTCCTTCAAGTTATAGCTCTATGGGACAAAATTGCGATAATAAGGAGTTTAAAGAATTATAGAAATACATTTCATCAAAAGGTAGAAGATTTTACTATGCTCTTACCACTTAAAATAGCATAGACTTTCACTTCGCAGAGATATAGATAACCTGGCGTAATCTTTCGAATGTAAAGGTATCTTCCACGAGTTGGAGAGTTACAATAAAGTGTTCTTGTCGCCCTTCCAAATTTGCCAGGATGATACAAACATCTGCAATGGTACATTAACATTGGTCATGAGCAATATCGAAAAGTGATGATCATTAATAGCAACAGACAGACAGACATGCAGACAGCTTTACTTAAGGTTCACATAAGAATTCTCTAACAGTTAGACTAGTTTTGCAGCAATTGTTTCTTGGGGAGAGGTGTCGCAAACTAAATTATGATTTACCATAAAAAGGTAAATAAAGAGTGGTATAAATTTTTTTCAATAAAAATGTTAAAAAACCTTTCCGCCGTATTTTACTAAAATCTGAATGATTTACGAGTAACTCAGATTATTTAACTCTTTTAAAGTGTTAAAATATTGGTTGATTTGGTACACACAGGGAAGGTTTTTCTCTCTCGATTGACACATGATTGAGATACGTTTTATGCTGCTGCATAGCATCTTGTAAATTTGAGCAACAATATCTACAAAGTAACTTAAGATCGAGTGGTGCTTACTTCATATTTGCCCCCTCTGGACTATCTATATTTCCAACTCTGATTTCAAATTTTCTGAGATCATTCCAACAGCAGTCGAATCTATTTGTTATTGTAACCTTGTAGACATCTCGCATTTGCCCTAAATCCACTCTCCACCATGGTTTAACTTGCCAGCCAGAAACTGTACACGATGAATGGTACCAATTGGAATCGCTATTGCCGTCAACTGCTCTGCTGGATATTCCACCATGTCCTGACTTTTGTCTGGTTGGTTTTCGTAAGGCAATATTTCCTAAGGAATAATATTGATTTTATTCTGCTACTGGGAAGCTATCCATGAAATGCATTAATAACAACCAGTCTCAAATACAAATATTTTTGCAAAATCAAATACATAACATTTAATCAGAGTATTTTGCTACTTACCAGTAAACCTTGGTCTTTGTTCTAAGAACAAAAACAAGAACAATATGTTAGATTGTTCAATCAGTGTATATAAAGTGAATCCCAAAAGCAGGTTTACCTAACAGGATGATGCAAGTATCAACTTTGTGGTAGTGGAATGATCTTGTTGAAAATTAAAGCGTCAGAAATCGGTTTCCTTATTCTTTAATTACCTTTCCTCTAATTTAGTAGCCTTTAACATGCAATCTCTGTAGGCAAGAATGCATTGAATGGGAACAGAGAAAAGAGGAATCTGTGCACTTCGTTTCCCGTCGCAAATTTAAGTCCCTCCAAATAGAAACCTGAATTTCCGTCGCTGATTTGCCCCAGACAGGCACCTTCGAAATAGAAATAGAATTCAAGGAAATAGAACTCTTGTTCTCCCAAAACGGCCATGTTCTCGGGATGATGATAACAGCTTTCTTGGCATCCATCTTGGCTAACTTTTAATGACAGAAATAATTTTCTTGTAGAAATAGTGTCGATATAGCAACACAAACCCACCTGATGTCCAAGCTTTTGCACCTAAAAAGAACGGAATCCTTTCAAAACTCAAGCAAAATCCATTGATGTTATATATTAAACGAAGGGAACAAGTTTCATACATCCTAAATTGTAAGTACAAGTTTTTTATGCAACACTAGGGAAGACAACATGATAGCTTTCATAGTATTGGAATCATAAAAAAGGTAAATCAAACATTGTGTCAGGAAAGTTCTATACAAAGGGTATGCCATTATATATCAATCTAGAAGTTATTTTTATTCCTTAAAAAATACCTGTATTGAAAAGTGCCATTTCATAATTGACTAGAGACGCAAGGCAATTGAGGACCGATTTTTTTTAAAATGGCAGTCTTCAAAGAATTATGGAGAACCCCATAAAAGATTCCAATTCTAAAACTGTTGTTTGATATAAAAAGAGACTTTAGCGTTGCAATGAAAATGAATAGTAGAGTTGTTGATTCTACTGAATATGTCTTCATATAAGGAGGCACTCCGCCATGACGAAATCTGAAGAACCATATTTTAGCTTCAAAATCAAAACACTCCTTGACATTGGGCCACTCAAGGTTAGCGAAACAAGAAATAGACCTGGAGCAGGTTAACACAGTTATAAAAATATGCATTGAATAACATATATCAGTGATCTAATTACCTTTGATAAACGTTCCTCTGTAGTTGTCATAATTGTATTGTCCGCCAAAATCATGTGCACTTATGTACATTGCATATGGCAAGTTATTCTTAAGGCGAACAGTCACGTGTTCCCAATCACCAACATGACTCGCAATCCAGTGACATTGGCCTGCGCATCTTTTCTTTATTACGCCTCCTATGCAAGCACGCTTTCCAACATTATATGGAAAGAATGCCCAGTAGAAGAAGTCTCTGTAGTCGACTCCATTTTTTTTGAATTGACGATAAAACGTGTAGATCGGGTGATCACTGCAAGAGAGAGTCTAGAGTCTACAAGCATTGCGATAGATTATCATAGGGATATTAATTAAGGTTGTACTGGTGGTTTGGACGGAGCCTAACTATACGAATCTCTTTGATTATTCGATGGATACTCATGTAGGTTGGAGCTCAATAATTGGGTAATGGGTAACGATCGTATTCTGTTAGGCTTATGTGTGTTCGTGATTTGTTGCAGATCTGTTTAATGCTTTCGTTAGGTCTTGATGTTTCAATGTTTGTTAATATAACTTGTATTGACGCATGATTCACGTGACCAGCATATTGTCATTACCATATGACTAATACTTGTATTTTCACATTATTCTACTGCGCAATAGAGTAGTTGCAGCAGTCTTAATGCTGTTGATTGTACATTCTGAATCCTTATATTACGGTTGTTCTCCCCCCCCCCCCCCATCCCACCTCTGTCACCAAATGTAGCGTATTGGATCCGATAGATTTAACACGGAGTAAGCTTGGGAGGAAACTGGGGAGGAGAAAAAGATTAGATTGGTCTTTCTCCTCCGCAGCCCCGGTTGGGTTCTGATAAAATATCACAAAAACTTTATAACTTTTACAGAATCAAACAATTCAGAAAATATTCAGTTGGCAGACATTGCTGTGATATACCGTCCCTTTATTAAAGGTTCCACTCGAAAGGAACTCTTTTCTACTTGATAAATATGAGCATGCTACCGGAGATAATGTTGTTGCTTAGTATGATGAAAGTGCTGTCATTATGCAGATGCTGTGCGATCATACATTTATGTTCGATTAACCTTTGACATATTTACCATATGGGCCACTAGGCCAGGGTCTTAGAGCCTCCGTGCACATGCTTTTAAGAATATCCTTAGTCCTGTTGATCGTAGCCTTGCGTTTGATTTAAGAATTCTATAGACAAAACAATGGCCCCAAGAACGTATGCCACAAAATCAAAGACAGAAGCGCTTTGCATGGGTAAGAATCCATTACTACGAGACTACAGGCCCCTCAAAGCAGCTGGAGACCACATTAATTTTAAACTGACAGCATTTCTGACTTGGCACGGATCCAAAACTCCGTGCTAGTACCGCAAGCCCAAGACTCTTGTCGCTTTAAAACTCAAAAAGGTTAGAAACATAATTGGGTGAGTTAAAATGCTAAAAAGCAATTTTCTGAATAGGCTTACAGGGTATTATGCTGACCATGAGTGAATCGTAATGACGGTGATGATGAGCGTCCCAATCTTCCTTTTGTCGTCAAATACCCTCCAGTAACTGCTCTTAGGTTGGTTGGGTGGCAATTGTACTGTAGCAGTTTATCTCCGGCACTCATCATCTTAACATGTGGCAGAAAGAAATCGACACTTGACGCTCTATATTGCTCACCGATAGCATAATATATTCTAGGTGCCCAGCATCTTGCCTGCTTTCTATCTGTAAGAAAGGAATTGAAATCACGTCGGCACTTTTATCTCTTCCTAGTTAGACTAAGGAAACTTTGCTGCTACAATCTCGAATGGTTTTGAACTATCTAGCAATTGCAGCTTCTTAATGAAGAGGTTAATCCCCCGATATTATAATCTTATTGTAAAACAGCAGCAGGACTCGAGAACTGCTGTAACTATAGCTGGATACTCTCCATGGTAAGAAGGTTATGAAGAATTGACCTATTTAAAAATGAAACAAAATCCAGAGCAAATGTATGCATCTGTCTCATCCTCAACCAAGAAAGCAAACTATAAACTTAGGTGTTGAAATCCCTTCGACTTTTTTTTAAAACTTCAACCACTAAGGCACTTGCTTCGTTTCGTAAAAGACAATACTTGCTTCGAATATTAGATAATGTTACAAAATAAGATAACGAAAAAGCGCAATCTTTCATACCTACAAATTCGTCTCATTACATAACGAGTGAAAAAGATTGGTTGATAAGTTTGGAATGATTTGATTACATTTTGCTTCTAACCTCCCTCCTACCCACTGCCTTTCGGCGGTGATGGTATATGGAAACGCTGACAGGGTAAACTTCTGCCTCAAGCATCCACCCGGAAGAACCAAAAACAACATCTTTTGTTTTTGGCTTTATCTTCATAGCTATATAAACTATAAAAAATTAAATACTTACAATCTGTTTCACCTATGCAAGAAGCTGAAAAAGACAAGATGCATAAATGGAAATTGCAGATGAAAATTTCATAAACAAATGAGAAGGATATTTTGATGAAAATCATACATTTTTTATTATTAGGGTTAATTCTGTTATAACTTTTCTTTTAGGACGATTACGACAAAAATACCCCGCCAATCAATTAGTATTGAGCGTTGAAAGCTTGTAAAAGCTAAGCTGAAATTTTTGTATTATTATCACCTTTGTGGTTTAGTTATTTACTTCTTTTCTTAGAATCATAAATTTTAGAAGGTTAAAAGAAAGAAAAATTTTTCCACAGACACCTAAAAACTAGGAATTACGGATCTTAGAAAATTCTAGTAAAGTCGGTTTTTGTCAAATTTGTTGCATTGATCGTAATTTTGCAAGATGACGGTGAACATAAAGAAGATCAGATTAGATACAGCCCCTTTTCGAAAATGGTTCCGGTCTCTTCTTCTTGCCACGCCGCCTCTAGGGTGGATTATGCATGACGTTTTAAAGCTAGATGGTGGATGATGCTGCGCTTGACACTCGCGTTTACAACGCGATGAAGAAATGTCTTTATTTTTGATGTTATGTAGAACCAAACTATGCGCTTTTCAAAAGCTCAACCTTCAAAAAATCACCAGATTTGCCCAAAATATAAGAACAACATAAGAAATAAGGCAGGTTCAAATTCAACACAATTTAAGAAATGAAATATCAATTAGAACATAACAAGAAAAGAGCACAATACATTGGCAATAGAGAAATAAGAAAAATATAGGAAAAAAAGAAACTGAAATTATATGTAAAATGAAGCAACGCCAAGTCCTCCTATAAAACAAAGCTTATATGAGTACCTACCAGATGCCTTTCCCGCAGGTACATCTGGGCCAAACCTGAAGTACTTTGCTTGACTGCATGGGCTTGATGTTAATCCCTCTAAAATCTTATTTCCTATTTTGCCAATTCTTCGAATGACTCTCCTAACTATTCTTCTAGCTCTTCGCACGATTCTGCGAACTGGAGTTGTGACCCTTCGAACGATTCTGCGAACTGGAGTTGTGACCCTTCGAACGATTCTGCGAACTGGAGTTGTGACCCTTCGAACGATTCTGCGAATAACTGTAGAGAAAGTCAATCAAGAATGAGAGCTGAGGCTAAAGCACTATCATAAAATGTAATTTCGGACAAAGATGCATACGCTTTCCAATAATATATTGAGAGGAACTGTAATTTTTTTGTTAGCCTGAGAAGAATTGACACCTTCGTAACTTCTCTTGTCTGTCTTTCGTAAATAAAAATAGTTACTGTACTAGCATGTTTATGATATTGATAATCATTTATAAACTCCTGTCATGAAAATAAACTTATGAGCTATACTCTAATAACTTAAGAACAAATTAAGCAAGATTTACCCCGCGAGCTGCCAGCCTGAACTTTCATTTTTGTGGTTGTTATGAAAAAAACTGCTTTAAGTTACAAAATATATTTTTGGATCAGGTGTTGTTATAAAAAAACTGCTTTAAGTTACAAAATATAACATTAGATGAAGTGTTAAATCCAAATTGAATCCTTCAAGCACTTAAAAAAATTAATTCTGTAACTAAGAAATAGAAGAGTGATTTTAGAATTGCTTAATTTGAGAATATTTTATGTAGATGAAATTTTAAATCGAAAATAATTGGCAGTGGCCTACAAAGGTTGCAGAAGATTATCAAGTTAAAAGTTGTGAGTTTCATAATGATACAAGACATTTTTTAAGATTTGCAAATAAGAAAATCAGAGTATGTATAGTTTAGTATGTAAGATAACCATGTTTGATGCAATCTGATGTAAAGACGTCATTGTTGATCACTATAACAAAAAATATCATGTTTCGTAACGCTTACATGGATTTGCATCTTTTCTTGCCAGGCCTTCACCTATTTGTTAAAATCACAAGTTACTTTAATAAAGAACAAATTAGGGAAAGATACATCAAATAAATGTACAACGTGGCTAAGGTCATTCACAAAGGCAAAACTCATCATTAAAAATTAATAGTAATGATTTTATCTTTTATTAGTTAATAGAAATCAATTGTCTGCCTTCAGTTATGCAGAATAGAAGCATCATTGCTTTACTGTAATACATTTCTGCATCTTTTACTAGTCTTGGAAAAAAGGTGAACGAGTGCCTGACAGGAAAGAGCTTTATTTAAAAATTGATGTGTGACAGTAACTACATGACTTCCGGGGTATCCCTTGAGCTTGGGGCGAGGGGTCACTCATTTTCGCTACCATAAAAACATCACTAGTAGGCCAATAAAAAGTGCAGGGAAATTTTTTAGTTTCCCCAGGGTAAAGAGCGACTTTTGCCGGACAAAAATGACACCAATTTCTTAACACAGAGTTTATGCACCGTGCTTTATGTATTTTGCAAGGATTCTTTAATTGGTAAGAATTTTGTCTGTTAGCGAATCTTAAAATGAAGAAAGAAGCGAAGTTAAACTGACCAAAATCTCTTGTTTCGTTGTCGTTCACAACATCAGAAAGTTCATCAACTGCAAATAAACAAGACAAAGTTTACCGGATTCTCGAGAAAAGCTTGCAACGAATGAAAAGATTATGATTTATCATTTGTTACATATGTTCCGGCGCGGCATACGGGGCTTTTTCAGAGATAAAGTTTATTGTTATGTTAGCTAAATAGATGTAATGTCCGCTATTCTAGTCGATTTTGGTGATAAGAGCCGCCAAACCAACAAGAATAGGAGCAATGCAAAACATATTTGTAAATTAGGACTGGTAACACATAAAACTTTACTTCCTTTAAATTTTTTTAAGCTTTAAGGCATGATGCTCATCTTAAGCTTTTTTTCAAGCTCTATGCTCATTTTTTTAATGATTTGACAAAGAAATTCGGAGTCAAAAGCTAAAATTAGAAACTACAAAGAATGATGAGTGAATGCTTTAGAATTATTTACTGAGATGTGAATTAGAAAGACTGAGGCTCAGGCAAATTAAAGTAAATAAGCTTAACAATATTGCAATCTAAAAATAGAGCACAAGTGACATATCACATCAGAAGTTAAATGGTAGATGTTACGAAAACAACAACTAGGAAAATACTAGAAATTACCCTTCATATTTCCCAAGTCAGACATTCTATCCAATTTTTCTTCATTCACCTCAACATCATCATATTCATCAATAAATTCATCCGCTATGAAACAAAAAATGGCTGCTTACGCTCGGATGTAGAATCGAGAGGGTAGTAGGGCATGATGCCCCCAAATGAATTTCAAACAGACCATCTAATTTGTAAGGTAACAACATCAAAAATTCTTAGTTATCAACATTAGCAAATTACATTTGTATTTCTAGATCCCTAAAAGCTGGTGGTTGTTACTCCAGAGATACGCACTCCCAACGCCATGGCCACATAGGTTCCTTAAAGCTCCTACAGTTTTAGAGAGGTTACAGCTAGATTTGGTGTAAACAGAGTATTTCTCTGGGAATGGGCGGGGGCGGGGGCAAAGAGTCTAATGATGCAAGAGTCCTGCGGGTTCCACTTTCCAGTGGAAGAGAGTCTAGGAACTCGCAGATTTGTAGCTCAGTATTAGATAATAATTACCTCTTGCAAAACCCAAATATGCAATTGCAACAATGATGAGTAGGATCTTCATCTTTAACACTTATGAAAAAAAAAAGGAAAAAATTATATTCGAATGAAATACTGCGTGTTGGTGGTGGGAACATTAAGTGATATTCGAGTCTGTTGATCCCTGTAAACCCAAGTGATTATAGTTTCTCAATCGCTGAAAGTCATTGAGCAAAATGGCCCCTCCGTGGATGGAACGGTTATAAGCCCTGGAAGTCATCACAATTTAATATTTGCTTATTTTGATAGAACTGAAATTTCACCTCATGTTCATTTAAATATTAACATTATGCTTTCTCTGCTCGGTTGCTGCCCAATCCATATGCTTGAATGAGATCGCAATGGATCGAACCCACAAGTGCATTCTTGTTCTTTCTTACGGTGCGGATATTAGAACCAAACTAGATCGGACTGGATGTATTCTCGTGTCGATTTGCGAGGGAACCAAAACGGGTCCACTCTTGAGTGCTCTTGGTTACACATTTCTTCAAAAATTGGAAATCTCATTCTATCTTTGGACTGCGATTCTCAAGGCAAAAAAGCAGTTTCAATTTAACAAACCTTTTCCCATTCCAATAAAATTCAGCATTTCATGCTTTATCAACCCGCCTCTTTTTGTCTTTAATTTTTACCTATATAAGAAGAAACTTAATTTTTAATCGGAATGTACCAACACGATGCAATCTATAAAAGCTCCATCAATGTTTTTAACTTCAGGGCCAGTGCAAAATTTACTTTTCAACCTGCCCAGTGGGAAAAGAAAATTCTTCCCAAAAATACCGGTGATCCTGTCTCAATCTTTTTAAACAACCTACGGCCATGTTAGTCTTTCTTTACCTGCCCTGTATACCTGCCCCATACAACAAATGAGAATTTAAGTCATAAATTTTTGTCAAATTCGAAGAAGTAGAATAGAATGCACCATCATTACATTTTCTAAAATACACTATGCAGATATATTCCACAGATCTACAATCTTTTAAAACTCTCGAAATTCTTAATATGCTTGCTGACTTTCTATGTTTGTTTTCATGCTTCTATGTTGTTATATTACTACAGAGAATGCCCTCGTATATGATACTACAAATAGAGAATTACCTCGTGTATCTTGCAACACTGTAGCAGAAACTTGATCTTGTCAGTATGCAGACGCTGCAGCATCCGGGTGACTGAAGTGAGGTTGCTTGCCATAGCTCCTTATATAGGAATCCAGATTTAAATGGAGAGGAAAATGTATTGTTCCTTGCACGCAGGATGGGGTAATGTTAATTGAACAATTTTGTTCTTCGGGTCACCTCCCCCATACTATAACTTTAACGCTAATACTAAGCATCGCATAAAGCATATGGTAAAATCTAAGGTCATATAAATTACTTTAATGCTGTTGGGTGCCTAATTGCCGGGGTGAGGAGAATCTTCAGATCTTATGCTCAAAATTAATTTGCGTGTGGGAGGGGTCTAAATTATGATGTTAAATATACTGAGGTATCAAAATACTCTTAAAATCAATTCTTTTTTAAAACCATATAAACAGAACAATGTACATCCTTAAACTTCATCTGGGGGGTCTTAATAAGGGTGGGGAGGTTGGAAAAATTCTTCGCGGCGAGATTAATTTAAAAGGACTCTAATTACAATTGTCAATTTAGAGTGTGTATTAAATTGTTTCCAAAAATATGCTTTTTTGACTATTTTTGTCGGTTTGCAAAAGTTTTGTGATGTTGGTTACTTTGACATCAAATTTTGTCTTTTGGCACAAACCTTTAAATAGAGCATAAATTTGATAACCATAATGATGAATAGACAATATCAAGAGTCATAACTACCTCATAGATTTTATGTTTGCAATGTAGGATGGGGATGGTGGCTTTTCTCGCGAAGCGCCGAAGGAGCGTTATTACCGCCGACACTAGAAGCAACAGCACAACTCATGTCTAAGACAGAAGTGAAAAGTTTTTCTAGAGATACCCATCTTTTTTTGCGAAGTATTCTTCTTTCTTCGTTATTCTTCGTTCTTGCGTAATGAATGGTTTTGGTTGAAAATTTTGTGTGTCACTTTTAGTGGAGGTTAGTTAAAATTGCGTAAATATTGGATATCTAAATGAATATTAGAAATAGTAGGAGACAATTTTTTTTGCTTCTTTCTTTGATATGCAATTCCAAATGTAATAGTAAAGAGCCAAGGCGATTTCCTAACTCTAAGCTCTTTCAGGAGGTTTCTATTATAACTTTATTGCTTTCAGATCGAAAAATACATTGCGTTTTTGAGCGGAGGACATCCGCTTATAATGTCAATGGGTTTCGAACTTCATTCTAAGGCAGCAAATCTTAATGGGAAGCACCACGATATAACGACAGCAAACAACCTTCGTGGGCTATCGAGGCCTTTCTTTAATTTGCCATTCACCTTTGTATCGTGAGATAAAACTCCTCTACAAACATCCCTATTCTTATTATCATCATAGTTAATGTTATCATCGATTTTCCTCCAAATATTCAATACCAAGTTTTGATTTGCAGAGAACTTGCAGGTATAGGTAGGACTGTCATAAGTGACGATCAATGTAGTTTAAGCATGCGCAAAAGGAATCTTTGAATTTACCCACAGAATGAGTTTCTTCTACCTGACCTCAACCGACTGCGCATTTTGCTTCGCAGAGGGAATCACAGGGAACCAGTTTAATCTTGGAGAATGGCATAGAAACCATTCCTAATATGGGCAGTAGAACAAAAATCTACAAAGGGAGGAAAATGTTTTGTTATGGCGACTGCCTGGATGTAAATATCCAGACACTTCAAATATTCAATTCCAAACGTCTGGGTGGAGGCTTATGCGATAATGGGACAAAACACCTAAGATAATGCAATTTACTTTACGATGATTTCCCGCTATCTGTTCACGTATTGTGCTTACCACTACTTTCTAATATGTTTACTCTTGCTTACCACTATTTTTTAATCTGTTTACTCTTGCTATTGTCATAGCTAAGAACACAAGAACTATGCCATTAAGCTAGATTTAATGGTTTGAGAAGCCGCTAATGGTTCTAATTTGAATTCAAAACCAAAAATAACTGCCAAAAGAGGAAACGGAGAACAAGGGAACAGGCATGGGGGAGCGATGGAACGGGGAAATCTCCAAAAGGAAGAGCGAAAAACTGTACTTTTCCAGGTCTACCTCGTTGTATAAAGAGACCTTATCACTTTGCTTGTGTTAGTGCCATTAAATGACCACAAAGACTCATAAGGCTTGGCTAATCTAAAAATGAGACTCTGTTAAAGATTTTGAGCCCAACAAGGAGCTAATAGTAATTATTCAATTTGCGATAAACGTTTACCGCTTGCTAAACTGTACTCAATCGCTTTCTTGTTCAGGGTACATTAGGTTCAATCGATTAATAGTAATTATTTTCCTGGTCCCTATTGCCAAAAGCTCGAAACTCAATGCAATTTACAACCTTAACTATTCAAATATCAGCGTGCAGAAATTGATAGGCATATTCGCATGCTGTAAATGACCGCCCGGGGCGCTATTTCAAAAACTCAACCAAGATTCCGGAGCGCTTGTTCGACAGGGGCGGTTAACTATCGTTTCTTGCAATTGAAAGAACGAACTAAAATGTTGTGATTTGAAAATACTGTTCATAATACACTGCATCTACACTTTCTCCCTTATCTCCATCATGGTCCGAATCTGAAATGAGAAACTCAGGTGCAGTTATATTGCCTGTGTTAATTCAAAAAAGGTTTATAACCTGTTCAGTGTTGCAATTATTCTCCCGAGAGAAAGTTGGAAAAAGAAAGAAACCTATTCACGTTTTGAATTAGATTTTACGGAGAGAAAATTTTTAAACTACCGGTTTTTAAAGAAATAGATTTTTCCAAATACACTTTTGAATCAAAATCATGCAAAATTTCATCAGTGTCGCAACCCCTTTCCAAGAGGCGCTTATATGAAAAGGGTTCTTATTGCCAAATGTAATCTCATTCCGGGGCGCTTATTCTGCAGGGGTGGCTATTCGACATCTTCTTGCACGTTTACTCCCGTTCAAAACATCAACTTTAGATCTTAATCAAGTTGAAGCTAATTCCGAGGGGATCATCATTGGTTATTATTACATTTACTGGCCGTATTTCTTTTCCTGGCTTGTTTGTAAGACAGCATATTGTTTCTGAAATTAGTTGTGTCGCCAGTTCATGAAAAAAGGAACGATAGTAAACGTCAAAACACGTAAGTTGACATCATTGCCGTTCTTTTGCGTTTTTAATTGGGTTTAGATAAACCCAGGGGTTTTTTGTGTAATTCAATGAATTTAGAACTTTTCAAATTAACTCTGTCTGGCCACTATGGGCTTCCGTAGTACGATGGTTGTATGGTCCATAACAAGAAACCGGGCATTTTGTGATGTTTGAACTTATTTCAAGTCCCTGGTTTAAATACCAAAAACCAGAACCCTAAGAACCAGTGGCGTAGTTATGATTGTTTTGCGCAATGGCGAAACCTGAAAATATCACTCAACAATTCGACAAACTTTAGAAATCTTGACAATTGTTCCGACAAACACCTTTTTGGAAGCTTGGTTGGGGGGCCGTTGCCCCCGTTGTCCCCCCTTTCGCAACGCTACTGCTTAGAACCCAACAAAGCTGTTTTCTGCATTCCATGAAGGAGTGATAGGTTGTTTGTCAAATTGATGCAGCACAATCCACATGATATTCGGTTGGGGGGGGGGGCTGCTCTACTCTAGAGAAGGTGGGTAAAAGCATGAAAATTTGCGCAAAACAACAGCAACAACATTAATGAGTTAAGGTTTCTCGCTACATATATTTGCCTCCTGTTGTAGGCGGTCCTGATTCACCGATATCAATCACCGATCAACTTAAAAGTTATAAAGGAACCATCGTTCTAACACTGCGCGCAGCTATAATGAAATCATGCCTAGCGCAGAGATATATTTTTTACAATGCTCAAGTTTTCGGATGCAGTACAGATGATTTCCTGGTGTCAACTGTACCATTCTTCTTGGTCAGCAGCATTCGCGCATGACAAGGAAGACCGGCTATGACGGATCAGAGCGACATCAGAGATCAGTGAGCGACATTAGTAAGCTTGCTCCTTCGTCGCGCTCAACAAGCAAGAGCAGTCTTACGAAATTGCACTTCAGATAAAAATACAGTAGAATAATATAGTAGACTCCTGTTTACTTGGACCTTGGGTAGCTCGGACATTCGCTTAGTGGCTTGGATATGGCGACCCCAATCAAGATTTCGGATATCTCGGACATAGGCTAAGTCGGACGAACTTTTCTTTGCCCCCAGAAGGTCTGAGGTAACAGGATTCACTGTAATTTAATATCTGCGCAGACGTCTTGCTCGCATTTCTGTCAGATAAATAAACGTGTTACTCCTTAAGTAATTTTTTAATAATATCATCACTTGAGGTTAAATGGAGCATCCATGGATTAAATGAATCCTTCGTCTTGTACTCTATCATGGCATCCTTGTTTCAAAACAGTTGAGCTTATAAAGGGAATGAAATCTAACATTGTGTGCACATTGAAGCATGGGCAGACATTCAGGTTTATTCGTAGAGGGGCGAAGTCCCTCAAATCTCCGCAGCAGACTCCGATAATTTCTTCCATTGGTTACACGATTCTGGATTAGAAGTTACATCAGAAACGGTGTGGGAAACAAATCATATACAAAAGTATCATATGTATCATAATAGAGTATTTCAAGGGCATTTTCAGGTTACTTTTGATTAAAGCTGCATAGCAATAAACAAACAAACAATCAACAAGCATTATAGAAGGGGCTGCCTGAGAGTCCCCTCAAATCTCCGCAGCAGACTCCGATAATTTCTTCCATTGGTTACACGATTCTGGATTAGAAGTTACATCAGAAACGGTGTGGGAAACAAATCATATACAAAAGTATCATATGTATCATAATAGAGCATTTCCAGGGCATTTTCAGGTTACTTTTGATTAAAGCTGCATAGCAATAAACAAACAAACAATCAACAAGCATTATAGAAGGGGCTGTCTAAGGGTCGAATTGATTTAGTAAGGATCTGCAACCGCCTGAGACTTTTAACATAACATAAAACAGCGCCTGCACAGTATCCAGCTACAAACATAGCAGTGATCAAGAAAGAAACGTTTTGTTCAGAATGCAAACATGCGTATTATGCGATAAAAATGTGCAATTAACAAATTAAAAGTTGTGCTTCAGAATTGTTAAAAGTTAGTAAATTTTTTTGCTTTTTTTAATGTCTTTGGTTTATGTAATGCATAAATGTGTAAAAAAAGTTTGTTCGTTGAAATGTCAGTTTAATGGGAAGTGTTTTGTCATTGAACCTCTGCTGAGAAGGGAGCCAGGCCCTCCAGTGAGTGTACACTGCTCTTCAACTCTATTGAAGCGCCACTTGTTGAAGAGGTTGAACTTGACTTTCACTCTGATACATCCTTGTTTACTGTTACCCCAGTCCCCGTTATAATTGAGCCAGGTTAATCTACCAGTATACGGATTTCGTTTTGTGTTCTTCCGGTACTTTATCAGTCTCATGTTGCGCCATGTGTCCCAGTTCAAACCTGCTGATGTTAAATCTACCAGCTTTTCTTTATTGAAAAGGACCTTGTATACATGGATTCCCTGCCTTGTCCAGAAACCATGTGAACCTTTAGACGCGAACACAACAGGGTGGCCATCAGGAGTCATCTTCACATCGCTTGGATCTAAAGAATAAACCTCGCTTAAGACTTAGATTTTTATGATGGCGATGGATTGGGTAACAATTTGGGGCTACTAGATCATCTTCAAAACTCTTAAAACTTGCCTTCCCTCCCTCTTTCTTTTCTTTTCTTTCTCCGATCCTTACTATTTCCCCCTCCTATTCTATTTCCCTTTCTCCTCTTTCACAACCTTCCTTTCTTCTTTTGTCCACACTGCTTTACTACCAAGCAACAGAGGTATCAACACCAGTATGGCAAGACCATGATTAGTCCATTTAATCATTCCTGCGCTTTATTTTCACAGCACCTATTGCATAATGCATTGCGCAAGTGGAAGCAGGGAAACTATTTCTACAAAAGTAATTTTATAAAAAAGAGCCTCTAAATTAGTAACAAATCACAAAGAATCCAAATGCAAGTTGAGACAGAAGGTCAGGCTTTTTGAGAATTCCTTCATACGCTAGTCGTTTACCTTCAGCTGGTTAGCTACATGACATTATTGACTCTCTCCTAATTCTAGTAGTTTAAGTAGATAAGGCTCATGCGAGGACGGTACGGCCTTCGATTATCTTACGCAAAAAAGTTAGCCTCTTTTAGATGAAGTTTCTTGGAAGTTTTTGTGTTATGTTTATGATGTGATCAAAATTCGTTTTCTGTTCTGACTCATGAAAAACTTGCAACTAGCGTGACACTGACATTTAAGCATCTTAATGGAAACATTAATTGAGTTCGCCTTTTGTTCTCCGTGCGCTTTTAAGTAACGCAAAATAATTTTAGTTTGATCGCTCATCCCCAAACATATGAAAAAGAGCAAAACCCGTAGCACCGGTCTTAATGGTTTATAAAACAATTGAAAAAACGAAGCCTCACTTCCTATTACACCATAAACCTCTACTTCGCATAGAGTGAGATAATTCCACTGTAAAAGTCGCACGTAAACATATCTTCCAGTCAATGGGCGATAACATGTCAGTGATTTTCGCCGACCTTGGCCAATTGCACCTCCATGGTAAATACATCTACAAAAGATGCACGAGGCAAATTTAATATCTAATTATATTTCATTATCATAATCAATATTTATAAATGCAATTTTTGTACACTTTGTTGAATTTTTATACTCGATTTGGCACTCTATTCTTAATTGATTCAAGGTTCGGGGAACTTTTAACTTTGGTGCCAAAGCTATTTCAGAGCTTTTATTGAAATAAGCAACTTTGCATTCTATGTATCAATGAGAAGCTCCATATATAACCAGGACAACAAAGATTTGATCAGCTATGATACAACGTGTTAGATATACAGCCAATAAATTTGTGGCCTGCAAACATATCTACAATTAGTTTCATTCACTAAGAATGCACTGAATGAAATTTGAAGCCAAAAGGATAGTGTAGGCAAAATTGCGGTGCTGCTGCCACTGCCTCAAATAAAAACTGAAGAATTTGGGATCCTATTTTGAATCATACCAGTTTGCAGAGTATGGCCGAATTTGACAAGATCTTGGATGCGCCAACAGTCCTGCACCTCAGGTGTAGGTGCGCCAAAAACCGTTCAAAAATTATAAGGTGCGCCAATACATTACGGGTGTCATTGCACAAACACAAGAATTTCAAAATCTAAGGGGCCTTGGTGCGCTCTCTCTAGAATTTAAGAATAATCTTGTGTGTGCCATTGCCATACACTGCATTCTGGGGACAATATAGGCATAGATATTGATATAAGTTAGACCAACTGCCCTGAATGCCTTGAGATTATCAGGTTGATCTTCAGATTTGACACCAGCCTGTCCCAATAAATAGGCCATGTTGCAGCAATGACAATGAATGTTAGATTAATACTTCCTAAAGCAATTGGTGCCTAAATATTGGTAGATAAGCTTGCTATAATGTAAATAACAAAATGTACCTTGGGTTTGCTCCCGTTCGATCGACATTCCCAATGCGAATCTCGAAATTTCTTAGTCTATTCCCGCAGCAATCAGCTCTGTTAGTCAATGCAACTTTAAAAATACGCTGTGAAGACCCTAAATCAACTCTCCACCATGGTCGGAAGTTCCAATGAGTATGAGTGCATGAGTGACGCCGCCAATGCCCATATCTCTTGCCATCCACTGCTCTAGATGAATGACCACCGCAACATCTACTCGATTGCCTTGTTGGCTTGCCACGAGCGAGATTTCCTGAAAAGTAAACAACGATTCGCTCTCTTGAGTGTGTAGAGTTTTCTGTATGAAGATCCAAGACAATGCAATGCACCTAAGGTTTTTGGTACATAAACAAAATTCTCTTATATTATATTTTTGGTAAATTCTGTGTCGAAATCATTCGGAGTCCTCAATTGGCCATTTTCTTGGAATGATCACACATAGCTAATTTTACTCCAACGTGCAATTCATCAATACTTTTATAACTTGAGCATGATCAAAATAGTCAGAATCCTTTGAAAGTTATGAATTGCCTCGAATCAACAAAGTTTACGCGAAAAATTGCTTTCCGCGAAATATTTTTTTCCGCTGAGCAGCGTGGAGGATGAGCTTTAAAGTTGATTTGAAGAGACTTTGTGAAACACACTTCGCATAATGGAAAGCTCATTGTCAGCTAAATTAAATTCAAGTTACAGTGCAAATGAAACCTGAAGTTTTGTATTTTGTAAGGTTGAAATCTGGACATATATTTCCTTTCTACTGTTGGCCATTATACGAAGAACTTTGTGCGAAAAGATTGCTCTGAGTATACGCTATCGCATGACTTTGGGAAATAGGTATGTTTTGAAATTTATCTCTGCTGTGAATAGGCATATATTCATCAAAGAAATTGAGTTGCTTTGTCAATTTGTTTAAGCATATCATTAACAATTTTCTGGGGCCTGAAAATGGCTTAGGATACTACAATTTTCTCTCGGGGAACCAGGAACCCTCCCCCCCCCAAATCCGTCCCTGTTAGATCTTTCTGCTTAAAATAAAAACAATAGATTATTTCAATACTACACCAAAAAACCTACCAGGTTTATAAGCATAAACTTGAACCTCGCAAACAGTGAACCAATCGTTAAGAAGAGTTCGCACGTATACGTATCTTCCAATAACAGACTTCGAGCACGTGAGCAACTTAGTTTCTCCTCTTCCAAACATGCCTGGGTAATATGTGCATCTGCGAGATCAAATTCAATGTTGATTGAAATTTAGTTTATGTATAAAGAGGTTTGTCTTTCAGTTCAGCTGATGTTCAAAGGGCCCTCAAAAGCTACCAGTTTTGCAAAACAAACTTTTCAGAAACCTGGTTCTGTCAAATTTTCATTAATAAATCTGGAATCACCATATTTGAAAACTGTGCGAAGCGGGGAATGAAAGTCTTAGTCACGATTAAACTTTTAAAACATTTTGCTTCCTGGCATCGTGACCAGGATTTTTATATTTCGCTTTGATCTCTAAGTGTTATACACAACTGCAATTTAGGTGTTGCATCTTAATATATGTTCTGCAAAACTTCAAAAATGTGCGGAAAATTCAAACTTAGTTTAGCAAACTGCAAAGGTCTTATTTTGTACGACAAATCTCAATGTATATATACATTGTGAGATAGTAGGATATATAATTTTTTTGCATTGATGTTTGGCTCCCAAGTTTTCAAGCGTCGTCGGAAGCCCTGCTAAAAGGAGCCGAACTACAACTGTCAGAATGCAAAAATAAACATATAATTATTGACATGGTATATCATTAATACATACACAGAGCTTCCTGCCAAGCTACGGCCGTGGTTGCCAACTCTTATTTCAACGCGTCTAAGGCGATGCCAGCAGCAATCAGCCCTGTTTGTAATGGAAACTTTAGCAATTTCGTGTTGGCTGCCTAAATCAACTCTCCACCATGGGTAAAGATGTCTATGGGTATGTGTGCAAGATCTCCCATGATAATTGCTATTACGATTGCCGTCAACAGCTCTGGTTGAATGACCATGCCATCCTGTAGAAACCTGCAATGTTCCTTTTCTATATGCAATATTTCCTGTAAAGAAAGCAGTGTCTCAAAATGATTTAAAAGTAAAACCAAAGATTTTGATAGTGAAGAAATTATCATTTAGCCAAATATTTCGGGTCTTCAAAGTGACTGGTCAGGATAGTCGGGGCCTGAAGTGATAACCCCGTCATTACACTCAATGATATTCCCTGGGAGATATAACCTTGAAAGATCTGAAGAATAAAGAAGAGGAAGCGAATCTAATATATAAATGCATGACATCATACTTTGAAGAAACCCTGTATGCCAAATATTACTAAAATGATAGATGGATACAAAACCATTATCTGGTCATATTTGCTTCAGTATGCCTGCCACTGTTCGTTGTTCTTGTTCATCATGTCCGTTATTCACATACATTGTGGCAAGCATTCCTCGAGATATCCGGTAGACAACCTGCTATTTTTTCTTTATTTTACTTTTTACTATAAACAAATGTTAACGTACCTGTTAACAATGGACTTACTCCTAAAAAATATAAAATAGGACTATCATTAATCAAAACTATGTAGTATATTCAAAATAAATGTTGAATGAAAGAAATAAGAGATAAGAATCCTTAAACAGGAGATTAGGAATAGTGTTTTAGAGTTAAAAACAAATAACGGAAAATGATAAGAGGATTTTCAGATTCAATTTCAAATCTTTGATAGCAGTGCAAATATATCAATCATATCCAGAAAAATTAGCTGCTAGTTTTACAAAAATGAAAGCACATGATACCAATCTGACAGGTAAAGCTATGGAACAGAAAATTGGGAAGTAGGAAAGGTGAAAATTAGGCTTCCAAAGCACAAATTTGAAGAAAGGTGGAGGTACGATGTTCAGAATAATGTAAAATGAATTAACATATTTTATCTTATAATTATTGGAAGGTCACACTGTGGAGCATGAGTTCAGAGGTCAATTCATTAAGTATGCTCTTTGCCAAAAGCTTTAAGGGGAAGATGCAAATTGATAGTGAGAAAACAATTGGGAAGATGAGTAGAGGAAGAAGAAGAACAGGATAGAAATTGGTAGCATTTCACATATTTGATCTGCTGGTTGTTCTTTTCTGTAAGCAGCGTTTTTAAATGGAACTGTGGTGATCAAGAGTTTAAATTGCTCAAATGAATTGTGGCAGCAAATGAAAGAATTTGAAGGTTTTACCAGCCAAAACAGCATAGACTTGTACTTCACAGAGAAACAAATAGCCAGCAGTGAGTTTTCTTATGAAAAGGAATCTTCCTGGAGTTGGGGAGTTACAATGAAGTGTTCTTGTCGTCCTTCCAAAATGACCAGCATAATACAAACACCTAAAAATGAAAATTATAACATGCGATAAGTAATATCTGATGCTGATTATCATTAATAAATGCAATATTAAAGACAGTTCTAGCCCATGAATAATGGATTTATGCAAGTTCTAGGGCGACCAATGCCAACGAGCCCGTTTTTTTCGATTTATATATAACATGTTTAATGGCATGATCAAAATAGAACAGCGTACATCGCTTGAAAAGTTTGTCACCCATCACATTGCTGGTCTTTGGTGGTCATTGCTGGTCTTTGCAGACCTCTGTAAGTCGCTTTAGTTTACAATAGACCGTTGAAGGTCACTGCAGGTCCCTTTGGTCCCAGAGTTGTTGAAAGTCGCTCTAATATCATTGTACATAGATAGAGATTGATATAGATAGAAGAGGGTAATCGTCGTAATAGTCAGATCAAGGGGATTATCGTGTTTTTCATTGGGAATTACACTTGAATTACACGTGGGATTTTCACGTGTAATTCAAGTGGGCATTGAAATTTTGTAGAACTAAAAAGTATATTCACGTGATTCAAAGCATGATATTGCGGGTCTTTTTATTTTGAATTTTTGCAAAAATGGGCGTATAGATATGCTCAGAGAGCGCGATAAGGGTGGGGCTCAACTATATTCTGTTCGGCATTAGTATCACCTAGGAACTGTCGAGCAACTACAAAATCGATTTTACAAAATGCGATTTCCTTATTTTCAACCAAAATGCTACCCAATACAGAAAGCAAACACATTGGTTATGAACTCAAACGTCGTTTTTCGTTCACAAGTGAAACGTTACTTTTGTTGTTTTATTTTGTACATACTAGTTTGCCATAGGTTGGCAATCCCATTTATATAGATCTAGCTTTGTGGCATTTTGAGTTGATTGTCTATAGAGAAGGTGGGCATTCTCTCTCCACTCAATTTGGATTTAGAACTGTATGTTCATTTTTTTCATTCTCTACTTCTGATGGCTGGTTCCATTGTATTGACCCATATTGATATGCAAAAGAAAAAGATGGAAGGGACACTCACTGCATGTTTGCTCCGTCTGGACTATCTATATTTCCAACTCTGATTTCAAAGGACTTGAGATAATTCCAACAGCAGTCGAATCGATTTGTTATTCTAACCTTGTAAACATATCGCACACGACCAAGGTCTACTCTCCACCACGGTTTATGATTCCAATGAGTGTGTGTGCATGTTGAATATCTCCAAAAACCATTGTTACTACCATCAACTGCTCTGCTTGAATGGCCATTGTGTGCCGTTGATTGCTGCCTTGTCGGTCTTCTTAAAGCAATGTTTCCTAAGGTAGCGAGGCAATGTTTAGGTTTGCTAAATAATCGGCCTTAGAATCTCAATGGGGGACATAAATCTCAATAAAGCATTTCATCATTCAAAACTACTCCTAATATTGAGAACCACCCATTTTCAAATTAGCCGTGAATTTAAAGGTGAATATAAGTTGTATAAATTGGTCCTATTTTGAAAATTTAGACACTAATGCAATCAAGTAATTAAAAGCAATAAAAATGATTTTAAACCCAATTAAGTCATCGAATAAGTCATCGTTTATAACACTTTTAATGTCATTCTTTAACTCATTGTTTATATCATTGTTCAATTCAACGTTTACGTCGTCGTTTTAGTCATTTTTTATATCATCTTTTATATCACTAATTACGTCATCGTTAAAATCACTAATTACATCATCGTTTGTATCAGGATTCAAATGATCGTAGTCGCATTTATCTAGGACACTGCTATTTAGCAACATATAAATCATGTAATCAAGAACAAGAAAAAAAGAAGAAAAACATGTCATTTAGATGTGAATTTTGAGCCTCTTGAATAGAGAGAAGAAGTAAAACACTACGAAAGGAGTATTGATCTGATTTTATCTCTTCTGTCCAACTTTTTTTGCCTGTTATGGGCTTCGCAATAATAGAAATGTATAGCATCTCAGCTTTTAATCTAGTATAATTCTTTTTATGGAAATGTCATGGCGAACCCTCCATTAAACTTAATGTATTAGTACAAGAATGGGAGAGTGAAATGTCAACCTCCCCCTTCGAAATTTTAAGGTCCATCTCAAGTGCATCATGGGATTTTGCTTTAGCCCCCCTAGGAATTTTTGCAGGCATATCGGGGCTGCATCCGATATACAGGATTTCATCAATTTGTTTCGTACTTACCAGAAAACCTTGGTCTTTGGGCTAAGGGTGAATAAAAGAACTATGCATTAAATTTCTCAAGCAATGCATAAAAATGAGTTACAAAATAAACTTGCCTCTCAGATCTTTGCATCTGATTCGATTTATGTCTAATGACAACAACGAAATAAACCGTTGTATTGTAGCAAGGGATTCATTTACTTTCATGAACCACTTTTAACACAAATGATTATTATGAAAATACTTATTTATGAATAAGTGAGTGGACTTTTGAAACCAGGAGCGCGCTGCGTAGGAGCTAACCGTTGGCAGGCGCCCCATTTGAATTTGTTTTATAGCAATGGCGGCTATGCCTTAACTTTGCAGCAACATGAACGAAGAAGATAAAGCATTAACGAGGTAAGAAATTTTAATTTCTGAGCGACCAACACGGTGCATTATTGCCCGTGATCCAACAAACGTTTCAAAGTTGACAATCACTGGTGCTCTGCAAGAAAAACTCTGAGTGCAAAATTTTGAAAGAAAAGTTTTGACGTTGAACCAAATAGGGGTGGCACATTGAAAAAAGCGCAAATTGATTATCATCATAAAGGCACAAAAGTAAGATATTATTCAAATAAATTGGTAGCCACGTCAACTACTCTAAGTTAAGGGTCATTTGAGGAATGTCATATTTGGAGATTGGGTATAATGGAGAAGTTGTGACATTTTAAGATTGATGAAATTGTGTCTTGGTGGTGATAGAAATGAACTAAGGTTGTACGGCACAAAAAGGAAAATAAACCACTTTCAAACTATATTTTCGAAATGGCTTGAATTCAAGAAAATCGACTTCGAAACGTGAAATGCTCCGGTCAATGAATGTTATTCTGAATCGCCAATAAACTGCTAAAAATCTTAACTTTATCTGATACCTGTGTGCTTCAATAGAAAATGCAGCTTCTTCTAGAATAAAAAATCACACCGTTTTTGCTTACAAACTTGACTTTGGAATATAGGTTGATAAATATGATTTTTGTGATAGCAAATAAAAGACGCACCTTTCGTCCAAGCCTTTGCACCTGAAATACGACAAGAAATCATAAAAATTAAGATGATAAATATTGGATATACATATTGAACCACTTAGACCTAATGATATGAAAACTAATTTGTTCAAATAAACACTTGTGCAATTTGGGACAATAAGACGAGATAATATACCAAATTTTGGGACGCGAAAACTTGAGTTACTTCGGAAACGTTGATAACAAAGGCGTCTCATGGAGGAAATGATTATTCAGTCCAGAGATGTAAACAGCGTATTGCTGGGGCTTAATGTTAATAGCTGTTATTTGGACGTAGCACTTTTCTCCATACTATTTAATTTGCGAACTGAATCTTGAGCCCTGCTAAACCTTGGGTTCAAATAGTCTAACGAATCAACAATAAATACTGTGCAAAAAGATTAAAACGCCAATATCATCGTATAATTAATATTTATCATTTTTAAAGCATTACTTTGTCGTAGATGGTGTATACAACATCCTTACAAGTAGAAATTGTCAATTTTACTGTTATCAGGAAATATGCTTGGCATTAGTTCCTGAAAGAACGAAATTTTAATTGAATCTATATCATTAGGTGGAAATTTGACCGATTTCTTAAGTTAAAACACATGCAAATTTCTTTTCCTTTGATATTCAACACTGATTTGATAACACTTTCGAACTAGAGTTGATTACTTAGCTACAAAGAATGAATTACCTTTGATAAACGTTCCTCTGTAGTTGTCATAATTGTATTGTCCGCCAAAATCGTGTGCACTTATGTACATAGCAAACGGCAAGTTATTCTTAAGGCGAACAGTCACGTGTTCCCAATCACCAACATGATTGCCAAACCAATGACATTTGCCAACGCATTTATTTCCAATTACTCCACCAATGCAAGCATGCTTCCCAAGATTGTATGGATAGAATGCCCAGTAGAAGAAATCCCTATAAACGTCTCTGCCTTTGCGGAATGTACGGTATAACGTATAGATGGGGCTATGCCTGAAAGTTATAGCCTATCATTAATATTAGGTGAGGTGCAACTACATTATCATTGCAAGGTTAAGTAATAGAAGTTAAATTTTGTCAAAGTTACTTTTTCAAAAATTCCAGTCTTACAAATTCTTTGTCTTACCTGGGATGTTGTCCTCGGAAGTACCATAATGTTGATGTTGGATGACGCAGCCCAGCTTTCGTTCTTAAATAACATCTCTGGGCTGCTCGTAGGTTATTTGCCCTGCAGTTATACTGCAACAGTCTATTGCTGTAAGACATCATTTTCACATGGGGCAAGAAATAGTCAACGCTAGATGCTCTATAAATTTCACCAACAGCATAATATATTCTCGGTGCCCAACATCTTGCTTGTCTTCTGTCTGTTGAAAAGATATTAAAATCATGTCAAATCATGTCAAATCATGCCAAATCACGTCAAATCATGTCAAAATTTAATGGTGATATCATTTACAAGAAAATTATAACTGCATTATACCAGTATATTTTATTGTGCCATTACAAATCACAGCCAATTACCAATAAATTTTTTTAAATTGCGGCCTAAAAGTTTTAGATAAATTAAACATGAATTTCTTTTTTCAAACAATTTCATAGAACTTTTTTAAAATGTGATGAAAGTGAAGTAAAATTTCATTTTCATATTATCATTTATCATTCCATTTTCTCCACATATTCGAATTAATTCCATGAATATATGATCCCTCATCTAAATCTAATACAGACAAACGTTAAATATGGATCGATATAAATCTTTTATAGAAAAGCACTCCGTCGAGGAGTAAAATGAAAAGAACACAATTTAGATATAAAAGCCATTTGACTGAAGAAATTTTTGAATAATGTGTACAGCAAAAAACAGCAAGTAAATTACTTTTATAATTGGAAATAGTTTATAATGAGAGATAGGAAAAGATTAGGGAAGAGTGGAATTTAAAATGAAATTAAAAACTTGCATGTTAAACTTCTACCTCCTCAGCATACCAAGAGAGGATCAGTTTGCAATAGGGCGACAAGGAGAGAACCAAGAAAAAGAAACTTTTAAATGGTCCTTATCATCTAAACTATTGAGAATATAAAAAATTCAAAACTTACAGTCCGTTTCACCGATGCATGAAGCTGAAAAAGACAAAATACTATATACAAGACGCAGACTTAAGAATTTTGATAAACTTAATAAATTCAATTCACCTAACCAACACTGGCATACTGGTATTTCATCATCATTAGCAAAATTTTGCATTGTGTCTATTAAGAACGATATTGATCTATTAAACCCAAGTCAAGAGAATAAGTCATCATCAAAACATTGGTTAAATGATGTGTTCTCTAGCTTCCCTAGATTTGATTGAGATTTGAGATAAATTACGCCTAGATTTTGATACGTATTCCAGCCCTGGATACATTAGAGCATAAAAATATGAAAGTATATATGAAAGTAAATAAACAATAAACTCTTAGGTAAACTGAAATTAAAAGCAACTCTAAGATGTTAAACACAATTTAGCTCAATTAAAGTATCATTAATTCAGAAGGTTTGAAATAGAAAAAGGAATTCACAAAGAGGGTCAAAATATTTGAAAGGGATTAAAAGGGTTGTAAGGGTCCTTCTAGAACTATAAAAATTCAAACTATTTTAGCTACTTTATTCAAGCGATATGTTTCCTACCCTTTGGAACTTTCTCATCTTTCTTCAAACGCAGAATGGTATGTGGTTATTCATTATTATGAACTTAGTTACAACATACCAGATGCTTTTCCTGCAGGAACATGTGGACCAAATTTGAAGTGCTTTGATTGTCTGCATTGACGTGGTTTTATCCGTCTAAAAATTCGTCGAACTACCCTTACTCCTCTTCTTACTACCCTTCTTCCTCCTCGGACGACTCTTCGAACTACTCTTTTTCCGCCTCGAACGACTCTTCGGATTATCCTCCTTACTGGTCGTGGTCGTGGGCGCCTTATGACTCTCCGAACAATGCGCACAACTTTACCCCATCCTGTAAAAATCATATTTAAACATCAGACATTCAAGAGTATCAGCAGCAATACCAAAAAATCGTAAAACTTTAGGTTTACAGGAAACATAAATGCAACGGAGGAGCTGGGAGGTATGTTGTTCCAAATACTATCCGTGAGGTTTCATTCAATTTAAAACAATTGGCACATAAGAAGAATCGTGTTGTCTGATCACTGTCTTCCATTAGCTTCTGGATTGGACAGCACTACAAAAATTATCATAAAATAACACAGTGCAACACAACACAACGCAACCAGCACAATTAAACACAACACAAAACAACACAACACAAAACAACACAACACAACACAAAACAATACAACACAACATGTTATTATTTTGTGTTACAGGTAGCTATCTTGAAAATACGTACCAGGTTTTGCATCTTTTTCTTCAAACCCTACGTCTATGAAGCAAAATTATACATTTTAAAATAGTGAACAATTTACATGCTAATGATTACTCCAATAGCCCCCCAAGAGAGCCCGGAGCGACACATCTAGTTACATTGTGTGACCCTGGAGTAAAATCGAATTAAAGTGAGCCTTTGGCAAGACACAATGAAAACTATTTTAAACCAATTTCACTGCAACTTTGCAACAACAGCAATAACAGGAGTAGTGGTGTTTTTATGCTTCATACCAAGTTCCAAATAAGCGTGACAATCAAATTTGACGCATGAAAACAACAATGCATAACTTAGGCCTTTATTTGCAACATAAGGTTGGTTATTCTCTACCAGAATGGTCAATGTCATAATGTGTCATATTTGATGCTTGCGTCAGCCTTCCCAACATGCAAGCTATTTAGGAAGTTAAAAACACTACCAATGTCAAAAAGTAATGTGCTTTTCTTTTTTCTATCAGGTTCGTTGTCCTTTAATTACGCATGCGGCTGCCAAGCTTTTAAGTCCTTGTTTCCGAATTGCATGTCAAATCAAGTTGAGTTGTCATACTAATTGTCAGTTTAATTTCTGCATCACTTTGCATTAAGGAACGATTGTATGAAGCGGGCTGGGTCTTTCACCATTGATGCTTTCAAGGTAGTTTCTTCTCATATTTGCAGCCCACCCACAAAAAGAGTTCAAAAGACATACTGCCATTTAGACACGCTTAATATCAATAATCACCTTCAATATTTTCCGAAAGTGTCGCATGATTATCCAGCTCCTCGTTCGAATCAGCATCATCAACTTCATCGGCTGAAAAATAAAGAATATTCTGGAATTGACCTTTCATTTTGATTTGACTTATAGCAAAAGATAACAAAGATTTTCATTCGTCCATTTGCTCGGAGCGCATTAATGCATGCTTGCCACCATAAAAAACTACCGATTTGCACTCTTAATTCTTAGTTCAAAATCTAGAATACAAAGTTTTGCTTCGCTCTGCCCTGTTTAATTTGCTACAAAAGTACTAGCGTTTCTGTCTTTCAGCGGTATCCGATTGCTTTGCTAGGACTTTCACACAATGACAGATCTCTCGAAGGTGCATGGCTGCAGGTTTTTTACTAATAATCCTAACATGAGTTCATAAACTCTCCTTCTTTCAGGAGTACAGTCCAGTGGAAGCTGAGATAAGAGCGAAGGCAGCGTACCACTCCAAATAGCAGATGCATTGGTAAATCTGTTACTGCAAATTTTAGATTTACGTAGATGTTGGTGAACAGTTTCTAAAAAAGGAAACATTGTTGATACCTTCCATATAATCATGAGGCCCGGCAATATTCTCCATATTCTCTTCTCTCAACTCAGCATCGTCAAGTTCCTCGGCTACAAATCAAAAAGACTGCCGTTAAGATGACATAAGGACGAAGTGGTATTATGGCAATGACAAGGCATTTTCCACCCCTGCAAAATTCATACCCGTTCCGCGTGTTCTAAATAGATTAACACTACAATTCTAAATGTTAGAACGCTGTTTACATCTTGTTAAAATGGGTAAATGTATCATCCGTTGATTTAGAATATAGAAAATAAACTATCTTCTAAACATCCCCACAAAAGAACCGTCCATGCTACCGCCCTGCTCTAACGGTCCATTTAAATGAAACTGATAAATTTTTAGCAATCACTTCTCTTGCAAGCAACAAAAAGAAAGAAGTTCACAATATAATTACCTCGTGCGAGAGCCAAACATGCAACTGCAATTATCAGTAGAATCTTCATCTTCGTAGCTGGAACAGAAAAAAATAACGTGACACCAATTGATCATTTTAAGTAAGGGAGTGGAATTTTTGAAACCTTGGTACCAGGGCTGAAGATAATTTCAAATACATTTAAAATAAATTTCATGCCCCATCATGAATATCGAAATATTTTTCCTAACCCCCACCAAATTTCAGTGAAATGGTTTGGTACTCCATTCAAATCTATACCTACATTTGTGCATATACCTGTCGTATGTGCGATCATACCATAAAAGTGATGTACTTGAAAGTGATGACTGCAAACAAACCTTACTTGTATCATATTTTACAAAAAAAATTAACAGTATTTGAAAACTGGTTCTGTGTGTTTGCTGTGTACTAAGTCAAAAATGCTGTTACTTTTTATGCTAGATGTTGATTAATCACTTTACATAGAATTTTGCAAAGCAAAATAGCTCCGTACCCGATTAAAATCTTTCTTGAGAGTTTTGAAACCCCTCCCCTCTCCATTTCCGCGTCGGAGCCCAGTACTTAAGACGACTAGGTAGAAATGATCTACAGCAGGTAGGCATCGGCTAAAAATGGGGTATATTTGCATGCGGGGGGGGCATAAAAGAATGCAGGCAGAAAAATCTAATAATACAAAGTATTGACAATAAACGTGGGCTGCAAAGGCAATACTCTGTACAACAGAAGGTGTAGTCTAATCTGTTGCTAGGCTCTTTTGTAGGCCCTCCCGGTGTTCCTGCTAAATTTGCGCCAGCAAGGGCTTGACCTCACTCCCACGGTGGATGAAATATAACTAAATCGTATATTAAGTTGTTACGCAAAAAACTTTTATGATACTCATACTCACGTTGATGATAGTGGCTTTTAAGCAATCAAAATCATGGCCCCAATGAAAAGTGGAGGAGGGTGCAAGCTTTCAGATGAAATTCAATTCATCGCATAACATAGTTGGCTGTCCTTTAGGACTTGTGTTTACATTTCATTAGGTTTTCTTTTACATTGAGAACAACAACATAAACGTACAATTTTCTGCGCCCTCCAAAGCAGAAATGAACATAAAGTCATCCTGTCCTGCTACGAATGGCAAAAATAATTGTTTTAAACATACCTCACAACTTAAAAGGAACAAAGAAAGCAGTCTGTGTACCACGGCATCATTAGCCAGGCACAAACATGTTCGCTCCAGCTTCATTTAATTAAATCTTGCACAATGACAACGATTTTTTAAGCAGATGCATGCGGTGTTTTAGATCAGTGGAAGAGGAGCATCGGTCGCCGGAGACCCTGATATTCGCGATGATGGTCTACAGTGTGCGCACAAAGATTGAAATTGACCAACATGAAGAGTATCTATAAAAAATAACATACCTCGTATGCCTTGCACACCACTGGAGAATCACTGTTGGCAGTGTACAAGTGCTGAGCCTCCAAGTTACTGAACTCAAACTGTTTGTCTCCAACCTTATAAATAGTTGTATGCACATGTGGATTCAAGAAGTTACAATGTTTTCGAAGAAAATGTATTGTTTTTATCTGCTAGACAACAAATTTATCATAAAATCATATGTTTTGTTTCTAAACAACAAACATTTGGCTTTGTTCTACCTACTAATCCCTACGCTTTCATCTTCATACAAACTTTCAATGAGAGGAAAAAGCATTGTCTTGTGTTTGAAAGAGATAGAAACATCTCCTCCCCCGGGAAACTAATTAATCATGAAATTTATGCTGAGTTTTGCAGAAAAGTCAAGATTTTTTATTATGCTATTCTTTATAACTTGCGTCAACACTGAACTTGCAAATAATTTAGATTGGCTCATCACAACCGAACTGCGATCCCTCCCAAAAGTTGCGGAACACCCATTTTTGCTTTGTTTTCCTGGCCCAATAATGCTGGTATCACTACTCCTCGGGGGGTACTTGACCTAAAATATGGGGGTGCGCACTCCTAGAGAAAATTTTTGACCAGGTTCTAGAATTTTTCTCCTACCATTGGTACCCCGAAACGTACCCTCACTCTTGCAAAATTTCCCTTGTGGTAACCAGCTTTAAAAAAGTGCTCCCATTCGATACCCGGTGCTAGAAAAAGAGGCGAAATCGATACCCGGAAAGGAGTGCGAATCCCGTCTGCAAAATATTCTAAGTACCCCCCGGGTATCACTCCCTTTCGCTAATACAATAGTGTTGGTCAAAAAGGCAATACCTTCTCTTCTGTCTATAAACAACTTTGGTCAAATGGTAACCATGGCAGTTAGTTTAAGCAACATTGTTTGGGGGAGGGGGTTGGGGAAGTTGCAGATAGAAAACAAAAGTTGTAGTTTGTGTTCTAAGACTATTGGCTAGGATTGCGTTACCATAGTCTATGGTGCTACTAATGCCAGATATAAACTGCTTTCTATAATTCTAGAACCACTTGAAGCGACATGCCATGTCGAGCTTGTGCCGTTATTTTTCTCCCGCAATACACGATTTTCTTTTAAGTTGATAGTACTTAAAAAGATACTTGTCAGATAATGTTTAAATTGTCCCCAGTTCTTGTATTATACTGTGTCGTATGAAAGATCTGGTCAAAGAAATTGGCCTTATGGAGAATTATTTGCCACTGAGCCCAAGTTACTGAGGGTGTGGGGGAATTCCCTGCTCTGGATTTATTGTTTCATTCGTCCTTCTGAATGAAACCCCAGTATTTCCCTAGTTCTAAGTGAGTGATAAAATAAATGTATCGGATATGATATAGTGAGAAATCATGACTTGATAAAATCCATAAATCGTTACAATAACACGAATATATTTCAAAGTATGTAAGTTTAAATAAAATATTGTTCATATGAAGTCCTGTAAGCGACTAATGACTCTTGGCCAATTTGATGATAACGGCGAATTTGAAGAAAACGGCTATACAATAACGATGTCAATTGGGAGCTATTATCAAACGATGTGTCTTCTTGTTATGGCAGTTTTGGAATACGACTGATCTTATGCCTTGTTAACGATCTCTTTTTGTAGGCGTGTCCGTTTTACGTTGTCGTGATTGAATTGAATCGCGATTTCCTTCAGAGGGAGTTAGGCCCTCCCTCGAGTTACACTGCCCTTTATTCGTCAAGCATACAACCAATTGAGCCAAGTTGAGCTGCCAGTATACGGAAGTTTTATTTGTATTCTTTAATTTCATTTCATTTTATTTCATTTCATTTCATATATTTTAGGAGGGTCACCTTTCAGCAATAAAGCTGATTTTCAAGGGCCCTCCACAAAACTACTAACAATAAATTTAAAAACAATTAAAAGATAAAGATTTACATTATTGTTAGGATGAAATTGATTAAAGAAAATAGTGAAAATCTTAATTAAAATGTTTATCAATAAGAAGCTTTTGCTTTAAGAGTGAAAGGGAGGGTGCCTATTTTTCTTCAAAGGCAAGGTTATTCCATAATTTGGCTCCGCAGTAGGGAAAGCGTTTCTGCCCACTCAAAGAAGTACTCATTGGAAGCCTCAGATCCGTTGCAGTGTTTCTCAAGTTTCGTGAGATGCATTCAGAGTTTCTTTGAACGAGTTTGTATGTATATATTGATGAGCCTGATTATTTAATGACTTGAAGACTAACTGCTTTGATTTGAAATAGATCAAGTCAGCAATGGTAATCCACCCTTCAAGCTCTTAATAAGTGGGCTACTAGAGGCATCAAGGCGCTGTTTGCCAGTATTCTAGCAGCTCTTTTTTGCAGTTTTTGCAGTTGTAAAAGTGTGCTTGAGCCGCAGCATCCCCCACACTGAGCAACAATAACGAAAGTGGGGTTCAACTATGATTAGGTATAGTGATCTTAAAGAAGACTCTTGAGCATGCTTTAATTTTTGAGCATGCTGTTAAAGTCCCGGTGCCTTTGATACCTTCAAAAAGATTGCCTCAATTTGTTCCTTCCAGTCTAGACTATTATTAACTTTTACTCCCAAGCATTTAAAATTTTGCACCACATCAAGATCATTTCCGCTAATATCTAAGCAGAGATTACCCGCTACAGTCTTGAGTTTTTGATGCTTAGGTTTGGGCAGATAAACACCGACTGAATTTTCGGCACATTCAAGAATAGCTTATACCATAAATCAAGGCGTGTGAGATCATCATTGATGGTCTTATTAAGTTGAGAAATCTCCTTAGATTGTAAGGTAAGGCTCGTGTCAACAGCGGACATGAAGACAGTGGAGGACCTAACAACTTGTGGAAGATACTTTACGCAAATCAAAAATAACAGTGGCCCTAAACAAGACCCTTGTGGAACACCGACATCCATGTTGCCAATATCAGAGTCGTAGCCTCCAACTCTATAGTACTGTTTACAATTGAAGAGATACAACTTAAATTACAACAGCGCATTCAATTGGAGTCCATAATGTTCTAATTTATGACATAGTATGGCATGATCCACTGTGTCAAATGCTTTTTCAAATCAATGAATCTCCGAGATGCAGCCATTATCCATTCCCTTATCCCCTTTTCTTTCTCATACAGCCTGGCAACTACTGGGAGAACAGAAATAGGCCGGTAGTTTTCTTTGCATGCCCTGCCACCCTCTTTAAAAATAGGTATGATCCTGGCAATTTTCCATTTGTCAGGGAACAGACATAGTTCATTAGAGGTGTTAAACAGTGGTCAAATCACAATTTGCATCAGCTAATAGAATTATTTCTTTACCCTCCTTATCAAGGAAGGAAAGAGCATTTTCTAACTGTTATTATTGGATCACTGGGAGGTCTATACCAAGCAAGAACAAAAAAGGAGCCTTTGCCTTTTGACGGAGTTTCAACCCTATCAAAAAGCACAAGAACGAGTCATTCTGCGAATCGATGGTGCTATATTCCCAAATTGAAACTGATGGTGGTCTATTATCGATTTGCGCCTCTGCTTCGTCCAGATCACTAACAGCAGCTCTCCATTTTTTCATAGTTTTATCCTGACTACCATTAAACATTGATTCAGCTCGAAAATAGTGTTGTTAGACTCCTGACGTACAAAGAGAGAAATGCGAGCAGCATACGTTGGTATATTAAGAACAGAGCTATCATTCAGGAGGAAACAAAGGGGCTCTCGACCACCCTTGATGTTTAGGCCATGGTGGTTCTGAGCACGCGATACAACTGATTCGTGGTCGGGACGCTTTTTCTTTGCTCTAAGTTCGACAATTGACTTTAATATCAGCTAATTACTGCCACAATTAGCCACTGATGATAAATAAAATATGAACTACCACAACACTCTATAATTTCAAACAATTCTTTCGGTACTTTATCAGTGTTGCACCATGCATCCCAGTTCAAATCTGTATGACCTTGTATGTATAGATTCCCTATCTTGTAATGTACCGTGCGAACCACACAACATCTCACACGCCGAACCTGACAACAACTCAGTAGAAATGATAGAGGCACTAGAGGACACTGGAGACAATAAATTAACGTCCATCATGAATAAAATGTATAACACCGGTATCATGTCAAACAGCCTGTCTAGATTAACATTTATTACATTGCCGAAAAAATCAGGCACCACAGAATGTGATCTGCATCGAACTATTAGTCTAATGAGCCACATTACGAAATTAATGCTGAGGGTCCTAATGAAAAGAATGAAAAGGGAACTTCTAATGCGATATTCATCATTCGCAATTTGATTGAACGAAGTATTGTGGTCCCACATGATATATTTCTGTGTTTTGTTGATTATTATTCAAAGGCGTTTGACAAAGTTCAACATAAAAAACTGTTTGCCATACTTGACCAACTTGAAATCGATGGAAGACTTAACGATGGATAAGAAATCTGTACTAGGAACAGACTTTTGCAGTTACAGTTGAAAAGCAATTGAATGCAGCAAAAATTAACAATACAATTAATTATGATATAAACAATAAAACACAAAATTGTAAACTTGTATCTAAATCGACCTGTGGATAAAGTGGAAAAGGAGTATTTTGAAGTATTTCGTAAAAAACCTGATGAATGCATTCGTCCTTCTGTTTTTAAAATTGCTATAAAACTGACTGAGTAAAGTTTTTACTTATTGTCACAAAGGATAAGATACATTGAATGTAGATAGGGGTATAAAAATGGAGTGAATGAGATTTATATGCGCTTTCCAAGATTAACTGTTTAATGCAGAAAAATATTTTTCTTAACAGAAATGAAAACTCAAATATGGTGTTTTAGAGCTAGGAATTGCAACTAGAACTAGGTTTTGTAAAGATTTTTATTCAATTTATGAAGTGCTTATTCTCGTGAATACATAAATCTGATGTCTATTATAGCAATAACAGTTATTATAATTAATTCGAAAATGTCAATTTCAGAATCATAAACGGTTAATTGTTAATTTCAGCCCGTCAAATATAAGATGTTAAACTATTCACGAGACAAGAAAGGAATTTAATTTTTGTTACAGCCCATGCTAACACTTTGATGTTTAATGTTGTTGTCTATACCAATGTTATCTGGTTCAAGAATCTTGTCTTCCAGGGAGAACGGAGTGCTGCTGTACAGTTGAACAACATCGTCTAGAATGTATTTGTTGGTTGTATTCCAGTAAAACGATTATTCCGGCGGTTTGCGTAAGTGGATATTTTGAGAGAGGCATGCGACGAGTGCAGATTTCGCGAGTGATGAACCATTAGGATTCTGTTGGTGTAAGTTTGTTGGCGCTGGTATTGTCAACGCATAGATTTGAAAGACAGATATTTGGTAACAAATGTATTTCTGGCATTGGTATTATGAACTGGATGTATTTTCTCACTGAAACACAGTGGCGCCGTGGGAGCACAGTTTGTGGGAGGGCCAAAGGTTCAAATTTTCCGACGATGAGACAATTTTTCCGACAAAACCAACAGTAGTGAACCCCCTTTTGATGTCTTGTTTCTCAGTTCATGAAGAATCTTGTGATGTACTGAATGAAGGATAAAATGAGGAAGCCAGAATACTTCATTACAAATCTAAAGATGGTCGACTCGATAGAGAATTTAAGTCTTGTAACATTTGAATTCAGAGTACCGACTACTTTCTTAGCAATAGTGTTTTTGCAAAAACATCATATATCTCATCAAAATTTAATGATTTCAACATACTATTCTTAACGCTTAACAAAATAAGGGAATTTAAATCATCCAGTCCCATGGTTGACCGGAAACAATTCATAACAATTTTCAATTTTGAGAGTGTTCCTTCACTGTCATTTGGTTGAGCCTATAGGAAGAATGACAAGAATCCTATAAAAAGTGTTCAAGATTTTCTTCAATAAATCTTAATGCTGTGATGAAGTTTTCCCTCTCAAGGTCCTGATCTTTTCTTTCCATTTCTGCTAAAAGGGGTCTCTCCTTTCATCTTCACCTCAAAAAACATATTCTGCTCTTTAGCCACATTATGGAATGCATCATCTGGTTGGCCATCAGTTGTGATAAACTAGCAGAATTGTTCTTGATCGAGCAGCGCAAATTCACAAAGTATGGCTTTATGACTAGAGAATCGTGTTTTTATTGATGATAAGGCTTTATCAATTGACTAGATGCTTGTTTTTCGTTAGTATTTGGCGGTTGGATTCTCTTGACTTTTGTAATAAGAGATGTCGTCACTCGCCTTCTTCCTTCTCTTGGCACGTTTTGATGGAGAATCTTGCTGCACTATTTGTGCCTGCTACTGTCTCCTTTGTTTCAGCCAATACATTCGTATAATCATTTCGCATTCGAGGTAACCGCCCCTCTGCCGTCTCGACTAATCTTAGCGCAATCAACAGATCGATTTGCTATAACATGGAGAATATTTGAAGCAGGGTCGGTGATGGCTAAAATCTTCCTGAAAACTTGTGCTGTCATTATGGTTTGAAAAGATATAAACTTGTTTTCAAGATTGCAGCGTCAGTGACCGTTCTCGTTTGACTACTGGGACTGCTGTAACATATATAACAAGCAGTTAAACAAGTCCTCTGAGCTTTGCAAAACACATATTCGCAAGTGCTTTTTGGTGCGATCACCATCTAGTGGTTGAAATCCTTTGTAGGCGATGGACTCTTTGGATGCTCCTCTCTTCTTGCACTTTTTCGTATTTGATTTTTTTTTTAATCATGGCGGAAAATTGATCACGAACGATGAAAAAAATGGAATCAATTAATTTATGGTTTTCCCGACAAAAGGAAGAAAATGACGAAATTTTCCTATGGGCCTTTCCCCGGCCCTAAATCTAGTTTTACACTTATAACAAGAGATGAACTTCCTACAGCACAGAATTTTTGTGGAAAGAACATTTTTAAATTTCACAAATAGAAACTTTGAAAATTTCCGACAAGCATCGAAAGTATCCGACAAATTTTTTCAAGGGGGGGCCATGGCCCCCCCCTGGCCCCCCCGGCCACGGCGCCACTGCTGAAACAAACGTTATTAGCAAGGATCATTGCACATTCATCTAGCAAGCAAGTCTATTTGTTTAGTCCAGAGCGAGATTCTGATATTTCCGACGTGGCCGCACATTGTCATCCAATGAGGTGTTGTTTAACTGACAGGAACAGCAGAAGGTGATGTTGTTTTGTGAAGGCGACCATTTGTTTTATCCCATGGCTTCGAGATCTTGGTCAAGTGCCATTTAACCTTCTTCTCGCTCCATTGCGAGGAAAAGACAAAAAACAACCTAAGACCCAAATGAAAGAAAATTTTAAGAATACTTTTCCTTAGCTTGAAAATTGTCTTGATCCAAATAGAAAATTTGATCTTTCAAGCGAAATTCCAACTTGAATATGCTTTCGAGATGAGTGAAAATTTTTGCGACTGGCTCGAATGAACGCACCACACAATTGGTTTGGATGAACTACTGCGCTCTCTCTCTCGTACTCCTCCATAGCGATGGAGCCGATGATGAAATAGAACTGTAGATTGCTGAATATCTATATTGCTACAACAGGCTGAAAAACTTTCTAAAAAGGGAACGGAGACACCGAAAGGGACATGCAAAGGGGGAGATCTTATAATAAAAATGATCTTTTGTGGAGCAATAGGGAAAACTTCTAACGCAAGAGGACGCCATGAAGAAAGAAGTAGGCTTCAAAATTTTTTGGCGTTTGCGTCCTTGGGTCCTTCTAGCTCTAATGCCACTGCCAACTGTGAAGGAGCGTGGAAGATCACGGATATTAGATTTAGATAGCAATAAAAGTACTTCAGGACCTTACTTAGTTAAAGAATAAGATAAATCGAGTTGTTAGAATAGGAAGTTGTGAGAAAATAAGTTGCATGTAAGTACAAATTTATGTTTCAGTGCAATAGATGTTTCATTTGTTGTTCTGTTTAACTGGAGCATAGTTACACTTTGAGAAAACATGTATGTTGAATTCTGGTAATGTTTTACCAGTGCAATTGATTACGAATAAAAAGATCTGAAGTAATGCAAGTTTTAAAGAGCGCCGTCCCCCGGAATTATCGGGGATTTCCATCTTTCAGATGGGTTAGAGCCCCGTAAGGACTATATGGCCCATTGACCCTGTGAAAGAATCACTGATTTTTCACGGGGAATGCTGCTTTCAATATATGTGTTTATACATTTAGTATCTTGCTTGCTCCAAAAGCATTGGTGCTAGTACCCTGTTTAACTGATTGAATGTTAGATACTGCAATAACTTTATCGATCTTTCAATGCTTTGTCCTTCGTTTTCCAAGGAACCAAACAGGCAGTAACGACTGCTATCACACTTATGACTAGAAGAATTCCAAAACAGATGTATCGGCTCTCATGGTATACATATACCGAAAGAAATGCTCCGAACGCCATTCCAAAATATCCAATTGATCCAATTACTCCCATGCCACGCGATCGACAGTTTGTTGGAAGTAGTTCTCCTTCATAAACCGTACAAATGATGATGAATGGTGAGTTTATCAGTGTGAATATTACCAATACAGAGATGAGTGCCCAGCTTTTAATGTTCCAAAACAACGGTATCAAGGTTAGAATTGTCAGACTTAGGAGAATTCTAATGGCAAAGATTCGCTCACACCTAGACAAAATGATAAAAGTCACAATAAATGAAATCAATCGTGCAACCTGTTCTGATAAAAGGTAATTGTAATTCAATTGTGTTTCGCAGCGGCCACATGATCTTATTTCAGCATTTTCCCCAAATTGCATTGTGCCAAAGGCAATAACTGATGCTAGAATAACACCAGTATATACGAATAACGAAAGAACTGACACTTTTTGCACAAACTCAAGCGTAGACATTTGAGCATCTTCATCGTCCTCTACTTCGCAAGTCAGATCATTTAACTTATTCACAATCATTGGATCTTTGCCATTCATAATCGCTATATTCTCTAAAGTAGCAATGGCCTCTTGATGTCGCCCCATAGAGTGCAAGAATCGTGGCGATTCGGGCAGAAACGCTGCAATGATCAAACAAACAACAGCAGGTATACCTTCAGCAATGATTACAAACCATCTCCAGTTGAGATAATGCAATGTTAACATCCCCGTAAAGGTGGAAAACAGTGTACCCATAACGGCGAACAGTTTTGTTCCTGCAAGATGTTTTCTTTTTGATGTGGGCAATACCTCTAAAACGTAGGCAAAAACAGCTGCACGGCACGGCGAAAAAACCCCAATTGCTGCACGAGTGATGACAATCATCATCAAGCTAGATGAGAGTGCATTGAGGACAGAGGCAACAACGTGAAGAGCAAAGAACAGCCGTATGGCTCGCTGTCGCCCATAAAAATCAGAAAGTCTCCCAATCCAGGCTGTAGAAAAGATGCGCGTTAAGGCTTCTACTGTGATTATCCAGCTCGCCTCCAAAGTGGTCAAGTGCATTTGACAGCGCAAGTATGGTTCAATTATTATCACTAAGCATATCATTGATGAAAATGTAAATGTTTTCATAAACGCCATAGATAGTGCAAGAAGTTGAAACTTTCCGAATCCGATTTCTTCGATGCAAAGATGGATAAAATTCTCTTTAACGTTGACTGTTGCCATATTAGAACCTTGAGAGCTGAATTATAAAACAAATATATGAAGTAATTTGCGTATAAGCTATAGGTATGTATTAAGATTAATTCATAAACACAGTAGTAGCACAAATACTCAGCATCTGGGATATTTCTTTGCACGCAACTGGCTTGAGAACAATGCTTTTTCCGCCGCCTCGCTATTACTATTTCAGCAAGAAATGTCTTTGTCCTTAGGTAAGTGAGTATTGTTATAAAACACCTCAACCATATCGTCCAAATAATACTAATCCAAGTATGCACATTGATCTAGTCGTTTGCATGATGATGATATGAATCCCATTATTAATGTACCACTTAAGTAATAATGAGTTGAAAGGAAGAAGAATTGATCATACTGCCTTTGCTTATTAAATTGAGTCTGAGTCTCCTGAGGTTTTGACTGAATGATCCAACTCTAAGCATTGCCTAATTGGATGTCCCTTGGTACAGTGTTGCTATTTATGTTCCCAGACATGGATGGGGCATCATTTGCCAGTATAAGCGATTCACGCTTTACGTCATTTTTCCTCTTTCCTTCTCACATCACTGTTGCTGATTAATGTTTATTTAGTTTTCGGCTGAAGTGGATGATGATAATTTGTTATTCTCGCCTCAGATTTGTTCCCTTGTTTTTGGTTAGCGGATCAATTGGTAGTCTCTGAGAGTGTATCGGGTCACATACTTCCTTAAATTTCGTTTTACTTGCGTTTATTAACAATTTATTTCAAGATTTAATACTAATCTTAAATAACGTTTGTGAGAAAAGAGGGCTTTTCTTGTCCATTCCCTGCCAGAAAACAACTTGGCTTGTATTTTGGTTTCTAAAAATCATATGTTGGTTAAGCTTTGGTGGAAGTAACCGAGCGTTTTGAGCCTATGCACCAACTTCCAATCACGCTCCCTATGTTAGGGAAATGCTGCCTCGTAACCTTATATCGTGAGGGTTATGGCTAACAATTCTGAGGGAGATTTTTACATCTGTTTTATTACTGACTTTCATGGTTTTCTTAGTAAGAAATTAAAAGGTTCCCTAAACTTTGCAATACCCTGGATTTGAAGTTAAAAAACATCCTCCCTAAAAACCTTAAGGATAAATTTAAGATAAGCCTATGAATTGTGTTGTAGAGGTGTGAATTTCCCACGGTCCTGGGACCTGACTCCCAGGGTAGAACTCAAAGGGCTACCATGCATAAAAAATTACAAAAATCAGTCAATCGAATTAGATAATAGAATTTCCGCCATGCCTTATCTGTTTGAGGGGAGCATTGATTAGAGGGAACATTAAAGAGGGAGTTTTCTAAAAAAAAGGCCCTGATCCCCCTAGCTATCGAGACAAAAAGACAGATTACTTTGTCAGGATCCAACAGCTAAACTGTGAATGCGTGTCTGCCTTGAGTTGACTTTCAATTATGGGGACTGCTGCGAGCAAAGCGAGGTAAAATGGGGGGTCCAATTACACCCTTTAGATCGCCGGGAACACCTCTGCTGCACAAATTGAACTACTAAAATGATAAAAATGACGATTATTGAATTTCTAGCTGACCAGGAAAACTATCTGATGCCAACCATTGCTCTTTTTACAGCATTTTTCAAAAATTAAGAAAGAAACAGCAAATAATTGGGGGGGCTGAAGCCCCTCCATGCCCCCCTAAAGTGACGCCTATGGAGGGTACAGAGTCACTGATCGGTGGTTTAGTTTAGTTTTTCAAAGAGGGCAACATTTTGTCAGAACCCGCGAGTTTGACATTATTATCATTATCATCTCATTTTATCAGAACCCGCGACCAATGACATAGCGTCTTTGTCGTTTCCATATCATAGGTCATCGAGGTTATTGTCCATAACGAGGCCACATAATAATTCGATAGTGAACTGTGAACACTGCTCTCATTGATTGTGAAGCTGTAGCTTTGTAGGCATAGGCTTCAATACTTACACACTGTTCTGTGATGTAAATGCGCTGGTAGTCAGGAAAGGTAAGTATCTCAAAAGCTTTAATTATAGACTAGTGCCCTTGAGAATAGTGAAATGATTTGCATAGATAGGTAGGTCATCATCATCAATCATCATCAACATCATCATCATCATCATCATCATCATCATCATCATCATCATCATCATCATCATCATCATCATCATCATCATCATCATATCATCACCAGCTTATAGGGCATATCAAATTAATTCAGTTAGACATTGAGTTATAACCCTTACACGGCCTAATTATACTGCACTACGTGGAAGAGAACTTTGAATTTAGTCATTTTAAAAGATAATTATTTTCTTCTAGGCCTAGATATTTTAGGAAAGTGTTATAACTGGCTATATAATAGGCTCTCTTTCAATGTAAATTAATTGTGCACAGCATAAACATAAGATTATATAGAGATAAGAATATGTCAATTTTAATAATGAAGAGCAGATAAAATGGAAATCCAGACTGGAAACTGGAATGAAATAGCACAGAGGTCACTCAACATTGGTCTGCTGCAATATATGATTGAATGTACAAAGCTAGATAATTCATTTTGGCATCTAATCTGAGGAAAAGGTTTAAAACTCGCTAGTAGTGGGCTTTGGCATTGTGGATTACAATTCAGGTCAACCCTTCAGTTTAAATTGAAACCCTCCAACCCTTCACTTAACACATGGAAGGCTATTCAAGCTGAGAAACTTGAGCGAAAGAAGGTATTCAGCAATTTAAATTAAAAATAGACAATGATAGAAAAGAAGATAATAGAAGAAAAGAGAAAATGCAACATCAAAATTTTCCAAGAATCAATTTGGTTGCAACAGGGAATGCTATGTTTTTACATGCCTTGAAAATTTCATTTCTTCATAATGTGCCCAGACATTTGTGAGATGCTAAGCAACCTTATTTCACATTTAAGTCTGTTATCATAAAGCCAGCTTTTCAGAGAAGGTGCAATTCACACCCATGCAAAGACATTAGTCTTCAGTCTGAGTGAATCATATTAATCAGGCTGGTGGCAATTGATGCATTAGGTAAATACCAAAATTTCACTATGTGTGACTATATGGAAGTAGATATGTGTATGAGCAGAATCAGTTGATATGGATATGCACACTTGATGCAACCTACTCTGGCTTGCTTTCATCAATATTAGCACATTGGGTTGTTTGTGAGCGTTTTTGTTCATTATGAGTTGTCTCTCTTTTTGCAAGAAGACTCTATCTAATCCATATTTTAATCTTAAATATTTAATTTTTATTTTATGATATATTATTTTAATCTATCTAAACGATATATCTAAAAAAGAATATTACTTTGTTTGTAGATTTATGTGAAAGTGAGCTTTGAGGCTGTTTGAGATAACTAATTCTGCATCTGCTTGAAACTCTTTCACAAACAATTGACATTGAATCAAGGCCATTCAAGATTGGTACTATTTTACAGAACACTATGATGGATTCGACTGAAGCAACTAAAGTTGATGATGATTCAGCAAATGTAAATGAAAATCCTTTTGACAAGAAGAATAAGGATGAGCCAATCAGTGAGACCGAATTTAAACTGCTTTTTGTTGATTTAACCAAGGATTCCCCTATGAACAATTTTATAGACTTAACACATTCAACTTCAAACCATCCAGTCATGGACTATTCGTATACCAACCTGAACAGACCATTCCGAAGCATGAACGTAAGCAAAGCTACGGCACACAGAGGTCGTGGAAGACCAAAAGGTTCAGCATCCAAAAGTTCTGTGCACAAAAAAGGAAAAAAACAGTCAAAACAACAACATGTGCCAAAGCATAGTGACTTTATTTTGCCAGAACGGCTGAAGAAAAGGGCAAAAGCTGAATCAGATATAATCATTGATCTTACAAAGCGATCAGTTGCCCCTGTAATTGAAACAGGTTTTGACTTGAAAGACAAGATAGATGTAAAGACATGGAAACTTCTTGATAAAAAGGCAATAGTGTGCACATTGTGCTCAAAACCAGGGAATTTTGCAGTTCTTGGCCCTCTGTTTGGACCATACAAAATATTTGTTGATAAGGCAAGCAACGATGTGAAAGAAGTTAGAGGTCAAAAAGCTGAAAAGATGCTCAATGTGAGGCTGCACAGAGATTGTGCTGTCTGGACACCAGGTTTATGTTTTGTTGGTTCAGATCTTGTTGGAATGGGTAGAGCCCTAACTGATGCTGCAAAAAAGGTATGCTTATAAAAAAATCTATTTTCAGCAGTTTGTATGCTTAGTGTAAATTTACATGTAAATGCTTAATTTTGTAATGTGCTAAAGTTTTGTAGAAGACTGTGAGGGCAAACAGATCTGCTTCTCTCCCTCCTCCAGTTCTCGTGAAATTTAATTGAAAAATAAATATCAATGCACAATTGGATAACTTGGCCATTTGTCAGAAATTTCTCAACTTTATCCATATCATTTGAAAAGCCACGCTTCAACATGGATAAAAATTGTACTTGTCAGAGGACCAAGTAACTTGTAAGTTTTTAAATGTGTTTTCTATTGCTTGAGCTCATTGAAAATTTGGTTCAAATTATAGTTCAACTTTGAAGGAAAATTTGACACAGCAAGCTAAAGAGTTCAACTACATTCCTCAAAGAATTATATTTAGCATTTCAGGTTCTAGTATTAAAGCATTCAGTACATACTTGTTGTTTGGAGCTGGAAATTACGCATTGTCTAGAACTGAAAGATTTTTAGAGCTTTTTCGATCAAGAAAAATAAGTAGTTCAAATGTATTTCTCAACATTGTAACATTGAACCTGAGTAGGACCCTTTTGGGATTGCCTATTATTTCAATTTCAGTTTATATTGTTTCTACACTTCTACATATTGTTCTCTACATTCAATTAATTTTTCTAACAGTACAAACCTGCAACTAACTGCAAGAATAATATTTTTTAACAAATTAACAACAATAACACAGAGAAATTGACATAATGCATGAATATAAGAGGAATTAATTGTATCGTGTTGATTTGACTGTATTGCTGCACCAATGTTTACTTTCTCTTTGATCTTTTTTCTTTAACTTTTGCATTTGAAATAAACAGTTCAAGTGTCGTGTATGACTAGGACCAGATGCCCTTCTGTCTTTCCCCATCATGAATAAGACAAGATCCATCTATTTTACTTATGGTTTGTTGTTATAAAGAGTGAATTAGTTTGAAGTAGCAAGTTTCATACCTGATATGCAGCCAGATTTTTTACGTTGGAGACATCAAAGTTAAAATTGATTGTTATTTTTATTTTAGCGATGTAGTGCTTGTAATGAAATTGGTGCCACACTTGCTTGCAATACCACCAGACCATGTGCAAGAATATTTCATTATGTATGTGCAAAGCAAACAGGTGGGTAAAACTCTTGTTGAAAATTGTGTTCTTTAAATTATTTTCAAGGATCGGTTTCTTTTCTTGCTAGTGTAAGCGGAACAATGAATTTTCTATTTCTTTTTGGGATTGTGAAAAGAAGAACTCATAGAGGAGAAATAGCTAGTAATAAACAATGCATTGATAATGACGCACCGCTCGTTTTCTTTTGCAAATATACCAACTTTCAACTAACGTGTTGTGTGCTTAATTCGAGACGACAAATTTGTTAGAACCACAGAGACTAAATTTGTACCTCAGCGCTGCAGAATGTAGCCCTATCAAACTGACAGCCCCTTTTTATGTTTCAAGAAGTGTGAGGACATTAAAACATAACTCTCTAGAGAATCTAAAGCATGTGTCTCATTATTCTTTGCATTTCTATTGCTAAAAATAGCATTTATCGACAACGAAAGAAATTTTACTTTAACGTAAAGGATTAAAAAACCTCGTTTTTAGATATTAGGATCGAAGTTGATCACTCCGCATATTGGCCGCACCTCCAAATTTTTTGGGAGGCAATATATAGAAAGATGGCACAGCTTATACGTGGTGTTTCATTTTGAAAGGTATTTAATAAAAATGACAAGTTTTTGTTGCCGCATCAGTGGGCACTTCCAAGAAAACATCATTTTAAGTCGTTTATCTAACCGTTGCGCAAACCTTTCTTTCCATTCTTGACCAACTTGTTATCTTTTTTGATTATAGGATGCTCATTTCCCAAGAATGATTTCACTTTACGCTGTATGGATCATAAGTGAGAAGCTGAGAGGAAGAAGAAAGTTGGGTTTGACTGACCGAACTAATGACGTGGCTTTTTGTTACGACTTCTCTGTCTTCTTGAACGATTGGCTGAGTTTTTTAACAACAGTTTGTAATGCTCTGTTTATAACTACCCTTAGGCCTATACGCGTATATACATGATCCATTTATGTTTACAGGTTGCACTTAACCTTATGCTATACATCAGGTTTTGTTCGTAGTCTATGCTTCAAGCTTTTCAAAGGAATTATTTTACCTGTTTCAAAACAATAACTAGTATTCCCTTCCAATATATTTTCAATCTACCTTATAACTTAATCATTCATGGCAAGCTAAAATATTGTGTCCCATTGACTAAGAACATTATCGTGTGTTTGCATATCTCATACGATTGTATGGAAACTGTGGACGGATTGCAGGTGCCGCCTTTAGAGTTTTCATATTTTTGCAGCCATCTATGCTTCAATCTACTAAATGGATTCTCAACACATCAGCGCAAAGGCACGATTATTTCTGAATATTTCACATAAGTAAAAGAGTTTTGGAAACCGAATCGGTACCATGAGTTAATGATATTTAGTACCTTCTGTAATTTTTATTCCAACATTCTTATACAATAGCTACCAATGCAGATTCATCTACTCAAAACTAGTGTTAATACGCATCATCATCATGTTAATCATAAATGGCAGTTCCTCTAGTGACTTTGCAGGCCACAAACTTTCGTTTACTTACATATTGAATGACCTAATTCAATATTACAGTGAATCAAGGCCGATTGGGAGTTTCTTATAGTTTCTTTTAATTGAAATTCTACATCATAAAACTGCAGGTTATTCTGATAATGTAAAAAAAGGAAACTAGACTTCTGGATGCTTTTCAGATATTCAAAAAATCTGAGTTAGCCTGACAGAGGAAGTTAAAAATACGAAGGTGCCCATGATATACCGTTTTTCCAGGGACTTTATGGATTCCAGAACAATGAAAGCATGGAAACTGGGATGATTTTTGTGTTTATAATCCCATCATAAAATTCAACGAGCACCCTGGACTTTTTAATGTGTGTTGATCAATATGCTAGTAAAAATGCAAACATAAGAGCGAGATATTTAATGCAATTTATACAATTTATACAACTGTCAGCCCATAGTTTAGCAGGTCCGTCAAGCTGTTCTATGATTTATACTTCTTAAACCCCTCACATCTAAGATATTTTGGCCTTTCCTGTAAATTTCGGGGAGGGATGTTTTGAAATGTACTACCATCTAGCATAATAATTTGGCGTATGTCACGAGTTCGCATGAAAGACAATTCAATGCTAGCTCTGCCCCTTTATCTCATTTGATTTTCCTAATGTTTGCCAGTACCTGCTGATTGCAATGATAACATCAATTTTACACGGTGAAGAGCAGCGTATAGAGAGTCGTTAATATTGCAGTATTGTCGTTTTATCTAAGATTGAATGGCGTCTTTCGGTTAAAACATTTTTCCAAAATTTGAGGATTAATGGTGTTTTTGTTTTAGATGTTTAACACTATTAATTTTTAAATGGCTGTGGATTCTTGCTGTCAATCTATATCAACTAGGTAGCCATTCGGATTGCTTAACAATTCATGGTGCCCCACTTTAAACTTTGTTTCTCATGCCTAAATTTACTATAGAATGGACTTAAATTGCATAGAATTGAACTTAAGATAAACTCTAAGTGCTTATGTTTGAGCTTGTAATAAGCTCCAATGCTTAAATTGAACTTAACACAGCCTTTATTGCTTAGAACTGTATATGTAATGTACTGAGATTTTTAGAGCTGGAGTTAAAAAGAACCTTGAAAGCTTGAAACTAAATTTAGGTTGGACTGAAAAGGCATGGATCTAAACTTGAAAATGAACTTATATCCTTAGAAATGCAGTTAAAATGAACTTCCAGTGCTTAGATCTAAACATAGAATAAACTTAAATGCTTAAAACCTATTGATTCTTGTTTTAATATCAATAAATTATCATAAAACCATTCTGATAATAGTTTGGAGCTTTTTTATTACTGAGATTGGCATCGGCAGATTCGTATGTCTAATGTTTAAAGTCGCTTCGAGTGCCGCATAGCTGAGCCTACTTCACTAGATATAATGTAATAAGAATGTGCCAACAGTACAGGACTTGATATCGATCCCTGAGGTGCTGCTATTCCTAGCTGTATCATGTTGACCTTTTGTAGGGTAGGCAATGTATTGTAAGTTTAAGAATAATCCTATTGAAGCTTCCAAGCCCAATTGCGCTTATTATTGGTTGGCGAGCAAAATAATCGATCCCACTTTATACAGCTAGAACTTATACATAACCCTATATTCTATCGGGAACTTAGATCTCAACCAGTGTGAATCTCCAATCACGGAAACTTGATTATAGTATACAAGAAAATTTGACCGCCACGTGCCGGCATAAAGCCCATTGATTAATAATAAATCTTGAAAAATTCAGCACCAATTCATTTGAAATTGTTTTGCGTAATCGGTGGTTGGATGAGACAATGGATATTTTGTATGTCAAAGTGTTAACTCAATGCTTGAAGAAAAACCGATATGGATGGAAAACGTTGTGTTTACATCTAGTTGAACCATTTGCTTGCTGCAGGTAGTGGTGGTTTACTTGTCGTGTCGCCTCCAATTGGCATCTTGTATTGGATCTGCTGACATTTCGCTACATTGACGTAAATTACGTGTTTTTGTTTCCCGAAATATGTTAAAAGAAAGAAGTGCTTGACCCCCCCCCCCCAAATAGTTGAACGTACTGATTTTAAATAAGTACTGATTTTTTAGGCACAAAGCTGTGTACAGTTATTTGTTGGTTTTTGAAATTACTTTCGGTCAGCAATGTTGGGTATTTTGCAACATTCTTTGCAAGAATTGAAAATGTGAAATCAATCTAATCAGTCAATCAAATCATTCAATCAAACAGTCAATCAATTAATCAATCCATTTGATCATGCAAACAAACCAAATCTCTTGAAGTCGATATTTTGCCAATTAAGATATTTTTGCATCAAATGAAATTTTCTGGTTAACCTTTAAAGAAATCTTTCAGTTGTTTGAGTTGCATGTACTTAGGGTTGCAAAAGAATTAGTTGGCGTACCTTATTTATTTCCTTTAATGGAATTTTTGCAAGCATACATTGTTTAATGAAACTGTACCTTGATGGATTTCTATTCTTTAAGTAACGAGGCTGCTTATTGCACAGCTAATTGCAGACGATAAATTCATAAAAAAGCTCTGTGATTTCAGGGTAGAGAAAGCTTTCAAGATTTTTTAATTTGATTCCTCCCCAATAAGTTATGTTTGGATAATTTTGCACTGCATTGCTTCAAATTTTACACCTGCGCTATTTGACTATTAGGCCAATTTTCAGGCCAATTTTAACCCAGGCATCAGTTTTATTATTACGAACTTCATTCCAGCATGAAGCATAGGTTTGGTTTGGCGAATATAGACCTAGAATTGCTTGAGAGCAGCAGCATACAATTTTGTATCCACTTTTGTTAACTCTTTTGCTAGTTGTTGCTTATATTTTAGCAATATTGCAAATGCCAGAGGCTTGAATAATGAAAATAATTTGCTACTTTCAAGGGAGTTTCTTTGAAACTACTAAATTTATGAGAGTCGACTGTACCAAGTACTAAAGACGTGTTTCGGTTCATTTTCCTTGTAAAATTTATCACTTTCTTTGTCTTTGTACGTAACTGATGGCATATCAGAAATAAATAATCATGATTGTCTGCTGTTGAATGTGTTTAACTACTATGATGAGAATTTCATGCTGGTTTTGCAAAGCTTAAACTGGCTTAAGAACTGTAAACAATAGTTGTAATTCAGAATGTTATTGTAGCTGAACAGCACAAAGTTAAGGTCTGGGTCAACTCATTGGCCATCAAACCAGAACCTGCCTCTTTATCTAAGATCTGGTGTAGTAGACAAATCTAAACTGCAGCATCTTGTTCGTGTGGCAAAGGAGATAAACAGTTTTGCGCTAGCCTGGGTGCCCTCTATCATATGTTGCGCAGTGGCGGAGCAAAATGAAGAAGGAAATGAAAAAGTCACTCTAAAAGATTTCAGAATGATAATACAGCCTATGTTGCTGACATCTAGTATGAAACTCTCAGGATTCCAGCAAAGCGAGAGCAACTTTGCTATTCTTTGGTTAGAGAGGCCAGCCTCACCGAGAAAAGTTTTATTCTACGCATGCGCTATGTCAAGCTACATAAAAATAGCTACCATATACCAGTGAAGTATTAACTAAAACATGCAAAAACATATTTTACAGTTTACAGTTGAATAATTCAGTATCCATTATTCTCTTTGCAGAATGGCTTTTTATGCGCAATTTCGATTTTCATGCACAATACTCGGCCAGTCAGTTCCTATCTAAGTTACGAAATGACCCGGCGTGACCACTCCTAGTTATAAGTGTAAGCATGCTTGTCCAGGAATTTTCTGGAGGTACCCTTTTCTCTGAGATTATAAGTGTAAAAAAGACCCTTTTCTCTGATTTGTTTGGCACTGAGCAACCCTTTATTTGAGAAATAACCATTTATCTGGTTACTGCTGCAGCATTTCAAGCATCCCTTTTCCTAGATTTTCAGATGTATTGAAAAAATCCCCCTCTTTTTCTGGTTTCTCTGTACTTAGATTTTGCAGAAATTTTACCCCTTTCCCATGGATTTACCGGACAAGCATGTTTACAATTTTACCTGGTAGCGGCCACGCCGGGCGAAATGATCAGAGAAATAGGCTGATATATTCTATACTATGTATGAACACGAAATTGTACGCTTTAATCAGGCCCGTCGGAGCCTTTGGTGTTTGTCCCATAGCTTTTTCGAAAAACGCTGTAAAGAGCGACCTTTACGCTGATAAAGACTTTAGATAGTGTTCCTCGTGAATCAACTGGCATCTAAATATCGTCATTTATTCATCTTTGCAATTTCTGCAACAGAAGCGTTTTCCAGAGTGGTCTCGAAGAATTTTGCCATAACACCCAATTCACCTTGCTTCTCTCGCAGCCCCCTCCCCCCTTAATAACAATTTCGTTCCGACGGGCCTGTTTATGGTCACGGCATGTGTTTTGTTTTTAGCGGGATGTTTTCATGAGACTGCTGGAGACCATTCCTTGACCAAGCCACAGGTTAATGACTAAATATTGATTTGAGCGTAAAATGGTGTTTTCAAATTAGATCAAGAAGCGTGGCAAAGACGTTTGACATAAACTAACACCAGCCATAATTGAAATTGTGGTCATACAACACTGCAATCATCAAAACTATATTCAACTGGTTTTTTCATTGAATATTCGATAAAAGGCGCGATCTCGTGCAAAACAGCAGTCAAAACAACACGGAGCAATCTTCTGAAAGCACGGCTCTTGCAAAACAATCTTCTGAAAGAAGTATCGAAGAAGACGTCCAAGGCAATTCGTCAGCAGGGTGATCCGTCAGCAGGGCGAGTCTTGTGAGATACATCTCCAGCAATTTTCTTTCACCATTTCAAGGATTTCACAATGAATAATGTTTGCTGCAAATGGATTTTCTGCATCATTTGCTTTTTTGCAGCAGCTGAAGGTGACCATATTTAAATCAGCAACTTTTTATTACAAGTAATATTCTAGTGTTCAGCTGTCAAAGTGTGTGTGATAAACAGGCAAAAGCCTACATTTGAATGCATCGTTATTAGTTTGTTTAAAATCTTGTTTGTCTTATTTGAAAAGTTGATTTAAAGTTAATTTAAACTATTTTAATATGCTACAAAAACTATTTTCCTATAAACCAAGTTTTAATTTGCAATTTTGGTTGCATGCTTTGTCGTTTCTTTTTCTCCTGCAAATAAGAAAATGGCAATTCCACCTCTGCGATTGCGCCATGTTTTGAAATTCGTTACTTTTCTCAAAATGAACCGTGTAAAATTGGTTGCAGAGGATTAAATTTATTATTAGATATGCACAATTCGAGAGTCTTTTTTAACTGTATACTTTGATGACCAATATACCGCAAAATGTGAGAAAATTGCAAGAAAAGGGAATCTTCTATCGTTGATACTAATGTGCCCTGGTTTGCTATCATTCATGTTAATCACTCATGTTGATGCAAGTAAGTGCTTATTTTCCTTTCAATTTGTCAAGGTAATGGTGGATCAAATGACAAGTTTGTTGGAAACAAATACAAGGCGAGATGCTGTGGGCTGGGCAAAAGGCTTGCCAAGCATGGCTATACCGAATGTAGATGGTCATTCAAATTGATCAAGAACGTACATAAAATCGACCGTCAATGGAGAGTGAAATCACCAATAACAGGTGCATTACCAGCTGGGTCATTGATCAGCCTGAGGAAATTGAGGAAGTGCAAACGATTCAAATACATTTTTAATAGATGCTGTGAGATTGAGAAGATTCATAATGAACTATTCATCAAAGCCATGCTGATGAGATGGAGACAGATTGGAACGAAGCTGCAAAAGAAGATGCAAGAAGACAACTATTTCAACGAGGAAATGCAAAAACAACAGTCAGAATAGCCGAAAGATTGTGGGAAGAAAGATAAAAAAGCATTTTTTCAATGTCAACCAATGCTAAAAAATATCTAATATTTGTTGTATACGAAATACAGGGTTACTAACACACTAGTTTTCTTAGTGATAAAAGGAAATTTATGGCAAATTTGGATACTTTTTATTATACACATGGTAACTCACTCACATTTTGTCGTAATAACAATAGAACATAAGCAGTAAGTTTGTTTTTTGATATATTAGTAAAACAATATAAAAAACTTCACGAATATTTATAAACAATGTTGTGTATATACTTTCAAAATGCTGTTATTGTTTCTGTTTCCACCTCTTTCGAGTAATTTGGGCTTAACATGAATAATGCTAGGCAGAAGCTTCTATAAAGGTTTCTCAATTACGAGTCGAAAGTTCATGCACAGCCAATAAGACCATGGTTCTCAGATCACTGTGCCTTGACATATTCTAAATCAGCTAACAATAAGACTACGAAAAGGTGTCTACAGAAAATATCACCTAAGTTTATTATGAATGAGCAAAGCATGTACATCGCTTAAGAATAAATTAATTGAAACAACAATGGAAAATAGTGGTGAGACTGTAAATTTACAGATAATTAGATCAGACTCAAATGCCTCGTGCTCTGAGGCAGTAGAAATCCTTACAAACTTCATTAACTCCTTGTGTTGCAACTTGCAAGTCTAGGAATAAAACAAAAAAATGTCACAAATCCTTAGATACTTGCCACAAAATCTGGTTTGATAGAGAATACAAAGAAATGAAAACGCAACTGTCACAATAAGGTAAAGAAAACTCTCGTGAACCCAAAGACTCAGCTTCCAGAACACAGCTGCATGCAAAGAAATAAACATTAGTTCAAAACAAGAAGGTTATCTTTAAGGATAGTATAATGAAAATATAAGAGAATCAAAAAGTGACCGAAAACAATTTTGAAAGCTGCTAGAACAATTACAATGTGAAGGTGCTGATAAAACAGAGTTTGTCGCCTCCATAGAGCCTGAAAAATAGATCGAGATGTTTAATGGATTTCTTTATGACCCTAATAATAACAGTAGTATGATGATATGACATAATATGCATAATATGACTGTAGGATAAAACGGGATGAACTGCAAAAGATTCCACACATAAAGAGATATTCATCGAAGAAATAAAAAAACTCACAAAAAAAGTTAAAAGGAGATAGGATACTCAATGCATGATGATATTCTTGGCAGGAAAATATTATAACCTCTTCAAAAATCTTTTCAACAAAATACTAGATATAGGTATCTCTCTTTCAACATGAACAAATAGTGTTATTATACCATTACATAAAAAAGGCTCGAAATCAGGTAAAATAAACTACAGAGGCATAGCTTTACTATCTTGCTTAGAAAAAGTTTTTAATGTCATCATCGATGAAATAATTATTGAGTTTACTCTCGCAAATAACACAAACCAACTAGAGCAATTTTGTTTCATGAAAGGGAATAGAACGAGCGATAATTTGATGATGCTACACCCTTTGAGAAATTACTTCTCCAAGAAAGGAGGAAACAAAGTACATGCAGCATTGGTTGACTTTAAAAAAGCTTATGATAAGATATGATAAGAGTATTGATAGAAAAAGTTTGTAAATTTGATCTAAATGAAAATATCTTTGATATGATAGAAGACATGCATAGGAACGATAAGTCGTGCATTCGTATTGGTGAAAAAAGGACTGAACTTTTTTTTTTGTAAATAATGGGGTAAAGCAAGGGTGCATTCTAAGTCTCATTTTGTTCAACATGTTCCTTAGAGATCTAATCAATGCATTTAGACACCAAGAGTGTGCGCCAGCTGAAAAGGCTGAATCTAAAGAAGATTTACAAAGATCCTAAGACGAAGTCCATAAATTTATGTAGTGAGTAAAGTGAAAGTGAATGTTGAAAAAACAAATGCATGATGTTCAACAAGGGAGAGAAAATGCTGAAAGAATTTTTTTACTTCAAAAAAAAACGAAATATACATTGTACGAACGTGTTTAGCTATCTTGGCTTCCTTCTGACACCATCTGTAAGCATCAAAGAATCATTGAACCATCTTTTTAAACATGGTCTGAGAGTGAGAACGTATTGTTTCAATGAGATATACCCACTCGAAAAAATTGAACATTATGTTACGTTATGTAAGGATTTGCTACCAGTGATAAAAAGAACTTTAAATATCGGGTGCAGATGTTAACTTGGTAGACAACAACTTTTCATAACTGGATTTAAACCAACTATCAAAAACTAGTTGCGACTTGAATTTGAAACGAGAAACCCAATCTTAACGTCCACGTATGAATATATAAAAAATGACTTGGTTTCATCAGGGGCATCACAGTTAAGGGATACCTTGAATAAACGTGATACGATGATAGTAATAACTCGTCCAGGAATCGACTGAATGCCATCGTACACCAACGAATAATTGCTTGTAACCATCAAAATACATTGGCAACACTGCAAAGTCAGCCTAAAATGCGTTCATGCCGCCTTTTTAAAAACGCTATCGGCATGGGAAAAAAACCTATCGGAATGTAAGGAAATTAAAAAAAGAATAGCAATAAAAAAGTTTAGACTATCGGACCACAAACTTGAAGTAGAAATTGGGAGATATCATGGACCAAAACGGAAACGAGACGAATGATTATGTCACATCTGTGAGGTCAGGATCAAATGCATTGTCTGATGAGTTGCGCGTGGATGAAGTTGTTGCATTGAACCAAGATTTAAGATCTCGATTCTTCCAGGAGCAGTGGCGGTCTAGCCCAATGGCCGGTGGGCCCCGTGAAAATTCTTCCAAAAGGGCCCCTTTTTAACGAAAATTGGGCCCCTGGAAATCGCTTTCCACATTCGGAGAAAATGAATAAAACATTCTTGCAAGTAAAGGAAATTGGAAAGGTTATCGATGGACAGGTTTGGACAAAATAGTAACATCTAAAATGCGAAGTGAATTAAAGATTAGTTTGTCATCATGTTAACCTACTAAAGTATATTGGAAATAAATCAGGAAGCTTGGTGATTCTTGTTACCAAGCCCGAACTTCAAGCCGCACCCAAAAGAGCCCAACTAAGTTATCCAAGGCTGGTGAGGAATTTTAAGCAAGTCCGCCACTGTCCAGGAGGTTACCAAATGATATCCCTCCTTTCAGTATATGCAGGGATGCGGGAAGAGAAAAGTGCAAGGGGAGCAAGCTTGTGAAAAGGGCACCAATTCAAAATTCAATCACCGATCTATGCATTGTTGGCTACGTGTGTAATCATATGATGCTTTGTGTTTTGCAAATTATAAATACACTTAAAAAACTATGTTAAAGTGAGATCCGTACCGCAGATAATTTTTATAGCATCAAAGGTAATGGAATAATAAAGCCCTTAGATCTAAGATATTTCTCAAGAAAAGAGATACGTCTGTTTGAAGAAACAAGTCCATTCGCATTTCCAGTATATTTGTGTTTCCAATGTGGTGCTGGTTAACGGAATTGAAATATTTCCAACTCATACCATAGATGTTGCCTTTACTAGCACTTTTTCCCGTGCAACTTGCATTTTCAACGCCATTCATCTCTTCTTTATGAAAATTTGCAAATTGGCAAAAAGGATTTTAATCTTGAATGCCCTCATAAAATTAGCTCCAGATGTCGTTACCTATTCTAACAATCGCCCATCCTATTCCATTTAATAAGTTACGTTCGATAATTGGAGTATTCCAAAGATTGGCCTTGTCTGAGTTTGGTACCTCAGTTGGAGAATTTTATTTTTTCTTCAATACTAGATAGAAGTAAATGGTTACCATGATCAAGGTCTACAGCATGCTTTTGAAAATTCCCTTGAAAGATTTAGTGGCATACATAAAACCAAGCTAAGATAAATTCATTTCCGAATAATTTTGTTGCTTTCCCACTGAGAAAATAAATGTAATTAGAAGGGCACATCTTGCCCCCGCTGCCCCCGTTGGTTGAGGGTAAGGGGGTGGTCGCCTCCGCTGCCCCCATGCTGCAGGCATCCTTGTGTAAATGGATGTTAAAGATAGATTCATTTTCATTATGAAAACACCAAAATTAGTGGCAACCATCTCACATACGATTTTATTGACCAATGTTTCTCAAACACTTACGAAAACAAAGACACGGCAACAGAACCTGCCTAATTTTCTAATCAGCCGTTAATTACCATTCGTAATCCCGACTTCACATGGTTTTATACTGCAGAATAATGTAGTAACTTAACTCAATCAATTATTCTTTTTTATCAATTTTCGTTTAGTCTGTTAGTTGCTGCTACGCTAGTACGCTTAACGCTTATCAATGATTTGTTTTGTGTAATTTCAGCCAATAGCTGTTTTACGTATACAATTTAGTTGGTACCAGGCAATTGTTTGAAAATGAAATCTGAACAAATGCAGGACGCAAGCTGAGGCCTTCTCCTCTGCGGAGGAATGCATATTCCACATACATTATAGCAATCTCTCTTCTGCTTTTCCATCCGTTGCGCCGCCATGTTGATGTCCAGGAGGTGGAAAGTTTTGTCGTCAGTTGGCGCACAAAGCCTGAGACTGTCAAAAACATCAGTGAGTATACCTATTTACTTGAACTTGGTGATATGGGAGAAGATCAATGAGTGGGAAAAATGTAATAAAACAACTGCATTACTCAAACGGCCTCTTGATCTGACATGACCTACTTAGGCCCATTTAATTTGGTCGGTGTAATAAGGGGGCTTCCCCCCATAACCCTATTTTTCTGTTATTTTATTAGCCACAGTTGCTTCGAGATGCTTGAACCTTCATTTTTTAGTCCCTTTGATGTCTATAAAGGCTAAGGTGTAAGGACTATGTTGGCCAAACCGTGTTAAAGGTCAGCATACACCTGAGACCTCCTCTCCAACAGTACATAATACATTAAAATGCTCACCTGAGTTCTGAAAAACTGAAAATTAAATGAGGCATGCCCCTGAGAACTGTTTTAGATACATGATGGAAGAACATCATGGAAATATATGATAGTTAGTTCATAGAGATGCCTGGCTGGAAAACTTGCATCGGCTCGCAGCTTCACTTTCCTTTGAGTCGATGTGTCGCACCTCCCCCTACATTTGTTGCACCTTATTTTGTTACATGAAGTGGTACAATATAGGCGTTTCACGCCTTTTTTAAAACAAACATTGTGATGGCAAACAATGGGGGGCTGGTTCAACTTGAATGAAGTACTTATAAGAAGGGAAAGGGGTAATAACACACGAAGCTCATTAAATATTGGCTTGGTTTTGCTAGCAACTCCTTGAATTTTGTCGCATGTCGGCGCGTAATAGGCTTTGCTCGCAAGTCGCAGCGGAAAAACTGTTGTTGGTCGCAACTACGCGTAGGCAAAAACAGGCATATTTTCCAACCCGGTAGAGATGACTACTCTCAGTGCTAGTGCAGATCTATACCTGACAATGTTGGTAATTGGTGTTCACCAATTTCTAAAATAACTGGTTTTATGCACCTACCCTATCCCTAACCCTATTAAACCAATGCTCAATGCTTACACTAACCCTGACCCTAACCCTACCCCAAACCTTTTGGGTAACCCCATAATATATAATACTTTAAATCGTTTTATAATGTTGTTGCTGTTGAAAGGTGCGCTAGTGCATTAGCACTGTAGCCTCTTATGGTTGAGCTTATATGACAAGTCTTAAGGGCTAATGAGAAGAAAGGGGAATTCACAATGGTTGCTTGAAGAAATTTCACAAGCTGATAAATGGAGACTTGTGATATATTTAATCAGATGAAAGATATAATAATTTGGTCTTACTATCAAGGCTCATTAATCTTAAGGCTGTGGATGTGCTTGTGGACCCTAAACTGAAGAGATGTCAGATGGATAAAGGTTGACATGCATGGAGTCTTTAACTCTGTTCATTTCAAGTCATTAAGGGCACATTTCATATGTAGCAAATTTTCAACCTTTTTAAGAGGAATTTTGTCCTGTTTTAATCTTGGAAAGTTTAATGTTTCTAGGCAAAGATTTCACATTATTATGAAATCACTTTGATACCCTATGTGCTTTGAAGAAGAATACAGATTTCCTTAAAAATTTGTTTAATTTTTAGTGCATCAACCATTCCTTAGCAAAGAAGCAGCTGAAATGTTATTTATATCTTGATTTTTTTAGGGATATGCTAGCCAAGCACAAGTTCCATTAACAGAAAGTTTAGATGATTCATTAGTAAATCGTGGCACACCGACTGCTCTACATTTAAAGGTTAGTTGTTATAGTAAATGAAAGTTTCATAATTGCGAAATGCATTAAAATATTTAATGAATTGAAGTTAAATCTATGGAAATGAGATTGCTGTTTTTGTTGGCAGTTATTTGGTAGAATTTTTTAATGATATGATATTGGTATCTGCCAGTTCTTTAATGTTGATATCTTTGTTTATTTAGAGTAATTTATGACTAATTGGCTCAATGGTCATCAAATGGCTCATTCTATATTTCAAGCATGCATCCATGCAAACAATATCCTTCCATTTAAGCTATGTAGCATCTAAATGAAATTCAAAATTATAATTTGTGTTGCCAAATCAATCCTTTGATTATTTTACAGAGTACAAAATTAGAAAATGGAGTTCAAGTTATTTCAGCTGAAAGTGATGGTGGTATCTCACGAATCTCGGTTTTTATCAAAGCTGGAAGTAGATGTGAAGACAGTTCAAATTTAGGAGTCACCCATGTGCTAAGAAATTCTGCATTTGTTGTAAGTTTCAGTTTATATATAATTTGGGGCCAGCTTCTTAACATATGCAGGAGCATCATTTCATTGCTTGTGTTGGGAGGGCAAGATACTGTTGCCTTGCAAAATCCATTTTTGCCTTACCAAAACAACAAAATTCATTCATTTTCTAGTTAGAAAATTTTCCTTCAGTGTTTGTTTCATTCTGTTTAAGCCATAGTTGAGAGGGCTCCCATCTAAGCACTTCTGCTAGCAACACCCTTTATTGTATTCCCCCCCCCAAAAAAAAATTATTTGGAGGGGCAAGTGAATGAAACAGGGCAACAAATGAATTATATATAGTAAAAAGCCAAGTGAGAAGAGCAAGTAATAGAAAAAAGAAGGGTTATAGACATGAAAAGGAAGAGAAACAAACTTGTAGAGGATATATTTTTCTGCTAAAACGTTTTCTGGGTATAATGTTATGGATTTGGTTTTCTGGGTATAATTTAATTTTAAGTTTGAGATTCAAAACAAGAAATATAGTAGATTAAGTAGATTAAAAAAAGTACAAGATCCTCAGTATCAGTGCAATATCCAAGGGTGAAATGTTAGTATACTTACTTCAATATTTAATAATATATTAATTTTTTTAATTAAAATACCATCTATTAAATAGCCTATTATTCCATTTTTTCATTATATCAAAAATCTGTAAGATTTCAAAGGATGTGATGTTCCCATTATTTCTACATTTCCAGTTATCAAAATCATCCTATTTTGAGGCCTTTGATTTTAACAGGTAGCTTTTTTTTGCCTGCTCATTTAGGTATAACATTGTTATTTGTGGTTGACTTAGGCCTTTCTGATACTTAAGCAAGCGAACATATTTATGCATCTTTTATCAATTGCAGACAAATAAATCCAAAAGTACCCTTGGAATTGTAAGAGAAATGCAACAACATGGGCTTTCCCTTGGGTAAGCCAAATTTCTTTTGCTTGGTCTTTGTTCTCTAGAACATTGTCTCCCTTGTCTCTTTGAAATATATGAAAATGTGAATTACATTTTTATGTATATTATTTATATTTTTTAATAACCTGATATCACATCTCTTCAGGCTGCTACATCTCCCACTTGAGGCTTTCAAATCTGAAAAACTGCCTTTAGTTATAAAAAAGCTTCCTTTTTCTTTGCCAAGAACTTATTATATACGTACAGAAAATATAGATAGTTCTTATAAGTGTTTCTATTACCAAATTTCTCATTACTGATAATTTTCTTAATTCTATGGTTTCTTAATAGGTAGAATAGGCAACAATGAAAACCTAAATAAGAATCCAGATATCAAGATTGCAGTGTTGAAGTTTAATATATTACTTTAGGAAGATAGAATTGGGTACTGGCATGCATTATATCACCAATATGATTGGCCTATGCCAATTTATAGAATTGTACATCTTGGTTTTGCTTATGATTGTGGTTCTTTTTTCATTCAACTGTGTTCTCTTCTAGCCTCACAAATTCTAGAGATTACTTTATTTATTCTGGATCAGGTGTAAAGGGGTGCATGTAAGTGTCATATTTGTCATGGATGCCCATGTTATTTCATTGTTGTTTAAATGTTTTGTGTAGCAAATAACCTAAATACAACCTAAAAAATTATTGATTCATTAATTGCAGTGCTGGCCTGCATTTTGTCCTGTTTGTACTTGGGTAGCATAAAAAATTTAGCTTTTTATCAAATTTTGAGCACATCATTCCAGTCATTCTGTGTAAGATTTTTATTTCATGATTGCAACGAGCAATGCGTTTAAACTTTGAACGTAATACCAGCAATTAGGCAATTTATCCTTAAGAAGTAAGAACTAGCATTTAGGCAATTTTATCCTTTCACTTTGAAAATTTTTTGTTGGCAGGGACCAACTGCTATCTTGCATAGCTTCATCAGTTTCTGGACCATTGTTTCAGCGGTGGGAGGTAAATCTGGATTTTTTTTCTTTAAGGCCAGATATGAATTAAATCAATGTTTTCAAGTTTGTACTTATTAATACCATATCTACTTTTTGTTAAAGTATGATTTTCTATGATTTTGGTGTCATAACAGAATGTTTGGTTATTGCTTTACTTACTTTGGTTAACTTTTTACTTAACAAAATGCACAGCAGTCAGCAGTTTTTGATCAAAAAGATTAATTTCATTGTTGATTCATATGTTCAAATTTCATTGTTTAACATTTTTTAATTAATTTTTCAGGTTTTTGAGGCATATAACAGTTGCTTAGCAGATAGAGACAACATGGATGCACACCCTCAGCTCAGTATGACAAAACTTTATTGCTGTTTATCATTGGTGTTCTGTTTTTTTTTGCCTTTTGAAATCTCCATGGCAATTGTGTCTGTTTTTGTTTTCAACTTTTCAACCATTTTAATGCCCATTGATTCCTGCCCATTGATTTGTCCTTTTCCTTTGCAGAGCTGTTGGATAGTCTACACAATGCTGCATTCAGGTAAAAACCAATTCAGAACTTTATTGAAATAGTGTGTCATGTTTTAATCCCTGCATTTAAACTTTCAGCACTTCCTTGAAACTGGATGATATTTTTTTGTTGCAATATCTTATATTTTTAAATGGTACTTTCATCCTCATCATGATAACTTTGCTGGCTAAAATTTTTCTTGCAAATTATGCAAATGGTTTTTTTTCTTCATGAAATATAGAAGAGGCCTTGGAAATTCATTGTACTGTGAAGAGCACAGAGTGTATTTAGATCAAGAGGTGTGTTGAAAACCAATACATGTCATTCTAAATTATGCTTTTTTTCTTTGCAATTTAGTTTATCTTTACACTACATTGCCAGTGAATAACAGAGCTACTGATTGATGCTGGTTCACACATGGCATTTTGTAACAGTTAAACTACTGATAAAATTTTCCATTAGGCCAAGTGCCTTCCCCTGTAGTGAGCAGCAAAATCACAGAATTGGCTTGAGTTTTTGTTTTTCTTGTTTCCTTGTCTTGAGTTCCTCAGCCATCTTTGAAATAGTGTATTTCACTGCAGGGTAGACTATACAAATTCTTTCAGTTATTAATCTTTTTGGCCCTTTTTGCAACCCCCCAGCCCAGTAGTGAAAATTTCTCAAAGAGTGTCCTGTGTTCACACAGAGTGTCCCCCCAGCCCAGTAGTAAAAATTTCTCAAAGAGTGTCCTGTGTTCAGACATCACTTGCATTTCACATTGTATGCTCATCAGACAATAGAATGAAAAGCTTGGTATTTGCTTTTGATTTCATTGTAATATACCAAAATTATATACATTAAGCACCATTAAACAATTTTAAAGCAATTTATAATTGATATTATTGGTTTTTTAGTTGTTCAATAGAATCAATGATGTATGATGGTGATACAGAAGTACAAATTCTAGAATTTTAATTGCAAAATTTTCTTCCAGCTGTCCAAATACATAAATGAGAATTTTGTTGGGGAAAGGATGTCAGTAGTAGCCCTTGGTAAGAGTTTTCTACCCTTTTCATTAATACTGCAATGTTTCTGTTCCTGTCAAAATTAAAATCTATACTTCTTGGCAGATGTTGTGATAACTGCTGTCCAATTCCCATTCCTAGCTTAAGATAGCTTGATGCTAAATGATATTGTGCACTAGCTAAATTGTGGAGTAAACAACTGGAATTACACCGTAAGACCCTAGCTGTCAAACCTGAAAATTATGACCTTTCCTTTTTAAGCTCCCTCAAAAACCAGCAAGGAAGGGATTTTATGATAAGAACATGTCAGGGTGCTTTTTCAAATGACAGAAGTGTTAAACAAGCTTTTTTTGATTGAAATGAACCTTTTTTCTTCCTTCGTATACAGGTTGCAACCATGATGAACTTGTAAAAAATGTTTCAATGTCCCTTGGTAGTATTCCCAAAGGATCATCTGCTGTTTCTGAGAAGCAAAAGTATTTTGGAGGTAGGATTATAAATAACTGCTTCCTCTACGTAACCCTTGTTTTTAATTTTACAATTTTGAAAAAAATGCGTTATTTAAACTATTCGAAAGGAGTAACCGGAGCTTGACCAGCCTGCAAGAAAATAAACCAGCTCATAAAACAGACTAGGCTGTTTTTATATAATTTTGTTATCGTTATATCCTTGCATATAAACGAGTGGTTTGGCAGTGCAACAATCTTTGAAACTTTTACGAGTGACAATGATGACTACGTAATATGATCGAAGCAAGAAGAGGCAGATAATCGCGACTACCATGTGTCTTTGTAGGGCTCCTAGAATTTCGTGTTCATGTTTATGCTAGAATTATACCCTATGTTACTTGATATATGTACATGCCATGGACAGAGAAAACTCATTTGTTAAATCCATCTGTATATATAACACAATGTACATTTAATGCTTAATTTGTTTGATGAATGATATTATATAACAAAACTCTTCCTTCTTTTTCAATAAAAAGGGGAGCAAAGAATTGAAACTGATTCAAAGTTAACCCATGCAGCATTGACAGTCCAAGGGGCAGGGTGAGTGGTTTTTTTCAAATTGGTTTGCTGCAATTTCTAGCTAGTATTTAAGCGTTTGGATGCAAGTCATCTTGAGCAGATTTGAAACAAAACCAGATTCAATGCAACATCCTCCACAACTGCAAAAAGGCGCATCGCATTAAACTCGAGACTCATTTATTCAACATGCCTTTCGAAGGATACTTGGAATTTATTCCTTTTTATACCTCATTTGTAATTATCTATACCTTATCTTTCTCTACATTACCAAAATTTGTTAATGCGCTTGTGAATATAAGCTTTTGTAGATAAATGGTAATATAGAATTGTTTTAATGAAATAATAGTAATAGTATTGAATGTCGTCATAAAATTGCATCTCATGGCCTCGCTCTTAAATCAGGATTAGATAATATATTCTATATTTTCCCCTAATAGTGACTCTAATTTTCTAAATGAAAGAGCTTATTGTAACTATCTTGTCCAAGTAGGCATTTATCCATCTAAATACTTTGTTTTACTGTTGGCAATTTGGAATTACTTTGGATTTTTGTGTCACATTCTGTTTGGTCCTAGGATTACTAGGTCTAGCAACGGTGATCGGTTCAGTATGTTTGGCACCGCCATAGTATACAAATAAAACACATTTTTATTTTTGTTCATGTATTTTTAGTCATGACAGCAAAGACATTCTAACGTTTGGCGTGCTACAGGTAAGATCGTATTCTTTTCAATGACATGAAAAAACGTAAGGTTCGGCCATAACAGAGGCATTTGGTTATCATCTTTGAGAATGATGAATGAAAAAATTTATTCAATATTGATGCGTAAATTTCATGTCAATAAGACACGGTGTATTTATAGAATTTTACTATTAAATCCTGTCGTTGTCTATGAAAGATAACTTGTACTTTTCGATGAAAGACACTTTTGGGATTGATGATATTTTTAGATACGAAATGTGTTTTGCGACAGTAACTTCATATTTTATGAACACCATATAGTTTATTGATAAACTATTTATTTCGTTCTGTTAATCATTAAGTGTTGTCCTATTGACGTTTAATATCACATTATTGTAATAGCCTTGTTTCATCTCGCTTCTTTCTTTCATTAGATAGTGTCCATAATTGTTTTATCAGGCACTTAGCCCTGCCGTATTTTGTTAAGGTTTCTCCAGGGACGTCTTTCTCTACCCATGTAACTTAAATGCAGCGTATTAGTCAGTGTATTAAGCTTACTTGCAACTATGTGATCTTTTGCAGTATTTGATGGGTTCATCACCTTATATCAAATGGGGCAGCAATACTGTCTCATCACGGTAAGAAAAATTTTGTTTGTGTCTTTTCAACTATCCTTTCAGCTAACAGTAATAGTATTAAAAGCGTAATTGAATGATATCAGATGAGTAAAAGTTGCGCGAAAAAATACAACCTTGGCATATTTAAGGTGCTTTTCTCCGCCGATTCGGGGTAGAGGTAAATTTTCCTAATAGCTTTTATGCACTGGAAAAACTTTGAAATTACAGAAAATGTGGAAGCGCAGCTTGGTATGCTGAAAGTACGTTTTCATCCGAGACTCTTAACCTTATGAAAGCCCTGGTTATGGCCAAAATATGAATGGAAGTAAATAACCAGATGCGAGTTGAAGATCACGCGTAAACTTTGAGTCCCAATTTTCACATATTATAGAGTTTGGACAATAAAGGTTCGACATGAGAATCGTTCATACGAATGACCTAATTAATATCCACGCAAACACTTTACTAGCATTGTCTTTTTGCAGGCTTTTTTGTAGAGGAAAGTTGCTATGTGGCGTCTGATGTTTCCCCCCATCACCAACTACTTCTTGTGTTCCGAACCTCTAAAAACGTTTTGCTCTACTATTCATATAGTAATTTTACTGTAACCCTCCCCCCCCCCCTCTTTGCAGTTTTAGATTCGTTTCAGTCATTGAGTCTTGGAATAAAAATTCGATAGTGATGAGACTTAGAGAATCTGGAAAAGCAAGGAAATGTGTATTTTTGCTGAACTTTATATTATCCTCTATAGTAAATCATTTGATATGGGAAACAAAGCTTTGTTTATGATGAGGATGACCGAGGGGCATTAGACTCCAAAAAATCTCGTAAACCTTAGGCAAAAAACTTTTTTCCCGGCAACAAATCCATCAGAATCCTCAAAAAACCTGTTGTTCTGAATAAATCGTGCTTTTTTGAAGAAGTGAAACGCACTTCGAGGACGGCGACAAGTAGAGACACTTTCCAAGTTTTTGTGAACATTGTAGATTGATATTTAACGACTTCACAGCAACAGTGATCATGAAAGTTGGCTACGAACGGTGATTATTGTCGATGACTTAAGCAGTGATATTTGCAGACGTTTTGACTAGTGTTTGAGTCATCTTCAGCGAATGTAAATGTACCTATCGTATAATTATCGTTGAAACTTTTTATTGAGACCTCTTCAAATTCTCTGAATTGTATTAAAAATTGTTTTGTTTAGAAAATTTCTTGAAATTTTTTCGCTGTATGCAGATAATAGATTTCTTCAGAGAGGCACTAAATGCCATGTTTTGATTTGATCTGTGCCCACCTCTATATGCATGCTTTTAGTTTGTTATGTTGTTATGATATAACCATTAATTTAATGATTGCACATTCAATAAGTAATTATTAACGTATTTTAGACTCAATAGAGCCGTAGCGGGTGCCACTGGAAATCCTTTTGTGGTAATGTATAACTTGAAATCTTTCAAGATAACAAATTCTTTTTAGCCTTTACTATTGGTATAAGCTCAGTCACGTTGCCTCAACGATTCAACGATGCCGTTGAATGAATATTTTGCTTCCATGCCAACCATGGATTCATCAGATATATTCGATTTATGATACTGTGCCTCGTCATTTGCTAATTGTCAACAATATATCAGTTATTTGTGTATTTGGCATTCTACGTCGTTCTTCCCGGGACTAGTTAGGGATCAATCTGCTTTCTAGGTCTTTCAACTGAATTGTAATCGACGTAACAAACACCCTAACGAAATGTAATCACGCTACAAATGAGGCTATAAAAATGATCAATTCAGCAGCCTGGATTATTTACAGCGATTAAAGCATGGTAGCCCCTCAGATAGAGTAAAACAGGGGCCAGGCTAAAAATAGTCTTTAGCTATATTATTCAACATTCTGGCTTCAAATGCTTGAGTAAATAGTCCTTCAAATTAATTAAAACTGAGTGCAACATAAGCTCGCCATATATCAAATAACGGATGCAATCTAGATGCAATCCCAGACCTGATTCATGGAGCCCTGTCGCCAAGGCATCGAGCAAGGTAATATAAAGCAGCCAATAGTGCTTTCTATTTTCATATAACATGTGTATGCATTTCTCTGCAGGCATCATCTTTAAATATCAGTCATTCCGATAACGGTCTCTTTGGTGTTTACACAATAACTGAACCAAAGGATACAAGCCAGGTATTTGAATATGATTATTTTTCATTGCCATCCTAAGCATTGTCACAAATTAACATCATAATTTTAACTATTACCATGTTTTACAAACAATCATGAGTGCAAACTGACGATTATAGAATTTTGCTGGTTCATTTTGAGTGTTGTCATGTTAAGCGGGGATCATCTTTGCTGTATGCAGAAAGAATTTTGATCAACGTTCCCTAACAGGTTGTCGCAGTTTTAATGATTTAGTTAAACAAGTCTTTTCCCCTGGTACCAACATATATGCGCCTAAAGTATAGATAATATAATTGTGGCATTTATGTCTTTATGAAAAGATGTTTCTTAGCAAACAATGCTAAATTCGGATATTTTGCTGAAATTGGAGACCCCACTACCAGGCCAATACTGAAGTTAATGAATAGCTGTATTTCATAACTAACTAACAGAGAGTAAACTGATGTAAAATGGTTGAGTGAAATATTTAATGCAAGGAAATTTGATACATTTCCAGGGTATACAAAGCATTGATTTCATATTTGGAAATATTTATTAAGACCTGATAAAATCATATGATTCAACTCAACAAAAGAAAAGTCAAATGATTTTTTCGCTTTGATTTATTTCCCCATTTGCTTAAATAACAGCAGAAAAGCTGTGGTCTAGCGGTAAATTTCTGGAGTCTCCCTTCTCCAATTAAATGTAATATAACATTGATGTTGCCACAAATTTTGATAACTCGATGTAACTGCTTTAATATCTTAACTTCATCAGTTCCTTTTTTATATTTTCATTCTATTTTGTATATTTTCAGTTATATCTTTGTCTTTGAAATAGGTCCTGAAAACGGTTCTAGGTGAATTTAAAGCTGTTGCTGGAGGAAAAGTGAAACAAGACGAGTTTCTACGGGCAAAGTATGTTGTCGTCTTTAGATGTTTTCTATGTGTTGTGTTCTATACATTTTTTTTCCAAAGGTTAGAGAAATTTTTTCATATTGACTGCAGAGAACGTATGAAAGGCGACCAAGAAACTTTTCATATGCCATTAGAATTGGAAACAATCTAGTATTTAAATCGTCTAGTATCTAACACTGCCATTTATAGAAACACGTTTTCGACAAATTTGAAATCGTCTGAGAAAATAACTTTTAATTTTTTGTGTGTTTAAAAGGTTTCATATATTCTTTTATTTTAGGAATCAACTGAAAGCTGGTATATTAATGACCAGTGAAAATAAAGATTATTTGCTTGAGGATATTGCTCACCAGGTAGGATGTTACTGCTTTTGTTACTTTTAAACTGAGTTGAATTTTTAATACAGCTTGTCGAGTCTCTCCTCAAATCTTTTGTTTAACCATGATTAAACCATCGTTGGGAGGTAAAGGTATAATAAAACATCTTATTGCTAGGGATTGAAGTAAGGGTTTAAGCATATTAATCGTAAGAATCTTAAGCATCTTATACAATGCTAGATGCGAAGAATGTTGGAGCGAAATACATAAAAACATGTGCAATTCGCCTGAGTTGAATCAGAAAGGATGGTTCCAGAGAATGATACACCTTTTATAAATTTATGTGAAAAAGGCTGGGATGGACTACTATAAGATTTCAAATAGAGGCTTTATGAGGTTAAAGGCTTATAATTGCATCCTTTATCTGCATTATTCTTCTGAATGACTCAGCATGTGTAAATCACATTCAAATACCATCAATTGAGCCGGATTTGTCGGAGGACTAGAAGTAAATATAGACAAAAGGTTTATCGATAATTGTGAGCGCAATTACTGCTTTGCCGGTTTTCATCAGAATCAATCTTAGGATTAATCTACCAAATTTTGATAGGATTTATCGAAAGATTTTCTATTCGAATCATTAATTAGCAAAACCAGTATTGCTGCGACCAAGCTTTCTATTTCGTGAATCGCCAAACAAAATTCTCAGATTTTATATGAATATAAATTGGCTTATTCGCGTGAATTTTGAATCCTCATCAAACAAGAAATCGAAAGTGTTTGTGTAAACCAAGAAATCCAACCTTCCTTATCAACAAAGAAAGTGAGGCATTGTCTATGTAATTGCAAATATTCTAATTAAATGGAAGCAGTAATGGCTGCCAGCCGTGGAACCGTAACGCCTAGTGAGCTATTACCGTTGCGTATCGTAGTATCATTAATAATGCGTCGACATTTATTCGATGCGCCCAATGGGGCCCTTTAAACTGGGTTTCTTTATATTGTTGCTTTGCTTTCAGATGTTATCTCATGGGTCTTACAAATCAGCAGAAGAGATCTGCTCAAATGTAGATGCAATCAAGTTGACTGATGTACAAAAGGTAAGATGCGGATTTGCATCGTGCAGATTTGCTCTAAATCTATTTCTTTTATCAGTAACCAAGGATGTGCACTGAGTTTCTTAGTGACCTGAATCCCCCTGAAATTTAAAACCACAACGCCTATCAAGAAACTTCTTGCTCCTTAAAATGATTAAGTCTGCCAAAATCAAGTCTTTTGGCAAAAAAGTGTTTAAAGGAACGAGAAATCTAAAACGAATCCAATCTTTATTCTCTGGTAAACAGAGTTTCCCTTGTAAAAACTGTGACGCAAAGAAACCAGGATTCAGTTTTTCACCTTTTGCTATCTCACTCTTATTCGACTCTTTCTTGCATTTTCAGGCTGCGAATTTATTACTTTCAACCAAAGGAACGTATGTTGTATGTGGTGATTGCTCTCATGCTCCGTACTATGATGAACTCATATAATTATTAATTACCAATGTCCATTCATTCTCTTGTCTTTCATTTTATGTTCAGATGCTGTACTTCTGATGTTTTTGATATACTAGACCAATTCTTTTGCTCAGCTTGTCGATAAAACGAGTATCTGACATTGTATGTTATATATAAATTTGTTGTGATGCATTGAAATCTTCTTGCAGATATTGTCTTTCGTTCAATACGTTTCGTTTTTGGCTGGGTATTGGACAGGAAATAAGAACCCATGTGGCCTGATGAATGCGCAGTCCCTTTTTGTAACCTACAAAAGTTTGCAGGAAACCTTTCGCAAAACTGGTCTTCTTAGGGAACGTGCATCAGAAAGTATGCCATATTTGAAGGACTTTCTTACGCTTCTTTTTGACCTCCCATTTTAATTTTTTATATTGTTGGTTATATTGGAAAAAAACGTACAACTATCGGCTGGTAAGACCAAAATGATCAAAATAATAAGCTTTGAAGAGTGAAATTACAAATCAAAAATCATTTAAATTAACAAAAACCATATTATATACAATCATTTGTGTAAAAAATTATCATCCTCAATTAAAAATATACTATGTACTAAGAGTTGACGAGACTTAAATGGACATTCGAAAACTATTATTTGTAAATAAAAATTCCAAAATTAGCCAAACCAGTGGCTGGTGATTTATTAAAACATTCAGTAGTTGTATATGCAGGGCAATTGAACTGGGCAGAGGCTTCCGTTCAAGGAAATGTGAATACCTCAACTGAGTTTGAAGTTTGGACATAGATTAGGGTAAAGTCTCAGGCTTTGAGTCAAGGCTCTGTTATGTTAAGTTTCATGCCTATGAAGGGGTTTCGGTGGGATCTATTGGAAACGTTTTCTCCAGTTAGAGTTGGATCAAGATTTTATAGTAAAGTCCTTGGCAATGATTGAGGATTGGCCGAGATCTAGGCCACAAATGCGCAAGATCTGAACCATTTCTTTAATTTACAACATTTATACTTCTAGCGCTAAATCTATCATAAATGTGGAGCAAATGCAACGTTTTTGAAAACAAATGAAAACAAATGAAACGATGCTAAATGAGCTAGTATGACGTTTTTTAGAATGCTTGTATGTTTCCTCTGCATGGTCTGTGTATTGCAATAAACTCCTAGCCTTCAGTTCTGATAGCAAAATATTGCATGTGTCTATAAACGCCTTTAATTACCCAAGAATTTAAATTATTATGAATGATTATTTCGTGTTTTTATAAGAAAATTTGCAAAAAGTAAATATTAGTCTTGACTGGAGTCTTTCGAAAACCTTTTTATCCTTAATTTGGTGCTTGTCTTTCATCTTCCTTCTGATATTTTGCAAAATTCAAAAATACTTGCTCGAGTGTGGTTTGACTCACTGAATAATCTTCAATGTTGTACTTTTCTTTCGCCGTTTCAAGGATGCCAAAGACTCGCGCCCAGGAACTCTGGTTGCCTTTCAGTTGATAATTAATAAACCCTTCGTGCTCATCTTTAAGCAATGATCCTGGAAATGACTGATCAATAAACCTTTTAAGATCAGTTGTGTTATGGTCAGCGCCACCTACATGTAAAAGATAAGAAATTCTATCATTTACTATCATATATTTATTTATTGTCATTGCCCAAGGATAGTGACGGTAATAGGTGATGATAATTGATGATAATGATTGACGAGGATGATGATGATTCTGGATTAGTCTGGTAAATCCTTCTTAAAAATCACGATATAATATGTTGACAAAAAACATAAACATTATAAAGAAAGAAAACATACCAATTCTTGCAAGCAAAGTATACCCCTCTCCAAATCTACTTTTCAAATGCTGTGGACTTCCCAAGCATTTAAACTGACCATTCACCATGACAGCTAACCGTGTACAGAGAGCCTCGCATTCTTCCATACTAATATGAAAAAAAATAAATAAATAATCGCAGTGCATGTTGCAATCAAAACAATTTATCTTAACGAAAAAAACCTCAGCTTATCATATGTCGGATACTGACAAGAAATAAATACTAAAATGGGGATGGTAGTGAAACAGGGAAGACTGCGTTTGATTTGATACTTCTAAACTCCTTGAAGTTACCTCGAAAATCTGATATTTTCATCGTTCATCTGTTATTATGACTAATCATCACATATTTCCAACAAAAAATTAAACAAACAGTAATTCCCATTAGAACGATATCTTTCTACTTTTAATCTGATGTAGCTCCTGCACAGAATGCGAATATCTATTTTTCGAATTTAACACAAATATCAGGAGGCTCGCCTTATGTCGTAGGCTAAGAACATGGGGAGAGGAAGGAACAAACAGGGAGAAATGGGGTTTAGAATTAAGTGAATAGGCACAAACAGGAGACAAAGGGATTATTAAAAACGGTTGGTTAGATGTTCAAGAGGATATTGAAAAATAGTTGTTTTGGATCAATAGAAACTTAGGGATTAGTGGCATTTTTTCAAAAGTTTAGGGGGCCATGCCAGCGATTCATATGCAAAATTAATGTGATTCCTTTTCCAATTTCCTTATGATAGAAGACGCACCATATTGCACAAAAATGACAAGGTGAATAATTTAACATGATACACTATCTTAGTTTCAAAACTGTACCATGAAATGTTGTCAGAAAAAATGGGACCGAAATTTTTAGAGAAAAGTATTGTCAGAGGAAATGTAAAATGAAAAAAATATTGGGGAGTTAAGAGTAGCTTAATGTGCGTTTCAGTGCAGCTGAAGCAGGATGCGAAATGATATGATAAAATGATTATCGATGAGGCGAATAGGAAAGCTTACCTATGTGAAGTGATTACAATAGATCCTTCCTTCTGCCTGTATTTAGTCAAGGCATTCCACAGCAGTCGTCTTGCCGCCGGGTCCATTCCTGTGGTTGGCTCGTCAAGAAATACAACTTGTGGATCACCAACTAGAGCAAGTGCTGTGCTTAGCTTTCGCTTGTTTCCTCCGCTAGAAGAAATTCCGTTTGCTCAATTAAAATAGTCTAAAAAATTCTCATAAATTTGATTAAATACCTTGTTCATTTAGATTCTACCGTTGGCCTTTTGAGTAGACTAAGCCGGCGGTAGAGGCCTGCCTTCCCTGCTTAAATCCTCCTGTTTAACCGTTCCAATCAAAAGTTGCCTATTGCCCTCTTCAAGGAAGAAAACGTGCAGTTAGCTACATACGCAACAACCAAACTACTATTCAGTTCTACCCAAAAGACTTTACTACACTACTAACGGAACTGCAGATAAATTCTCAGTAGCTTAACTCGAAAGGCAATTGAGAATTACCTGTATGTTTTAGATATTTTGTCAATGTGCCTATCAAATGACAGATTAACAGCCAGGCTTTCAACAGTCTTTGGAATGTGATTTTCTGGAATTCCTCTCAGTCTAGCATACATTGTCAAGAGCTCTCGGCCAGTTAAGAGATCAATTAAAGCATCAAATTGCGGACAGTAACCAATGCATTGGCGAACCTACAAGAAATGACACATTCAACAATCTACTCCACAATTTAATTTTAAACGGACTAATCAAAATAATGTCAAAACAGAGACTATAATAGGCATCCGTAAGTATTTTTGAGGAAATAATCATGTCTTAAACTCGTTCAAAACAAACATTTTGCGCTAGGTCTTTGACTGTCTGCAATGGGCAGGGGAGCCTGACAATTCAAAGAGTGCAGGTTCGAAAGTCCTAAGCAAATTCAAATGAAGAATGGAAAGAATGTTGAAAATACATTGGGGTTAAAAATCATGAGAAAATGCTTAAAATAAATGAGAGATGAAATAAATAACATCTCTCTAAATATAAGTGTTTCAAAACAAAATAGCACTTCTAATCTCTTTATTACAAACCTTGGTCATGTCAGTGCGTATATTATAACCATTGACAAATACAGAACCTTCGGATACCGTCTCATCTCCTGTGATCATTTTGAAAGTGGTCGTCTTTCCAGCACCATTCAAACCAAGCAAGCCAAAACATTCTCCACGAGGCACGCCTAACGAAATGCCATCCACAGCAAGATATCCCATGCCAATGCAGGAATCTCCACAACATTGTCCGCAAAGCAGGCATCGTGTTCCTAAAAGAAATTGTACGCTTTTTAGAAGCAACCTTAATAGTGAATGACCGGTATGTCCAGTTACAGTACAAGTACACTTAACAACAAAGCGAGTGAAGCAGGCAGACATTTATGACATGCAAAAGAAAACGCAAGAACAAAAGTAATAATTCCTTTGTTTTGAGCAAAAATCGCAAAGATGAATATAAACTCGAATAAATTTTGTATTTCTAGCATTATTCACACTATTTTATTCCCATTTTTCTTCTGTTTTGAATTAGCTTTGCGAGCCACCTTCCTTCATGGTCACAAACGCTGTTGGCGCAAGGGGAACAAATTATTTCTCACATTTATCACATTTTATGGAAAATTTTGGCTTCAATTGTTAGGAGAAAGTAGCCTGAACCAAATGCGGTGGAAGAACGGGATCACAGTCTGTGAACACTCAAAAAGTTCTTGTTTGTGCAACTTGCTTAAGCTCAACGTGATAGTAACTTGCATAGTTGTGATGGTCGCTTTTGAGTTGTTTCTCTGTAAATGACAGCAACGAATATGGAGCTGAGGAATGACAATCAGTGACAGCATCTCTACATTTAATAGTCAATATAGTGGTGAAATATGACTCTCGACAATTAAAACAAAATATATAGATTTAATTTGGGGTTTACAGGATATCAGGAAATCATTGTAAATCTGTTATTAGAGTGCTGATATCAAAAATCAAGTAAATGAGTTCAATTTCAGTTCAAATCAATTAAAATTACTGTCTCTTGGCTCACCACCTTTGTCGAGAGCTAGGATAAAGATTTTACAAGAAAAGTAGAGAACAAAACATCAGGCTCCCTGACGAATTCTCGATGAACACTTGCAACGATGTATACAAAGTAGCAACGTAAAGTGGCAGGAATACAAAGATGTTTGGTAGGGTCTACTTTGAAGAAGCTTTAGATATAGCCTACCTGTAGCATTAAGCCCATTAATTTTCAAGGCAACCTCAAAGAGTTATTTATAAAATTGATCATCAACGGAATTATCACGGTAAGGCCAAGAACATTTATAGCATAATCCTGATACAAGTTGTCATTGGTACAGCTGTGGTGCAATTTGAAATACAACGGTAACTGGCTCTACTTAATGGAACGATGTCCACTTGCAATAGGGTAGATTTCATTTAAAGAGTACTGCAAATCAAAACTACTTTTTAGCTTAAACAAAGCTTACCGCGTTCTTCATAGTATTTTCTTACACCATTTAACACCAGCACATCATTATTAATACTCTGTGCTTCGATCCTTCTCTTTTCTGCAGCCACATCATCATCGACTGGTGCTGAAAATCCATTTGTCATTTGAAAAATCCTAAACTTCTTGGCGCTATTGAATATGCGAGAAAACCCATCGTATTCAATGAAGAGAACCAGTAGGAAGAAAAACAGGCCTTCCCAAGCAAGGAATATTAGAAATCGGCCAATTCCAGGATTGTCCCAAGCAAGATAGTTTTCTTGATACACAATCTTGTTGGGGCTGTCTTTAAGCAGCTGGCGAACAATTTTTTCACAATAGCCTCTTTTATCTTTTATAGGTAGCTTTATCTGTAAGCACATTTCGACGGCTTTATTAAACAAATCAAGGTATTGATGATTAGTGAACATGTCATTGAAAGCTTGTCCGAGTGCATAGTTCGGCAAGAAAAGAAAAACCCACTTCAGTGTGTCAGCTACATCGAGTAGGTCCAGTGATGGTATGCTCAGAATAAACACAGTGAGGAGAGTTGCCAGGCCAGTAATAACATTGAAGATTGTAAGGCGAATAAAAGCCGTTGAAGGAACAGTGAAAAGGAATGAGGAGAGATAAATCGATGGTATGATGGCCCATCCATACATCAACAGCAAGAGGATAACGTAACCAAGGCGCTCACCTAGGAATAAAACGGTAAACATGGTAACTTTTAATATTTGGGTGACATATAAGTCCTACAAAAATGCATGGACACATAAAATCTGCAGATCAGAAAAACCTGGCCCGGAAGTAAAGAGATACAACAAGGGGAAGAATGAAGAGAAGAGAAAAAAGGTAATATGTTTCAGAAATGGAGCAACAAGTAAATCAATTTATGTTGTGACATTGTAGGTTGCTGCCATCCAAATTGGACAGTTTGTAATTTGGGAAGCTAAGATAAATTGGAGATAAATCTTATTGTGAATGTAGTAGTTTTCAAAATTATTGATGATTCAATTAAGATCCCTTTCAAGTCATAACAGTTTCTAATATTATTGAGAGATAGTTATCAAAGTTTCTGCAAAATAAAGGTCAAAAAAGTTTACAAGCACAGTAATAATAATGCAATTTTAAGAAGCTGAGAAAAAACATTTTGTTTCAAAAGAAATAGGGACACATTTTTATCATTCTTTACATAATTATATTAAAAAATTTTCTGCCAGGTGTGGAAATTGTCTGGGAACCTAGTTTGCAGCTCTTGGGTGCAGACAAAACAGACCCAAGCAACGAAGGTGCCAACAAGTCGGCAATTTTAGGATTAACGTGGAGAGTTTACTTTGACTAAATGGCTTGGCAATGCAAATTCTTCATCATTTATTGTATATCAGAACTACACCACTTTTATTATGCCAAACCTCATCTCATATTTGGGTTAAAATAAAAATTAAAGCAAACTGCTTTGTAAAAAGTCCTTGACAAATGCAATTTTTGAATAAAAATTAATAAAGTTCACGGTATCATTCTTTCTTAAGAACACACATCAAACACTCGAGTAGCAGGTGCAAAAACACAATATCCGCCTTCATAATGGCATGAGAACTGAGATAAAAACTGACATTACATTTATCACAATAACATTGAAGATGAGATAATTACCATTTCCTTGAGAATATTAACGCATCAAGGATGACTGAAGAAACCAGCCCATGTATTCAGACCCACCCAGTTACCCAAAGTGCATTTTAAATAGAAAACTGTCATCTAAATAGAAGAATAAGCTATGAAAGGTCCAACGACCAATTCAGCTGATTTCAAAAAGAAAATCATTCAGTAAATGTCCGTTAATCGAACCAAAAATCAAACCAAAAATCAACTTAAAAAATTGATTTTTACCACTAAATTAAGCTTCATTCTTACCAGAATAAGCGGGTATATTGAATGCAGCAAAAATGATGACAATAAGAGCGATAGGGATAAGGAAGTTGATCATATCCCATGCAAATGCTGACGTCCAATAACCAACTGGGCTGATGCCGCTTACAAACTGAAGATGTTTTGCTTTGCTTGCTTTTTCTTGCACGAGGAATACAACAAAACTTGATGCAAGGAATGCCATTCCAAACAGAATATTGAATGAGACATTAAAACCAACTCCATTTCTATGAAAATGATAACATGTAATTACTTCGCAGGGCAATTAAAAAGCCAGGCCTTAAATGAAATGGGCAACGGTGTTTTGTTTAAAGAGGATCACGGTTACGGAATAGCCTTAGCGCTAATTTTAGGACAGCATCCACTCTTAATTTATTTAAAGTTGCATATAAACTTGTCAAGGAGTCCTTTCATTTAATCACTTCTAGTTTTTTTAAATTCTTATTCTACCATGGAAGTGATAGAAGGATTTCATTTGATGTAAAGGAATGAAATCTATAAAAAAACGAACTGGAAATGAAAAAATGCTGTGAATGAAAAATATCATATCATGATATGAAAAACTATGTTGTGAAAATAGCTTTGATAATTCTAACCGCTGTCTCTATTACAAGTAGGCTCTTGATGGCAAACAGTGAGCTTAACATTTTTCAAGAGTATCCATCAGATGATTTAGAGATCCGAAATAGATATTTAATAAGACGGAACTAACTACCCAGCCCGTTCATTGCCATAATTTAGATAAAAAAGTTGAAAGTGAATTTTCTATATTTCCCTCCCCCCCCCCCTCCACACTGCTGCCAGTTCTACCCTGGATTTGGGTCTATGCATTCACCAAATAGAACGTGACCGTCTAGCTGTCTTGGGCCATTCGTTGCAAATTTCCCTTTTACATGCAACAGGAAGCTTCTTAGAAAAAGTGAATAAACCGTAAACTCACTTGCTCAAATCATCAACGGATTGTGAAGTAGTTCTTGGCAGGGGGTGGTTAATTGTCGTGATACTTCCAGAACTTTGCGTTATATATTTGTAGATTGCATTGTTCAAAGCATTTAGAGACACTGATGTCGAATGGTATGCAGCGTTATTGAACCAAGTAGTTATATTCCCTAAAAATGATAATCATTATCAACCTTTTCACGACATTAAATGATTAATTGATCTTAACAAAATGATTGATCAAACCAATTGCCTAACAAATTGATATAAGCAACAAATAACAGAAAATTAACCAAAGATAAAATAACCACATTTAAAAGTTGGGGCAAATAACGTTTTCATTTGCCTCTATGATCAGAAAGATGAAAACTCATTGCGAGATATTAGGAACTGTTTTCAATTCATCAAGATGGGCACCCTTTAGCTTACAAACTATAAGATGAATGAAAACGAAAGGTATCAAGCCTGTAATTATAAAATAATACATGCAGGCGCATAACCAACATTGAAAAAAGCAATAACTGATTGATATAGTGAAGCTAACAATCAAATACAGGTCCCATAAACCTGAAAAATCTTACATTTGTCTGCTGCAGCCTTTTTCACATTCAAGGCAATCAGGTTTTCAGTGTTAAACTGTCCAATATCCTTAGCTGATGTTTGTAAAATGTAGGAAGTCATATTTCCATTAAACGATTCTGTGACGTTTATAGGCCTTGTATCCGAATTGACAAATAGTTTAAGGTATGTGTCGACGAACTGGCTTTCAATGCTGCTGTAACTGAAACACAAATTGCGTACCTGGATTGTTATTTATTTCAAGAACCCATAGCCTTTAAGTGATTCGAATACATAACTGATTTGTTTCTCTCTGTGTAATTTCATTATATTACAAGTATGTTCAGTCTTGTTTATGTAATTTTGGTAAGTTTTTGTTAGTATAATAAATATGTATAAAATGGCAATGGACTGAACATTAATTCGTGGAATATTTTGCAATACTAGTGGTAATTATACATTAGCTTTTAAAAAGGGTCTTTATAACCTCTGCCCAGTCATTGATTCAACATTTTATGAAAGTGACACGTCTTCACAGTGCTGCTTTAGTGGCTCCGAAAATTTTAAAGAAAAATTATAGCTTTGGCCCGTTTCACCATCCAATAATGCTACAATGAGATGGACCGAATATGCAAATAAAATGTGGCTAAATTGGATTGAAGGGATCAATTTTCATCATGTGTATACTTCAGATGGTTGGTTTTTTGCAATCGTCCTGATCAAATGACTTCAATGATTTCAATATCTTCGATGAAATTGGCCATAGCTCTTGAATTTTTAACCAATCAATCTTTATTGCTCAGTGGTGTCATTCTACCAGCAGCTTTTACCGTTTTCTCAAAATGCCCAAAATCTTCTACCAATTATTGGCCTTCTTCACCAGGCTTTTGAAACGGCCACAAGAACTTTTTTGCAGTCTTGATTTTGATACAGTGCGTACGTTATTGCAGCTCCCGTTAATTCCTATTTTGCATTTCCTACCGTTTGCTTTGAACGTCGAGTGTGCTTGAGGTCAACACTATCCTCTCCACACAATATCATGATTCTCTTGAATGACATTTCTCTATTAGATACGAACCTAAACAGCGTCTGGATAATCAGCTTTTCCTTGACAATTTGACATTTGTTAGCATCCGACAGGCTTCCAGTTTAGTGTTGATTCAAGTGATAGAGTATCAAGCATAAAATCCTTGCTAATGCTATCATGATTCTAAATGCATCATAGAGAATGTACAGGGGACCTTTCAAGCATCAGAAAACGAACAATAACATCCGAAAAAATGTTTGTTAACCTTTTGTTGCTGCACAGTTTACGAGCCATACATATTTATGGGAATACAACAATACCTTTAAAAAATAAACATGGGCTATACTGAAACAGCTTAAAACTTGCACTCTAAAAAGCAAACATAATGTTCTCTAATTCTTTAATGCATCTGAGCAGAGACATGCAAAAATTCGACCCATACTCGGTAATAAAAACTAATGATCTGATCTCATGAACAGTACTCAAATATTGCATGACCTGATTGTGCAAAATTTCATAAATAATCAATATCATAAGAACAAACCTGTTTGGATCTGAGTAGGGGACAAAATTCTTTTTAAACATTTCTGTGTTCATTGTTCGAGATGGAGAGTCAGTTGGTTGTGGAAATGTTTTAGCAACAACCATCGCCATCAGTGTCCAGAAGCCAGGCATAAGCAGCTGGGTTACAAGTGCCCGTTTGTACCGTTTGGAATGTAGCAGTCGTTTGATAAACATTGCCCGCCATTTTTGAAAAAACAGCTTCCTTCCTGTGTTACGATGCAATGACCTCATATTTGATACACTCCCTTCCAACACTGAAAGGGGAGCGGTCGGTGGGTTTCCCATATTATCATCCTCTAGATTGCCATTGGCTGCTCCATTTACAGCTGAAAAAAATTAATTGCAACTGAGGAGACTGAAAATAACTAAGCTCTCCTAAGCAATTCTCATTATCGACATACCTTGAATGTTGATTGTAGCATTGCGTTCACATCAAGACAATGCATACAGTAGCACAATTAGATCATGTGGCAGCGAATTATGCTCGGGAAATATTCGCTTTTTTAAAAAGTCTGTTAAGCTGTTGCAACTTATCTAAAATTCTTGCGTATAACATGCGATACAGAACACGTCACCCCAGGTCTCCATTTATCAACTTAATTGTAAATATCTGTGTAACTTGACCATCAAATTTTTAAACTTTAATGGAACTAATCATAAAGATTAAGCATGCGAGAAAATTAGATTATTTACAAGTATCTTGACAATTCCTATTTTGTAAACACTGCACTAATGCTCTTTGGTCTAAAGTATCTTCCGCGCCTGGCTTTGTAAAAACATGGCAAACTTCCTTGTCCCTAGAGTTTCATCATTAGCGAAAGCTGCAAAGCAGACAAGTAATGATTTTTACAAATAGCAGTTTAGTTGCTTCAGACAAAAATCTATTAAGTAAACGTGGCTGAAAGACAATCGAGTTGCCTGTTGCTCTTGCGTATACATCGATTGTTTTCAAATCTCTTCATTGGTTAGCTGCAGAACATTTTCGTAATTAATTCACAAAAAGACCCTAACTAGCCCTTTAAAGCCTCCTCAATACTGCTACTGACATAATCCTGCCCAAATAGGGGATCCCTAATGGTCAGCAACGCTTTTCCTGACAAGTCAGAGGCAAGTTCCTTCGCAGCCTCTAGGTTTAGTGACCCTCTTACTGACATTAAAACGACAAAAACATTTATTGCATTTTTCAGTGAGTGCAATCCAAAAATGTACGTCTACCTGACGAAACTTACGTCTAGACTTTGAGCTAAGTTGTCGATATAATTTCTTTGAAAGTGGTTCAGAATCGCTATCTTCATCTTCTTTCACCTTCAAAAATACTTCTTCAAGCGTTGTCACAGATGCACCATAACTTGAAATACCAAGATCGTGCTTATGTTTCTCTAAGTAACTGAAAAGTGACTCAAATTTACTGGATTCCTCTCTTGGTAGAACGTACGATAATTCCAAACCTGAAACACAGAAAGAGAATTAAAAAGTTGAAAAATTAAAACTGGCACAAAAAGCAGAAACAAAGTGTAGCTTATTGTAAATTACTTTTTGCTTCAAACTTTGTCAGAATGAAAATTTGGGGCATGGCCAAAAGATAAATAACTTGAATGTTGAACTTTACTGTCGCTTTTTCTACTAATGAGAAAACGTTGCGGAAAATAACATAGCTATTTAATTATGAATAAGTTACATAAAAAGTTGACTTGCCCTTAAATTCCGCAAGGCATAATTAATCTATGCAATCGCAAATACTTTCCTAAAAAGGGCCAAATTGATAAAGTAATTTTTACAGATAGTCGGATATGCAAAGCGTGTAAATTGCAATTCGGGTAAAAACCAATTCTCTTTAGTAATGCACAACTAATGCTTTAATAAAACACTATTATTAAAACATTATTGCAAGGTGGTCTAGCTTTCATAAATTTACCTGACTAAGGTTTAATTACCTGGGACAAAATTATACACAATCGTACCGTGGAATGACATTCAAACAAATACAAAGAATAAAATGCTACTTGGATGAAAAGTTGAATCAGATAAAAAGCACAGTACTTGTTTATAAGATGAAGCTATGATCACACCATGTGTTAGTTACTGACCTACATCATTCTCAAGGCATGCTCCTTCGACATATTGTTTCACGATGGTCGTAATTGAGTCAACATTACAATGTTCTGATTTCACCATGACCATATGGTATCCGACTCCGTATTTATTTTTCAAAAACAATGATGAGCCAGAGCATTGCACAACACCATTTGCCATAATTGCAATGCGATCACCTACAAAAGCAAATGTACCATACTTAAAATGAGAATATTAATTCAAAACATGGAAAAAGTAAGTTCAATATTCCTAAGTATTTATGAGAATTCTTTTGATATTTGCCTTCTACCGACACTAGAGGCCTAGGACAGCTTGCTAGCTTCCCTTTGAACCAGACAAATTTATCAAAATTAATACAATTTGTCATGACTACATAAAGTTGGGGCTGGTTGGAAATCATTTTTTTACTTCACTAATTCTTGTTATTTGTTCAATATTTATCATCATCATCATAATCGATTGATTGATTGTTGGCTTCTTGAGTCAAAACAGCTAAAATAACAGCTGATGAGGGCCAAAGACAATTAAAACAGACTACAACATGAAAATACCTAGAAAACCACATAAATGATTGATTTATTTAGAGAAATCAGACTTTTAATAAAGGCACAGATCTAGTGCTACATTCTAGTCTTTGCAAAAGTAAAATTACTTCTACGATTCAATTCAATGATCGAGGTAGATACCGTTAGCACTGTGTTTGTCAATCATTCAGATGTCAGCTCTTAAGGTCTTTTACATGTGCAACAAAGCAAACAAAAGGCTCAAACAACTACAGGACATACATATACAACTTAAAACGATAATACGTCATTTTTAGACAAAGTCCCTTTCACTTGGGCGAAATACTATTACTTATCTTTGTATACTATATCATATCCCACTAAATATTGCAAATATTGCCTTGATTTGCTTTGTTTTACCCCTGCATTTGTTTGGTTCATTGCGAAATTCCCTAGATCAGGCGAACGACCTATTTATAGCGGATATTTCTTTACGAAAGTTTGAAAGTTGTGGTTTAAATTCTGTGACTAGTCCTAGGTTGTTCTGCTGACTTAATACTTTCCCATGTTCATTAAACCTAATCATATATAGCAGGGTGGAGTTGCAGATGCCGCTGAGAACTACGGACCAGGTACCCATTAATATTTTTGGGTAGAAAGAGGCACAGTGTTAACATCTTTCTAAAGGGCGCTATCCTGCTATCCTCACAAATTGTAAGAACAAGGATTCGAACCGGCGACGCAAAGATCGCTACTCTCTAAACCTTAGCCATTACAATATAGAGGCCCGAGGCCTTTATTCATCATAAACAGACGATTTACCAAGCAGGTCCGCTTCATCCATGAAATGAGTTGTCAATAAAATCGTTCGACCGCTGCGTTCTTTTTGCAACAGATCCCATGTGAATCGCCTTGCAGCTGGATCCATACCAGAAGTTGGTTCATCAAGAATAACAATCTGATAAATAAACATAATAATAGAGATTTAAAAATTGCCTTTACGTTATGGGGATATTTTTGCCTGTCCTCACTGCAAAATTTTCACCGAAATCCTAATTGAAAAATCAAATTGTGAATGAACCATAACATATTGTAAACAACTGTATAAAATAGAACTCTTTTCATTAAACAAGCAAATTCCTGACAACAAATCTAAAATAAAAATCAACATTACAAACAAGCATTATCGCACCACACAATTTAGTTTGGAGAAGTTGCGATGAACTTCAAATCTACTGGCAAGAAGAACAATGAATTTTTCACAAAGCGTGATCCATTTTGTTAACTCTTAACCAATTTGATTCTGGCTCAGCATAAAAATAAAAGTAAAGGGCTCCATGGAAGGCAATCTACATGCCAACGCACACAAAGCAAACATTTTCCGAGCATTATAGACAACATTCAAATCAAATTATCTCAAGCTGGCCACGTGATCTACAACCCAGACCGATCTAGCACGCAAGGGGTGAGGCTGGTTTACAAATTTCGGTGGACATATTAAATATTGACATATTTTGCTAATATGCAATGTATAATGACACATAACCTCAACCAAACGTTCTTGTAACACCTAGTATTGGGGTAAATTGAATAACTATCCCTTCTTTCTGGTCTATGAAACCAAAAGGCAACCTCTTGATGTAGCAGTGCTATGGGAGGGTTAACGGGGATGCCAAGCCCCCCAGGAGCTTTGAAACTGCAATTCACTTGGCAGAACAAGCAACAACACTGTTTAATCAGCAACCTTAAGTGTCTGCAAAGTTACAAAATCAATTATATTGGATGGTTTTTTAATTCTTACTCAGCACTTTTGTATCAGAAACTCCCTAGAAAATTTTCTCGCACAACTCCTGACCCTAATTTCCCTAACAAGCGAAATTGATAGGCTGGTCATCTTGTGCAACTGTTTGTGGCTATAATGTTAAGCCTGCATTAAATTTTATATTTTATTAGGGGGAGAGCGGGGTCAATGAACAGCAATTGCAAATAAGGGCATAGCTATATCCATGTTACAAGGACTAGCTTTACATTCGTCGTGGAATGGCAAATACGGAAAAACAATACTTATTAGAGTCAAAATGTTGCAAAATCTTCCTTGAAACCAAGAAAATTTTAGTACAGTTAAACATTTTTCAAAAATAAGCTAAACTACAAACCTTCGAATCACCTATTAGCGCTATACCAACGGACAATTTTCTTTTCATTCCACCTGACAAATTCTTCGTCAATATTTTTCGTTTATCCTCCAAGCCTACAGCCCCGATTAACCGCTTTACTTCACTTTGTACTAAATCCGAGTCAGTGACACCTTTAAGTTGTGCAAAAAACCAAAGATGTTCTTCAACCGTCAAATTATCATACAACACATTATGCTGTGGACAAATCCCTGCGAATAAAACAATGCAGTAAATAAAATGGAGAACAAATAGCAGGCTGCTAACCGGAGTCACGAGAAATACTTGCGACGATGTATGTAAATGATGAAGATAAGGAACAACGCAAAGCGGTAGGAATACGAAGCAAATACGAACAGATAATAGTAATAGATATTGATAATTATACAATTACTTTCTATATTATAGGTCTTTTTATATAATAAGACATATATATATTTAATTATTATCTTGTCACATTCGCTACGTATTCCTGTCGCTTTGCATTTTTCCTTACATCTGTCACTGATAAATTTCTTCTGCTACTTCAAAATAGAAAATTTTTTGCCTTCGTTAGCATTAACAAAAACAATATCAGATGACAACAAAACATGGCCTAAAATGCAAACGTTTGCAACAACATTTGGTATTTTTTTTCTCCCTCAAATTCTTTCTATATGTTTTTGAAACACATCTATCGACTTATTGCAATACCATTATTAGGTCAAATCAATGGAGCTAACTTTGGAAATATTAAACAAATCCTTGTAGTCACACAATTTAACAAAGCGCAAGCACCACACAACTAATATGCAAACTGTCTTACCTAAGCTTTCTCTCACTCCAGTGATGTTTTCAATAATGTCATAATCATTAACATATGCAGTTCCAGATGTCGGAGGGAATAGGCCTGTCAACATTGAGATTGTTGTTGTTTTTCCAGCACCATTGTGACCAAGAAGTGCAGTTATTTGACCCTCATACATATTCAGTGTTATGTTATTAACAGCAACTTTTACTCCTAAACAAATTATATGTTTTCAATCACTATAAACAAACAAAGCATGTATTACATACCAACCAAAAGGCTTGTGCTTACTCTTTAAACATTTCATACACCAGAAGAAAAAAGCAATATAGCTGACAACCAAAACATAATCAAAATCAGATGACGAAGTCTAGAAAAGACAAAAAGGTTACCTGAATCTGAATCAAATTCTTTTTTTAAATCTTTTATACGAATTCCAGCTTTTAGGTTCAATGGGTCTTTTTCAAAATATGCTGAGCTTATTTGCCCCTCTGTTTCATTTTCTGCAGTGGTGTCAACAAACTGCTGGTAATCATATGTTTCTTCTGTCTAAAAAATCATATGAAAGAAATTAACCAAAATTATTGACAAGTCATTCATGCATATTGAAAGGCAATAATGATTTATCATTAATCACCATTGCTTGCAAAATCTGACAGTGTTGAGTAAACAAATAGCAAAATTTATAGTGAGTGGAATTTTGTTTATGCAAGCAAAGTATTGAATGAAACAATTAATTCTGAATTTTGAAATATCCAAAATATCAATGGAATCTTTGAAGTGAAGAACTTTAGAAAAATGAAAAATATTTTAACTTAGAACTCTTACCCCACATGACTCAATAGTAGAAGTTTTTCTTATCTGCATAATTTTTAAAAAGGTGTCCAAAAATTAAACCATTATCTCTTTGATTCTAGATATTTAACTACTTTGATAAAAATGAGAATGTTTCACAATGAACACTCAAGACTAGTAAGTTTACAAAACATCAACTGAATCATTGGCAAATAAGGTTTCTAAATTTTCAAATCTCACCTTTGTTTTGGATGAGCACCAGTAACTTTTCAAGAAAGGGAAATACCATGGTTGTGGAATTCCAAACTCCCCCGGGAATACTGCCTCAACATACCAAGTAACAAGTCCATAAAATACACAGTCAACGACCATCATAAGCAGCACTGAACCGAGGGTAAAGCTGTCATCAACTGTAACACCCTTGAACAAATTATTCCATTGGGCACCTGTTCCTTGTCCTTCAAACTTGCCGATCAGGGCAGCACCAAAAGCCATTGCAACATTAAAATCAATGCATGAAATTGTTTTCTGTGGGGTGTTCAAAAGGTCATAGTACATCGCCAAGAAAAAATATGGAATGTAACTTAGAAACCATGTTATACCTCCTCCAGCTGCAGCAACATTAGCACGAGAGAAAAAAGTACTTATCATAAAAGCATACATAATACTTGACATGGAATAAAGCAACAGGTAAATGAAGACCAATAATGGATCACTTTTGTTGAGCATCTTTCCGTTGCCTCCAAACTCTACTGTCAACATGATTGTAATAATGGCCATTGGTATTAAAAGAAATAAAAAGCATTTGATAAACCATGCAATCCAGTGCAGATAACCACTCAATCCCATGATCTTCATTGACTCCTAATTGACAAAAGAGAATAAAGTTTGACAAACAGGTTTTCAGTAGAAAAGTTGATGGCTATATCTAAGCGTACGATTTTGGGAATATTGTATTGCATTGCCTTCCATTTAAATCGAGCAATCAATCTTTGGATCCTTACCAAGGCTAGGGTTCTGCCAGTTGTTCCTTAACTGATGTGGGCCAGGGGCAGTTCGACACAGTACATGAAATGCATCTTCTGATGTATCCTAGATGACCAAATAGAATTTATCCACTGCAGCAGCCAGTTTCACATTTTAAGAAGTTCCATTTTTAGAGTTTTATTCACAGCACGTTTTTGGAAAATGACAAGTTTCTTTGAGGCCATCAGTATTAATGTCTTGTCTTTCATCCTGGCTTTTGGCCAGGACCGTTTGACCCCCCTCCCCCACTCCCCTCACAGCCCGTTAAGTCTTGTGTTGGTCAATTGTGGTCAAGGCAGGCCACATATAAAGCAGACCTATTTTGCGGATTTTCAAAAATTTTGATACAATTTTGTTTCCATCGTTTTCAAAATTAATATTTTGACTTTTTATTACCTGAGATTTCTTTTGCATAAAATTCCTGATCAAAGTTTCAATTTTTGTGAAAATCATTAAGTAGGTTTCGTCCTAAAAAAGCATTAATCAGGGCTTTAGGCTGCATCCCCTCTCCTCATCATGGCCAAATGTTGCAAAGAACGAAGAAACCTATATGTCCATGGCCCCTTAGTCGGATCTACAATGAAATAAAACATGTAGCACTCTTGGTTATTTCATGCAGGTTGCAACTTATTTAAGAATGTTTTATGGCTTGCTGCAAAGTTCTCTGTGCTTCCTTGTCAAAATTTTCCTTGGAACCTATGGATCAATAAACAACAGCATATTTACATATTTTAAAGAAAGAATCACCTTTAATTTATTTTCTTTCTCGTAGACAATTCCTTTGACAGTGACCAGTTGGTTATAAACCAATGACAGCATGATCAACAAAGGCAGTGAATTTTGAATAGCTATAACAAATGGATCTCTAAGATATGCTGGGTAAGGAAACCTTTGCATTTCAATGTTGAATGATGAGAGATTGTGCATACTTTTATTCTGCTTTGACTTCAATATTGTGAATGCATGATCAACAGCAAACTGAATTGCAAGAAATCCCTCCTTGTAATAATCTGGTGGCCCTCCTGATTTTGACTTATTACTTCTAGGTCCGATTCCATCAAATGTTAATGGGAATACACTCTTTGTGTGCCATGTCCCACTGCCTGCTTGAAAACTTGCAAATCTGCTCGTTTTGTTTTGTTTGCTATTACGCAAGGCTGCAGGCATTCTGACTTTGTATGTTAACCCATCATCTTTGGTATCTATAAACACAATTCCTCCAAGATACATTCCTGCTCCAGTGCCCTTTTTTTCCTGATCATTTAAAAGTGCTGAGACCATTTCCTTCTCTGAGGTGAAAGGTCTGGCAGGCTTCTGTTTCAGATACCCAGTAACCATGTTCATAAGCTTGAGGTTTTGTGTGCTATTTGGGGCAAAGGCAAGTTTCCACACTCCACCTCCCGGATGATGAAAGGGTAAGTTGCTTGGTGCGAAGCTCTTCCATACTGTTGCTCCAACAGGTTCTTGTTTCACATTAAAAACACGGATAAGCAGAAGAATGAGGATGAACAAAATTGGAAGGCCAAGCTGAAACAGGGTAGCAATAGGCCGCCTTTTCTGCAATGTATAGTTCTTCCATAACAGCAATTTCAGTTGTCTAAAAACTTTCATGGCTTTAGGACCTGCAGATTCACAGAATCATGTGCAATTAAATCTTGCTTTCCAATTTAGAACCGAGATTACCACACACAGAATCATCCTGATTTCTCGTGACCATAGCCTCGTTTCCATTTGAGTTTACAAAAGAAGTCAATCAAAAGCGTCAAAGAAGGTTAAACTCAAAATTCAAAGTCTGAATTTTGTGTAATGCAACGCAATGCAATGCAATGCAAGGTAAGGCAAGGCAAGGCAAGGCAAGGCAATGCGATGTAATGTAATGTAATGTAATGCAATTTAATGTAATGCAATTTAATGTAATGTAATTTGATGCAAAGTAATGAATTTCAAGTTTAACAATCTGTGACGCAGGATAGAAATTACTGGAATGCAAGATTAGAAACTCGATCAACTTTCATTGGCCCTTAATAAAGAGGGGGTAATTACCAAAGGGGGACCTCCATCAATGTGTGCCATTCTTTGACGGCATATCTCAACGAGATTTGTTCAGAAAGAATACATAATAATGCATGGCTCTGAAATTTCTAAGTGTGTATCCGCTTTTTCGATCAGTTTTGAATTTGGCACAAGTTTTTCGATGCAATCTACAGCAGCAGCTTGGTCGCTTACAGCCATTTACCAAATCTTTACAATTAATTTGTTGCTGACTTTATAGAGTAGACATGAACTTGATTGAGGCAGAAACTGAGGGCATAAAACACAATCTACTTATAATAGTCATTATCAACAGTTTTAAAAACGGTCTTTAAACACTTAAACTCTTAAAAGCTTGGAAAACGTCTGATCACACAGTGATGTAAAATGCACATTTAAATTAAATGAAAATTAGCATTAAATTAATCAAAACAAAAATTAAAATTCAACCACAAATCAAAATTAAATGTATTTCTAATTAAATGGCTACAAACTTTCAAAAATATAGAATTATAATCTGAATTTTGCATTTGATGAACTCTAAGAAAATACCTAGATTATAACATAATAGTCTTTATTAAAGGCGAAAGGAAAATTGCTATATTTGATGGAAGATTATGGCACCAAATTTGAAGAAAGAATACTTTTTCTACTCTTCAAGGAAACCCAGCTGTGACACTCTAGTTGATTTTTCAGTAGGTTTTCTTAGTTTTACCAGCATTGTAAGTTTTTGTTCAATACTAGGGTGTTACAACCAAGAAGCGCTCTAATACTATTGCTAATTATCGATGGTAGCTACAACCGTAGTGATCAAATGTTGCAAAACTTTAATCCACTAGACTAAATTTGCACGATATAAAATATTATATCAGTTCGTTTAATCCTTGACTCTTCATTCCCAATTCAGTTGGTTGAAGCAAAAACGCATATCCACAATTCTCTTCAGATTTTCAGATTCGTTCAAAAATTTTCCAAAGCTAAGCAAAGAAGAGAATGCTTTATTAAAAATCGCAAATACGTATCATAATGGTTTCACCATGGAATATTTAGCTAAGAATCACGTAACAACAAGGCTTCACATTAATTTGGTCAGATCTTTGCATACTGCATAGATTGTGACGGTCGTGGAGGAACCCATTCTTGCGCTGTTTGCTGCAATCAAAATTTTCATTCCCAGACAGCAAAAAAACGTTTCACCTGGTCTCCCAGGGACAGAACCCATGTGCAGATTTTTGCCTCTGAATACACTTGTTTGTCCAACTGTCGAAGACCCCTTTTAAAAACAAAATTGTTAACAGATCCCGGATTCCATAGACAGCAACCTCAATCAGACAATAAGTGAAACAGTCAGCAGCCAATAAGCAATCAACTTTTTGGTCACATGACGGAGTTCTTTAGAGAACACTGCCAAAGTTTCTAGAGATGAAAATTTGTGCTCTCGCTGACCACTTGTATTGTTTGTATCTTTTGCAAGGTTGTTGCCGTGTCAATACGCAACTAAGCACGGATAATGCCCCTAACGATAAAATCATGTAGAGAATGAAGTCCATTCACATGATACCGGATTCACTTTACATCAGATTATTTTTTATACAAGTGTGTACAATATAGGGTATCTCTTTATATGGCAATAATTGAATCTAAAACGCTACGTATCCCCGATTAAAATCGATCTGCACTGAGTCGCTACGTATAGGAGCACTGTTAATATCGTATCACTTGAAGCTTGCGTGAACACACGAATCCCCCTATACTTATGAGGGTAGAGTTCAACTAAAATCTTTTGAATTTTGTCGTATTTTGTCTTTGCTTCCTCTCAGTACTTACAATTATAAAAGCAATCGAAAGCATAAGGCTTCACACGTGCCGATTTAAAGTTCTATTTCACTGTCAGTCCAGTTGAAATGAGAGCCGTATCTGTTTAATTTGTTTCAGATCTGTGGAATGTTCTCTTAAACGGACAGGGGAAATTTGCCAACGGACTGGGTCGGCAATCCCATACGAAGTGAATCCAGTAACTTGTGAAGTAGGGCCTAAATTTAAATTAGAGTTTTTAATTCAGTGAGTGCAAAATGTTGGATTTTTCCGTTCAATGATTCTTACGGCTGTTGTTGCACATCGGAAACCTTTACAATGACTTAGCATTGACGTAAATGTGGTAACTTTAATGATATGTTATAACTAGCAATTGTGTTGACGTATATTTTATTATATTTAGCAGATTGACAAATGTTTTAGCAATATGATCACAAGACAAAGAAGAGCTCGCTTTCTAACGGTTGACGCGCGTTTGAACTACTGTCATGGTCAATCCTAGATTTCCAACCTTGAGCATCATTACCTCACCATCTACTTGTTATCATCTTGTCTTCATTACCAATATTTGTCCTTTGAAACATTCTTGCATATAGTCTTGGGAGACCATTAAAGCCTTCAGTGTGTCGAAAGCGTTTTTAGTTTTCTAAAGCCTTAATTTGCCAGGGTCCATTGGGATACACTTGGTCGAAATCGTCGTAAAATGTACTCTTTAAAATAGATTTAACTAAATGATTTGGGCCCCTGGCCCCGAACATTTATAAGCTCTAGCAGGAAAAACATAAATAACAAAATGAGCAACGAAATACCTTTTCTATAGAAGCGACTTCATTCATTTGAATGCATTGGATCACATTGCTCAAGATCTGACTTTCCTCCACAAATACTGTTGTTGCTGGTATCTTTTGATTGAATTGAATTCTTGTGCGTTGTTGCCATGTGTCTTTTCATATTCCCTGATTGACTGAAACATTTCAAACAGCATTGGCATTGAAAGGGTTTGTCCCCACTGTGTGTCCTTTTGTGCTTCTGAAGTGTAGATCCATCAGTAAATCGTCTAGCACATAACTCACATTGGTAAGGCTGCTCACCAGAATGAATCCTGAGATGTGTCTTTAGGGACGTCTGATGAGCAAACCTCTTCAAACATAGTTGACATTGGTAAGGCTTCATACCTGTATGGGTGAGCTTATGGTTCTCCAAAGTGGCACTTTGAGAAAAGCTACGCTGGCAAGTGATGCAAGTGAAGGGTTTTTCTTTAGTGTGACGTCGAATATGGCTTTTTAAAGTAAACGGCCTTGCGAAAATTTTGTCGCAATATGGACACGTTCTGTTTTTAAGATTTTTAGCTGAAGGCAATTTCTTAGCTGCAATGACATCAAAGTCCCTTTGATCGATGAGATTGCTTGACGGGGCAGAATCTTTTCCAACCAGGGCTGCCGGTGCAGAATATTCCTAAATACACAAAACAAGTTGACTTGAAGAGCCGTTCAAACAGCGTAATAAGCTCTAGGTTATATGATAATTTACAATATTATTTTTGCATATCTCGAGGAAAAAAGCAGTCCAGTGGCATTTCTCAATCAAAGTAGTCCCCGAAGTCCTGATTTCCTGTACGAAAAGCTCGTTAGATTCTATCAATTATTTCTTCTAAAATCTGGAAATGAATATTGGATATTTAGAGATAAGCCGGCTCAAAAGCAGAAAAGTGGTTTTTTGAAAAGGACATTGCAAATGTAAGCAATTGCCAATGAAGCTAAAGCCTAAAGAAAACAGATATTTTGCCATATTTAGAGGGAAATTTGAGTGACATACGACTATTAAAGTAACATGAGGTGAGGTTAGGATGAAAATGTAAGGTGGATGATAGGAAATAGTGGAGGTCAAAAACGTTAATCAAGAGGCAATTTAGACATATCTTAAAGAAATTGAATTGGATGGCCCTAGATTATAAAGAACATGAAATTTTCAATGTGTTATCCACATTCCCAATTTCATTTGATTCAAATTCCCTTACTGCGACTACATGCAAAAAGGCACTATGGAATGTAAAACTACAAAGAGCATACCCAAAAGATTACCTAGCGTAGTATCACCTTTTTCTCTCAGGAGGAGGGGTGCAAAGCAACTCTACACCAACAGAAGCCCTCCTATTTCTCGTTTTCCTTCTGCAGTGTTTGTTTCTTTTCCAGTGACAATTTGGCTTAATATTTTAAGACGTCTGTGTGTATTTTGATGCCGAATAGACGAGAAAGGAACAATTTAATGTATACCTACGGATTAATCTCGTTACTAAACTTGCCCTTAAAACTGCAATGTTTTTGCATTTGCTTGACGAAATCTATTGTATGGAAATCTACCAACGAGGATACTTAAATTTAGGGGTTATGACGTACAACAGAATGTATTATATTGATTTAAGATTTACGTACTTGAGCCTCGCCAAGTTTTTTTACTTCGCGTAACTGCAGCTTCGCATGGTTTTCCATTCCCTTTGCTTCTTCGCTTTGAAGTATCATGTTGGCGGCCTCGCCCAGTTGACTGATTGCGTCTTTTCTATACTTAGGTGACATTAATGATCCTAGTGACACTTTTGGATTGTTGATGTTGCACTGGTGTCCCTCAATTGAACTGTATACAGATTTCAGATTTGCTGATACAGCTCGATTTCTTTCATGCGAAGGTATATCCAACCATTGGCTTACGTTGCATATAAGCGGAACTCCTTGAACTTTGTTTGTCTGATTATAATCTACAAACACCGGTGCTACAACGGCTACTGAGCCATCATCTGGGGCGTCGGTGGTCATGCAATGTGACGGCCTTTCTACGCCAAACTTTGCTGCATTAGTTCCTATAACTTGCTGTTGCCGCATTGCTATGGCGTACTGTTCATCGTGTCTTTGCATCCTTCCAGTTGGAAAGTTTGAAATGTACGATTTACTCTCTAGAGCATTGAGGGTTTGTATACTTGGCTGCATAGCATTCTGAGCAAACAGCAGCGGATGGTGCAATGGTTGAGGGTATCGAAAAGCGTGATTGTGATGCATATTTGAATTTAATGTAGAAAAATTTGATAGCGTGTTCTGCTGAAAAGGTTTCCACCCAGGATATTCTGGTGATACTCTGGAGAATAAATGAAAAAATCAGATATGGCAAATGATAATAAAAAATAAAATAATAACCAAAAAAAATGTGATCAGGGATAAGAGAAATAATCTTTTCTATGGGTTTTGGGAAGCTAACAAGATTTGTCTAAACTGCGTCATGGGGCCAAAAGTTGAAGTTAAGAAATACTTGGAGCGAGGAAGGGCGTAAGATGTTGTGATAACAAGATAAAAATGTTGTTGTCTTTGCTTCATTGCAAATGCTTGGTCATTTTTGAAAAGTGCAACATATCTGGCCTCTATCGGGATTTACTCAACCCAAGCACCACGGGTGCGGGTGTTGTGTCTAGGGAACACCGAGCAATTTCCGAAAATATGACCTTCAAAAATATACGACACAATCGTTAAAATTATGGAAAATATAAGATAGAATTGTCTTTTGTACCAGTGGGTCTAACCAAGACCAGAAGCGAGTAAATGGATTGGAGGAGATTGAATGGATTGCAAATCTCACTAATTCCAAATCTCCTTGGGTAAATCAATCTGGTTTGAAGCTTTTTCAGAACAACACGGCTTAAAGATAATTTGTCTGGATATTTGGGTCAAAGAACAAAGGTCATTTGATAGTTCCGGGCTTCTGCCAAATTATCGCAATGTAGAGAATATATACCCACTTGGTCTTATAAAAAAGAGTGCATGACCTAGTCGAATATGTAGATCTTAAAATGTTGAATTTTTTCCATAAGTCTGAAAGGTTTGGGCATGCAACAGCTGCTTCTTGCGTAGACTTTTATGTCAAACTGACTATGTAGTGGTGGGAGGTTATAAATCATGGTAAAATTTAGGACAGTGTGAAGTCTGATGATTTACATTGTGATAAATTGGGGACAATTGGGAGCATTCGAATATATTTTGTTCATTACAATCATCGGAACATAATGCATTTAACAAAAACGCCTCCGCAGTCAAATCCGCAACGACAGTGGTGTGAGAGGGGGTGTGAAATGGCGCCAGTCAAAATTTTTGTTTTAAAACAGGACATTTTGGTCTTAAAGGGGTTTCCGTCAGAAAATGTTTGTAACTTATTGGCAAATTGATGATGTACGCCCGCGAATTCGGCCTGGACTCCCACCTAGAACAAGATATCTAGCTAGAGCCCTGCCCTCAGATCTTTGCAACTTGCTTCGAAGCAGAGGTCCTAAAAATGCCTTAAATCTACAAAAAGGGTCGTACCGTGGAATGCAACTGCATATTGGAAAATGATTCACAGGATACGAGGAATAAGGATAGCCAATAAGAGCTGAGCCTCCAGCCCACCCAGATGACAAGGAGGCGGGTGGATGAGAGCTTGAATCAAATTTCGTCATAGAAGTAGCAGCAAATTGCAAATATCCTGGCTTGCGGTATGGCTCGTTAGCCTTAAAATGTGGCTCAAATGCATCCTGTGTTGTTTGTTTAGTTGCAAGTGATAACAATGCATTTGCCAATTCTCGGCTATCATAACTGTTCTCTATGGTTAGCCTGTGAAAGTAGAGAAAAACTATTTAATTTAGAACTAAATATTCATAAATTATTCAAAATATACAGCTACAATTTTGAAGAAAAGTAGTTTAAGATATTGTAAACCAGCAAATAAAATGTTCGTTCTCATGATGGACAAACTTACGTAGATTTGACATTATATAAGACGTTCGTTGCAAAAAAGGCAGATTTTTATCGATTTGTCCATGCCTCTATCGTCAAAATGAATACGGATTTAAAAAACTGGGTGGAAAACATTATCGAAAAGATAAAAAAGTTAACGAAGGGTCTTATTTGATTTAAATGTTAATTGTCTCCCAGGCCCAAGATGAACGTGAAAAGTGTTATTTCTTAAATTTTATTTGAGTTGATGAGACAGATGATGAGACAAAGCGGAGGTTACCAAAATAGACTCCAAATGTCGCTAAAATTTGACATAACATGATAAGTAGTAAAACTAAAGGTCCTGAGAACAGCAAATAACAGTGAAGAACTATTTGTAAATCTACGTCGGAAAATTAGGTTAGGTGTAACTCAACTCAAAGGAAAAATTCTATCGCACAGCAAGTAATAAATAGGCTGCATGCTAGCTCCAAACTATTTGCAAATGGGGATCACTTTGCTTCAATTTTACATTTGACTGCAATTAAAATATCAAGTTAAAAGTTTCTGCAAAGAAACTGATAGTTATAACGAAGTTATAACATTACCTTTGTCTAGCCGGCACAAACAGACCAATATGGCCTCAACAAGCATTCGAAAGAGAAAGTTGCAAATATGCCAAGATTTTTGGAAAAACCTCTGCATAAAAGGCTTTACCGAGTAAACGTAAAGCCAGTTTTTAGGACATACATTGAAACCGAAAATAAAAAAAAGGAATTGCAGAAAGCTACCACCCTTGGTCCTATCGGTCTCTGGTGTTGACACTGCGGTCCATGAGGTATTCTGCCGTGATTTCTTTTGCATCCTTGCCTCGTCAGCAATGGAATGTTCTGAATACATTAGCTGGGTGCTCAATCAACGACTTCTGAAGAAACTGAAAGCCATAGTTCGAACAGACACGCTAAAGCACCACATACCTACATGGAATTAATGGTGTCTGGCATATTTCAGCCTTCGCTGAACCATAAAACCTGCTCCTTGAACACTTGCAGTATGCATCATTGGTTTTTCCGAAGTAGCCTAGATTTGCCAGAATTGGGTAGCAGTTGATAGGGTTAGCGCCAAGATTTGCCTTGTCTTATATCTTCCCTTCTTATCAATCTCAGTGAATTTACAACGCATTTTTACTGCTTCTGCCTAACATAATAACGATGGCAAAACAATCCTTTGTTAAAACAGATCTTTGTCAGCATTATTGGAATTGTTTGGTTTCTTGCTTAACAGACTAGCACACGTCGTGGCTTCGGAAGCAAAAATTTTATGTATGAATCACTGAGAGTATGATAAAGCTGTAAAAATCTGCTAACCGCAAAATACAAAAACACTAAAAAATCAATTGACCTGTTTGATTCGGGAATTTTGTCTCCATCGCTGCATTGCTCTTTCATGGCGATCTTGAGCGTCTGTGGTGACTGCATTTTCATTCTTGAGCTAAAGATCAACTGAAGCCATGCGAACCATTTTACGCTTAAATGTGTTCGAAAAAAGAACATTTTGCGCACAAATTCTTCAAACTGTAGATTGGTTTCCTAAAAACACAATTCAGATGCTATTTTTGAAATGGGCGGGACATAAAATGTACTTTTTGTAGAAATATTATTTGTGACAAAAGAATAAAACTTCTATTTGAAATTCAAATGATTTGATCAAAGATTTGATCCCCTCTGGCAGCTTTTACTCTCTATGTTTTAAACAAATCGGGTCTTTCTTTATCGTTTTCCTTCAATTTAAACGATTCAGGTTAAGTGTGATAGCTAAGAAATATGCAAATTTATGCTTTTAAAAACCTTTGAAATCTGACTTCATTTACCCTCTTGATCTAGGTCGTTTGTTGTTACGTAACATATTAAGATCCAGATGCGGTATACTAAAAATGAATAAATGCAAAATTAATCGTCACTCTTTCGTCTTTTTACACGCAATGAAGATATCTAATATTCAGCGTGCGCGAAAATTTGGAGACAGTTAAACGAGCTGAAATTTAGCAGCTTATAAGTTGTTTCTTAGCCTACCGAAAACCTGAATTATCATCGTCAATCGTCAAATATTCCTGGTTACCAAATCTACATTTAAAATATCTGAGCAAAAGTGATGAATAAATCATTCTTTTCCATGTCCAAAACCCTAAAACAAACACCTCAGGTTCTTCTTGGTAACATTGATTTTCTAAAAGATATCTCTTTACGCGTATTCACAATCGCTTCAATTACCACCCCTTGTTTTTTTGAGCCATTTCTGCTTTTTTGCCTCGTAAAAGCAGCAGCGGAGAGTAGCGAGCCCAAACACGCCCAAACACACCATGTTTCTTCTCAAATTTGACAATCTTATGAGGGCAAAAAAGGGTTGTTATGGGGAAAGTTTTCTCGTCTAGATGAATTACGCCTTCATGCGTAAATTTCGAAGCCACAGCGCTGCCAAACAAGTCACGTGCATCATTCCTTTTCTCACTTGACCGGCTAACCGGTTTTTATTATCATTGACCTACAACATTTTCATACTTTAAGAAGTAACTTTAACATTTTGCAACAAAAACTATTTATTTGGATTGAAATTGAAAAGCGTCGTCTAGATTTTTTTTAATAACAAGACTGAATTAAAAAACTTATTGTTCTGATGGAAATTCCCTGACCTCGAAATTTTCAAAAACGCTACAAATCAGCAATTTTTGGCGTTGAAAGTAGCCTGCTGACGTAGCCTGGCCTAGAAAACATGGTCTTCTTCTATAATGGACCAGACCAACTGCATTAGCGCAATAGAAAGAAACTGAATCCATTCTCTAGAATCTTGTCAATGGATAAAAGGCGAACATTCTGCACAAGGTGCAACACTCTTCAGCAACACTGAAATGACTGCAAACCTATCTAAATTCCAAGCTATTGCCATTGGGAATAAGGGGGAAGCATATAGTTAAAATTGAAATTAACAATGAATTTAAGATAACAGTAGATAGTAATGTAACTTTACTTAATGTTGAAATTGACGAGAATCTTAAGTTTGATACTCACATCGATAATATTTGCAAAACAGCAGCCAAACAGTTAAATTCCCTTAAACGAATAGAAGGGTCGAACCGGCATACCGGTAAGGCATATGGGGGAAAAGAAAAAAAGATAAATAACGGGTTATAACCTTCGTATTCAAAATCCCCTTTTGATTCCAAAGATTAAAACTACAACTTATGGTATCAAATCACTCAGTTCCCAAGGGCCGAAAATCTGGAATTCGCTTCCTGATGATCGAAAACCTGATTAAAACTTGGTTTCATGAAAACAAATGCACGTGTTTTTTGCAGCAAATGAACTGCTTCATGCAATCCATAGAATTGCTTTATGTTAGTCTGAAATTCTGAATTAGCGAATATCCACTATTGTAAAAACTAACATTCAACAAACATACAATACAATACAAAAAAAACTCTTGAGCAACACTGTGCAATACTCTTCAATATTATGTGACACTCCTCAACACTCTGCAACACTGCAGCACATTGCAACAACACTGCTACAGACCTCTGCGACACATTTCAACAGTGGGCACGCTACGACGATATAGGAACAAGTTTATTCATAATTCTCATTCAAACATATAATTCTTTCATATTCATATTCTTGGCGATAATTGAATGGAATGAGGATTCTTCACGACAAAAAGTTAGCTACAAACACAATGAAAGAAAAAAGAAAGTTGAAATTCAAACACAGTAAGGTAATTGCGTATTGATCTTCAATACGAAAAAATTCAATTTATAGTCTGCAAAACCATTGAATTTTACAAAAGTAAAAATAAATTTACCAAAATCTACAATTGTATGGATATGTGTGAAAAAAGAATTGAATTTTGTAATGAACTACTGTATGCATAAAAAATCGTCGATGAAAAGATGTCTTTATAAATATACCACTAGAAATGACCAAACGCCAAGTTATTGATAAGTATATGATGCTGGCAAGTTTGAGCAATTATAACAACCAAAAGGCATAAAGGGGTAGAGCCATTGAGGCATCCAAGGGATGGTATCAACTTAGGAACCCTAGCTTAAAGAGAAATGGCAGAACTTAAGATTTGCATTGAGGGAGGTTGGTGACATTTTAATTTTACAAAAACATGAGATTCAATATTTAGGCAATAGATTAAGAAAGCCGACCAAAAGAAACCTCAAGGGCATATTTTAGAGAGGAATGCTACCAAGTATTGTGTAACTCATTTTTATATTCTTGATTTTGATATCTTCATGATGGTGTCGAATCTCTAGGGAACGTATTCAGGCAAATGAACAGGTATTATGTCGAACGTTAGAAACTAAATTATGCAGATTGCACGTGCATACGAAAAAATAAAAAACAACTTTCTAATTCAAATTAAATATGATTCGCAAATCCCCAAATTGAATAATGAACTCGAATTCCCAAAATATAATACAATACAACTGCCGTCCAATTACTTTCAGAGTATTTTTTAAGGATTTTCTACTAGTAGGCAAAAACAGCCAATAGGGCCATTGACGTTTCACGGTATATGTCTATCAAAAAGACAAAAGTACTGTAGATTGCTCATTAATGATAAGTTCACATCACTCAGTGAACTGTGAAGCAAAGTCTGTACAGTAACATTATTCTTTTTACAGGGAGAAATATAAAAACATTCCCTTTTCCTTTTGTTCACTTCAGGAGCATCAAGAAGAGCCTACTGGGACAAATTTCCCACAAGTCAGTACGTTAAAAAATACCCTGACTGCTGTCAATGTTTCATTGCTTGTAAAGGCAGCTATATTAGCCACCATCTTTTTGAAACTCCACTCTCGACAGTTTGGGTAACGTTGTCATGGAAGTAAAACTGCTGGACTCCTTGTCATATTAGCAATTTAATTATTTAATTATTACTTGCTACTCTTAACAAAGTTGAACACTTTTAGATAATCATATACTTGAACAAAAAAACATGAATTCACGTTGCAGTTTCAGCTGAGTGATGTTTTCTTCGATCCTCTTCCACTGAGAGAAATTCTGTGTCGCCATGAACAGCATGGTACTTGATCGAAAAATAGACAGAAGAAAGTATGAAGAGTTTTGCTGTGCATTATGCTATGATTAGGCAGTGTCTGTTTATATACTACACCCAGGAAGTGCTTATCATAATACATCTTCACGAATTAAAAGTGTTTGTGCAAAAGTATATCAACAATTTCATCTAGAAAGAATGGAAGTACTTTACAAGGCATTAAAAGGCAAAGGATGTTCAGATCTTGGCCACCTTAATAGCGAGCAAAAAGTTCCATATTGGCTTAAACAGACTTAGTCTTTCAGCTATTTCACGACGTGAGTAGAGTGGTGACAATTTAGCTTAAGTAGGCCCTGGTCGATACCTAGACTAACTACTAATATCAACTTTCCAAATATCAGTTTAAACTTGTCTACAACATGTTATATCAAGTAGTCGTGTAATAGGATGGGTTTTGTAATCCCTCTGCAGTGCAATAAAAATGACATGAGGGGTTCTAGATGGAGGGATATCATCTATTTGTTCCAATTAGTAGGAGGGCTGAGACCCCCGCTCTATATCCCTGGTGATAACTACAGATCTAGTAAATAGATGTAACTGTCTACGAACAAACAGTAAATGTAGTACATGTTTGTGACAGACAGAATTGTAAAATGTATATTTACTTACAGAGGGGGGCCTTTCACCACCTCGTCTTAGAACCAGTGGTACAGTCTCTGAAGTATCGTACCGTCCTGCTCTCTGCTGTTCTCTTTGCTCTCGCTGGTCTCGCTGGTCCCGTTGATCTTCGTCAATCGATTTATACGATGCATCCAACGATGTATCCCACGATGAATCGGGAAAATGTTCGCGTCTGACAAAGAAAATCGAATATGATCACAAATCTTCGAATTCTTCATTCCATATCATGCAAAAATTGCAGTAAAACATACGAGTAATTTTTTCAAATGATATCAGAAGCGAGCGTGCATTACTGCGGTACTACGTAGGTTGATTAAAAACTGATTCAAAGATCGCACCTCCTGTTAAGCCTCCAATAGCCTAGACATTTTTACTTCTAATTTTACCCGTTGGCCTGATAGAGAGGTTGCAAAAAGAAGGAGGCTCGTAGCTTTCTTCATATTTTGCATCACCCAAAAAAATTTTCATAGGCAATGGTAGTTTCAGGAAGAGGTTAGGATAATTTCTAACTATGATGCAGGCATCAATGATACATCTAGGATTCTGGCACTTAAAATGTCTACTTTTTCACCCCTAAAAGTTGCTTAAATCATTGGGAAATTTGGACACATTTTAAACTAATGGTGATGATTGCTCTTCTGTAAGAAATTTGCAATTCATTCCCAATCATTCCCTGGGCTACTTCGAATTTTTCATCAGGCTATTGATTTCAATCAAGTATTGAATCTTTCAACTCCAATAATCTCAAGGCTTTCTCCTCCACTTACGCTATTTGTTATTATCATATAAAATCTTGCATTGTGTCTATGTTTTAAGGCAGCATCCCATGGATCATTTATGGCGATTAACCTAAAATGGCTTTGTCCAAATGAGACTAACAGCGTAATTTCAAACTCCTTATAGAAAGCAGTTAATGTCGCTCGCATCAAGATTTTTAATTTTTCATCTGAGTCAAATCAGACCTGATAATTCGTATCCTTTGGATTGCAAGATTACCTTTTTAGCCTTTTTTATCCTCATAATTCGCTACGAGAGACCGATGGTTGGACAGGCCTCTACATTAGGGGCCACATGTACTAAAGCACAATATTAATTAGCCATTAGCATGGGAGCTAAACCGTCATTTATTTGGCGTTGATATGAATAGGCTACATTGTTACTAACCCCCCTAGAATGCAGACCAGTTTGCCCATTTCCAACGGGTCAGGTATTTCCACAAATTTTAAAGCAGTTTCATTCAATATCTTAAATTCTTGTTGAGTTTATTGATTAGTTTGTTGTGTTATGATGGTAAACGTACCCTCCTGGTGGTCCACTATAGCTTCCAGTTATTAAATGAACACTCCCCGGTGCAGTTCTGCGCAAAATAGATCTAAAAAAGATCATTCCACTTTCTAAGATATTGAATGAGCAGTGAACTGTGAAATTACTGATGGATTTAAAATTCTTACACAAAAAGGAGGCAGCGAGATTGAAACGGCGAGGACAAATGCTTTGAAAAAAATCGTTGAATATATATGCAATCAAATGTACTTTTGCATTTAACTGCAACCAGAGCATGTAAAAGGGTTCTGTTTAAGTCTTGTCATACCCATCCTTTTTATTTCATTGCATTTTCAACAACCGCATATATCCTGGTTCATTAAATTATAGTTACTTGACTATGTGTGAACAGTCCTGTTCCTTAGCATGCCAAAATTATTTCATTCTTGGGTTGTGTGGGCAAATAATACATTCAAACTCTTCAGTTTGTTTTAAGAGTTGAAAAAACTTAAATTCGCTTTCTCCTCAGCTTAATGGTCCTTCGTGACGCCATGTACACATATTCCACTAGAGACAACCCACATTACACAACTAAAAAAACCAATAAAAACCAAGGCTACGCCAACATTGACGATGCTGAATGGCCAAAGAGAGCGTTCCTTGGCGAGGAGCCCTGTTAATCAACGAGGCAGCATTGCTAAGAAGGCCACAGGAGGGACTCATCGCTTTGCGCCAGATTGATGCTGTGTTGACTTATCATCGCTGCCGTCAAACAACTTAACACAGCACAAATCATAAGCTAATACCTTTTTACAGACCTGAGTTTTGCCATGGATTTCCAAATCGGAGTGAGGCAAAGCAGGATGCAAAAAACGAGGAGAGCAATTATCAAAGCAGACAAAATCAGCAGTGGCAGGCCGAACCTTGAAAAGAAGAAAATCACTTAGGTAACAAATGAATAAAAAATGGTATCAACGGTGGAAAGCACAACTCAGCGAAGAAACGCAAAGCAAAGATGAAAGATGCTTTCATTTCGACCAATCCATTGGTGTCAAATCGTGGTAAGAATATTTGTTTTGGTATAACGGTTAAAGCCAGAGAGCCAGTCGAAATTAGGCCTGTCTCAAAATTAAATTCATGGCCAGCGCCATAGGAACTTACTGCAATGTGAAAAATCATTGCGCTAGATTTGTGATAATTGCATTATTCGCTAATTGGATCATCGATGAGTATTTCGAATTTTTCTGAAATTTCTGGCCCAAAACTTGCAAGACCAAACCTAAAGTGCAACATTTATGTATATCTGACAGAATAATGGTGAGAAATCATGAAGCATAGCCATCTTAGAACACAATTAGGCCCACATTTTTTCCATTTCGATAAATTCCAGAACAAGTATCCTGAAGTTTTTTATTTTTATTGGCAATTAAAAACTTGAGAATTTTGAAATAGAGACTGGTTCAAATCACACTTGGTGTTGGCTTAACGAATAAACAATCAACAATTGAAAAAGGAATGTTTATTTTGACCATTGTATCTCATTTTAGGTTTCGAAACAGAAAATATATTCCCAAAGAAACCAAGGGAGGAACAACCCGAGAAAATCGATCGAGCGAGTGACAAAAATCTAGCTATGGGCGGGATCTTTGAAAAGTAATTGTAATTTCAAAATTACAAAACTAGAATTTGCAACAAAACAATTAACTCACAGGATAATGTAGCAAACAGCATTCACTCCATCTTTGTATTGCTAAAGAGCATAAGTAAATATATAATAAAATACAATGTCCGATGGCACAATTTAATAGTTGGTACTTAGGCCTTACTCACCTACATTAAAATTGAAAAGTAAAAGTTACACAAGCACTCAGAAACTAATTGGGATTCATACATAGCTCTTATTCTGTTCAGAGTTCTCTTATTCTCTTATTCCAGCAGGTGCTTATGATGGGAGCTGGGCAAGAAACGATGACGTCATCCATGGGAGTGTCGCTTTTGGAAATTTCTACGCATGCCTCGTTTGAAAATTCGCAGCATCTAGATTGCGAAATATGATTGGCTTCAATACAATTTACTATGTGATGTGTATTAATCTCTGTCGAGAACTCTCAGCATCTTGACATAGTATTGGGTTCCGTTTACCAAAATATTGTCTATACATGGTTAAACATTGTTAAGGCACGGTTACCAAACCTATATAGTGTGCAACAAAGAGGAAAGATTAATAGGTGAATTATATTTGATTTGAGAAGATAGTATACAGTTCTAGAAAACTACCTTATTTATGTACTTGCAATCTAATGCTTTGATAAGCTCATCCATGTCTGATTTACTTTTACTGACAGCAACTTGAAGATCGCTTATGAATGGCTAGAACAAAAGGTAACAAGTTAACAACCAATTTATTCCGCTGCAAAACACTCATTACATTTATTCGGTCTTACGGTAAAGATACAATATACCAAATATACAAAACATGTGACATCATATACAACAATAATTAATGTTGTACCACTAGGCTGTGAACATTAGCTATCGAAAAGATTAAACATCTATTGAACACTCTGCATTAGAACCAATGATAGTGTAATAATGCAGTAATTGCATTTGAGGTATACATTTATTATGTGATATTCTAGAGTAGATACATGGCTACGAGCAATGATTTAGAAAATATGACTCCAAAAACATTACTTGATAATTATTGAAATAACAACAACTCGCTTCGAGTAAAAGCTTACATTTGATAAGATACCGCTTTATTTGGCGATACTTATTGGTTGATAATCCATCAACACAATATTTTTATTATCATCCTTTCAGTTGAATCTCAAAATGCTAGTAAAACAGTTTAATAATTGGATGCAATGATTTATTTGAATGGCAAAATTGACTCGGAAGAAACTTCTAGAACAGTGCAAATCAAAAATTTCAATTCAATTAAATGAAAATGACTATATGATAACAATTGATGCAAAATTGGTGCAAAATTGATGCCAGACTGATGCAATATAGGCGCAATATTGGTGCAAGACTGATGCAAGATTGATGCAAGATTGATGCCAGGTTGATGCGAGGTTGATGCAAAAGCTCAACTTACCACTGTTTCATTTCGCATTAACAGCTGAATCGCAGGATCCTTTGCTAATACTTTAATGCCGGTCTCCATCGAGTTGAGTAACGTGCTTGTTTGGTCATATTGCTGCAATGGAACACAAATCAGGTAAGACTTGGCATTAGTTTATACTTCCAAAATAATTTGGCTTCCTTTCCGACCCCCAATTCCCCTATAATTTTCACTACTGACTTCGAAATACGTGGTTAGAACCACGTGAGCACAGCGTCATTCCTATGTCGTTCCTATGCAAGTTATTCCTGTGCCTGGCATTTCATGCTCAAAACATCGATCAGATGGCTCTTCAGTAGCGGAATAAAATGAATATAAAATATAAAACAATGTCACGTGTTTTTCAATAAATGTATTTTGATTTTTCCTTAAAAGCATTACGAGTATTGTGGTTTTTAAAGTTATCTGGTAGACTGTTGCAGAGTTGATATCCTAGATAGGTTGAGCTTTCGATTCTATTACTGATAGTAATGATGGTTATGACTGTATAAATATTTGCTTGATAAAGCTTGGATGTAACGTTTTGTAGCCTTATGCAAATAAAGTTCAATGATGCGATTTCCGCTGCTGGAAATAGTCTCTTTGCATTGTCAAAGAAATGTTAGGAGATATATCTTTCTAATGGAAATAAAGATAATATGTTACCTTCAAAAGAGGATTGCCAGTGTCATTAAAACAGTCTAAATAATAATCCTGGATTCCTAAAAAGGAAGTACGAGAAAGTAAAAGATTCAATTTACTTTAGATATGTTTCAGGATGCCTTGTTACTAATTTTCTAGGCCGAGATGGCCCTTAACTGTAGACAGACAACTCTACAGCGAATTACAAAATATAAAAAAACTACGCACTAAACAGCAACAAAACACTATGTCAATATAAAACGACCTAAATTTCAATCAAAAGCTACAGAAACTAAAAAGTTACGAAAAGCTGCTTAGGTTGCTTAATAATTTTAATCTTTTGTTGGACTTTTTGCAGAAAATCCTCAAACATTTTCTTGTATCATAATCCTCTTGGCTCATTAACCATATGAACATATCAAAGTTGTTCAGGTGGGAAATTACTATCGATTTCTTAGAAAAATCTTTGACCTTCCTCTTCATAAAGGGAGCAAGCTAAGAGAAAGTGGATTATGTTTTTAACCGTGAAAAATCTCTAGGTTTTGCAGTATGAACAATATCTTTCATCTCTGGGATGTTTTTGTTGCCGACTCGTTTTGTTTCAATTTGAAGGTGATGAGCAATAAAAGTATATCTTCGGGACATAGTTATAAGCACGAGGAAGAGCACATTTTCAGATCATATTAAGAAGTAATGAAGTAGAACAAAACGAATACTTAATTAAAAGAAGATGCAAATGGCATCTGTACATTTCGTAATCGCAATGTTAATAACAAACAACTTCAAGGAGAAGTCATTGTAACATAATTTTACCTTTGTACAAAGGATTTGTCATGTACTGTGTAATGGCTGCTTTTGGGTTGACACAAAGATCTGCTGCTCCCTGCAAATGAAATATTCAAGTTTGAATTACAACAACAATGAAAACCACTATTAAAATGACCAATTCACATAATTTAAGTAGCTCTTTATGTTAATCAGTTCAAATTTGCACCAAACAAGCGAGATCTAATGTTTAAATTGATTTTAAGCCGGTAGATAATTATAATGTTTAATTTAAGATATTGTCATGCTCCATTTAGCTTCATGTTCTTTCGAATGAAGGCAAAGAATGCGGTCTTCAAAATCTTAGGCAACAGAAGGTTTCTCCATAATGTAAGAATGATCTAAATACTGTAAATCTCACCACACTCAATGGTACTTCAATTCCTACACTTGATATCATGTACAGAACTGAAAATATTCCCTCAATTGCCATTCTAGAAATAAAATGTTAAATTACATCTGTCTTTAAGGTAATGAATAAGCAAATTGGCATTCATTGATTCTCATTTATTTTTATGACAGAGGTTTAGTCCATTTTCGTGACGAGCAATACCAACGATACTTAATAAAACAATTCCGCTAGAAAAAATTTTAAAGTTAGATTTTGATCCATACCGTGTTTACTAATATGCTGTGTAAATAGAAAAATTTGAGTTATTTGGTAAAATATGGTAAATATCAAAGATCAGATTTCAATGTCGCTAATTTTCAATCAAAAAATTTCGCCCAAGGTAGCAATTACTTCTACTTGATTTGGATTACACCATAAGAAATGCAACAGAAAACAACACCAAAGAAGCGTTGACTAATAAGCCAAAAAAAGGCATTTTGGTGCTTATTTTTGCACTTCGCATTATAGTGACATTTAATTACTGCACTAAGACTTTTTCAAGCATGAAGCCTTGATACGAAAGGCCAAAAAGCACCTCTGCCTCTCAATCCTTTCCTTACTTTCATAAATGCAATCTGATGTATTCTTAAGCAATCATCAGAAGAGGAGAAGTAGCGTTGCTGACTCTCATGAACATTCCTTGCCCCCTGAGAAGGCTGTATTTTGGGTGTGATCCTGAAGAGTTGACGAAAGGTATTTTCAGTAGGGTAACTTGCACAACTTCTGCAAATTAGGAGTAAATTCTGTTTTAAAAGAGCAAATGTTTCTGATAGGCAATAATAATTCACAAAAAGGAACTACTAAATGCGTACATTGAAATAAAAAATCTTCTCTCTTTCCATGCACCATAGATGACACTCAGGACCAACAAGAGATGCCAAAGTAAGACTCCAATCGTTGTCCACCACCTATTCAAAATTAAAATTTCAACCTACAATTAACACGTTTGACTTCATCGAAGTGCAATAAGCGCTAAAATATATATCACAATAATGGTCTGTATAAATGATAGTATTTTACGATTCGGTTAAATAGTAAGGAAAAAACATTAAGAGATTAATCTATATAGAGTTTAAAATGGGGCCATAATGAGATCTTAAAAAAAGAGGATGCCTCTAACTAAAAAAGAAAATAATTAACAGACTAACTAAAAATGGTAACCTTTTGAAAGGAAGACGTACTACTAACTAATATTAAAGGTCTTTGAACTCTGACAATCATCATACAGTTACAATTTGAACAGAAAACCATGGCAATCTATAGGATTACTTTGGGTGGAGGCCTTAGTGAGGGAATACAGTTGCTACATACATGGGTGTATATTGGTACTATATGGCACAGCAACCTAAAATGGCTGCAAGACATATTTGTTCAATTGAAGATATACACAACAGGAACAAGTTTTAAAGTTCTGAGCGAAATTTATTTTCTGTCTTGTCGTGGCAAACAAGTCTTGACTCTAGACAAAATGTTTCAGGGACACCCGCTTGTTGTAAAGGTAGGTAAAACTTATCTAAATCCTTATTGATACTTTCAATTGACACGATCAATGAAACTAATCAAACCAATCTTATCTGAACGATGACAACTTAACGTTCAAACCCAAACAAAACTGAATGCACCTTTTAACGTTTTGATGCATGCATTAGGGTGTTTGCTTCAAATTCAAACGCAGTTCACTTCATACCAGTTTTACTGAAATAACCTCCGTTCATTCACATGGTTTTCGAATGAAGAAAATGAGCCCTGCGTACACATTGTACCCCAAATGTTTTCCATGAAAGTTCCCCAAATGATCATAATTTGGGTACGTTTGCAAACAGAATCATATAAGAAGCAACAATTTCCTTCATCAAGGCCCCGGCAAGGTTAAATTAATACCAAATTTCAGCAGCAGCACCCCCTTTCCTTTTCTTTCTCAAAAACTTTTCTCTTCTTTCTTTTTTTTCCTTTGATGATTGAAGGTAACTTGTTGTTGAATTGTAAGTGGCATTCATGATGAGGAATCGGTGACCTTGTGTCTTTCGTCGCCGTGAATGTCACAGTTAAAGGTAATTTTAGCTTAGTAGTTTTAATGTTCTTAATTGATATATAATATAAATAAAAGTTTTGTGTACGACAAGCTAACAGTACAAGGCAACTGCAATATAAACTAGGTTTGAGCCTATCGTGTATTCAGATGTCTAGCTACTTAACCGAAATACAATTATTTTCACGTATTTATTTTTCTATAATTTTGATCTTCCTTGAGCTTCTGCCTTTTAGAAGGCTGTGCAATAAGTTAATTCTCCCTGAACTACAGGCAGCCATCCCGTAAAAGAGAGGAATAAGGATCGTGGGCTCATGTTCATTGTGAAGAGGTGTCTACAAGGATTCATGAATCGATTAATCTGATCAATTTTTGACGTGTCTGTTTTGAGTGGTTATCTGCCGAGAAGGAAAACAAAATTCGAACACTATCAAGGAGGAAGGGGAACCAAATTGGCATACCTTTTCGGGGATCTATCCACGTATTAATTGTCAATGCTTGATGAGAGATTCTTACGCTGACCAAATCAAATATGTTTATACTTTAAATATACATACACTTAAATAAATTATATAATAAACATACATTAAATCTCTCAGCGCTAAACAAACGCTTTTAGAGTTGCATTTTTCTCAACGCAAAGGAATGTATGAATATGCAATGAATTGAACAACTATGTAATGATAATCTGTAAATAAAAACATGAGAAAGTAAGAAAGTATTAAAACAAAATGAAAACATACCTTATTTTTTCGTATTCCGATACATCATCAACAATGTTTTTCACATTCAAGTCACTGCCCTTTAAATACTTTGAGCTCAAGTTGGTATTCGAGGAAACATCTTTTAGCATTTGTTCCAAATTGTTTAGTATTGCTGGTATTGGTATTAGATATTTGTCAAGTGCCTTCTTCAAACCGTCCACAGATTTCACAGCATCATTGTTGATAAACTGACTGATGACTAAATTCTAAAAAAAACCGCATATGACTCCAAAGGTTCAAACACGACATGAACTGCGAGCATTTTTCCAGGGACCCTTTAACCAGAAATTCTATTTAATTTTAATAAGACGTGCAAAATCTTTGGGAGAAGGCTATTTTAACTAACCTAAGATCGTTCTTGCACAGTAAATCCCCGTAAATACCATTTTACAGTGTGGGAAACTTAACAGTAGCAGAATAATTGCAAGGGGAGTCAATCAACAAATGAAATTAATCTGAGATTTCTGCAAAAGATATTGTTATTCGGAAGCGTCCTCATAAAATTTTAACAGATCAGCTGCCGTTGCCAAAGATTAGAGCAATCACGTGAAACAGCGATTCAGCTTCACAGCACCACCGTCCAATGAAGAAGCTACATGGGCCTATCACATACCTTAAATTTGTAAAGATCCCATTCATTGTAGATATTTGTCGCAGCCGTTGAGAGCTTCTCCACACCATCCATTGTTTTATTGTTTCCATAGAAACCAATACCAAGTGGTATGCTAAAAAACAGGCAACGATTTTGGACAGTTGAAAGAAGAAGAAGTCGCCAAATGGTATCTAATTATTCCCACATATTCAAGTTTAACAAATGCAATCCCAAGTATTGCCATTCCAAAGAAACTGCTCCCAGCTTTCCATCATTCCATACTATTACTATTTCCAGGCAGAGACGCTACCATTACAAAGTATGTGGCAAGGGGGCCAAGGAAAAAATTAAGGGTATATCATCGAAAAGGGTTCCAGTCTGATTTAATCTCATTATCTATGTATTTGTTTAATCGACTTTTCAATTTACAATAACAAGCGGACTTTTTCTATATTCCACATAAGCACATGAGCCTTAGAAAACAAACATAAATCAAAACTCTCTAATCGATGCCGTGACGTTGAATTGCTACTAGGTATGTTATTGACCGTGGTTCTTTCAAGGATTCTTTCCATTATCTTGTTCACTTCTCAATCTTCAATTCATAAACACAAACCTTGCCATTAGCCTAAAATTTGCTGTTTGGGACTTCTTGTGAAACAAATCACTCAAAACGACAAGAATACCTTGGTGATAACTGATAAAACTGGGCTGCACATTATTGATAAAACTTGAATACATAACCAATGAAAGAACGAGCGTGAGAAGGATAACTTACCAAGATAATATTGCAAGAAATGCAATAAAGACTCTTAATGATCTGCTTTTCGATGGTCTTGGTTTCAAAACTGACGGGAAACAGCTTGAGCAGTAATAGCAGGAGCATATTAGAAAATAAAAAGTGAAAACAAGGAAGATCAGCCCAGCGATGAAAAGTATTATCAATCCATTGAACATCAAAGCCTGTGAATAAAAGAAAGAAACTCAATTGAGTGGCAGGATGGAAAAGCAGAAGGCCCGTCGAAACGAAATTGATATGGGGGGGGGGGACTGTGAGCGAATCGAGGAGAAATTTTTAAAGACCCCGCCCTTTAGATCACTTGAAAACGCACTTGCTGCACAAATTGCACTGTTCAAATGATGAATAAATCATGATAATTAGATGTCTAATTGACAAGGAACACTATCTAATGTTTTTATCAGCTTCAAAGTTGCTCTTCACAGCTTTTTTTGATGAATTTATGAACAAAAATTTGCATTTATTGCGGGGGGGGGGGGTTCGGTTCCGACGGGCCTGATGCAGTATAAAAGTAGCGCTATTCTCCAACGCTTCTTTAAAATTTTAAACGGAGCTAAATGCTATTCTATGTACTCCTACTGCTGCATGATAGCATCAAACGTTCTATGATATAATTGATTTTGATCATTACTGTCTATACTAACCATTACTTATCTCATAAAATTACCAAAGTAAGTGTTACTCAAGCCTTGCCAACAGGCCTACCTGGCTGGAAGTCATGTGCTGTGTTCTTAACAACACGAACATAGCAATCAAAGTAATCATTTCCCAACGGCGGCCACTCTGGCATTGCGGTAGTTTTACACAAAAGAGGATATTCAAGTAATCAGTGTTGATTTTTGTCGGAAATTTCAAGCGCGTAAAATTGGTTTCCCTTCCTTCGTTTGCAGTCAAATTTCAAACCAAATAGCCTTTGAAATGCTTTATTTTAAGAGACCATCTCTAAAGGAAGAAGTGCAAGAACTCTGAATGGAAAAGGGAAGAATCTATGTGATTCATTTCTTAAGCAAATTCTTGTTATAAATTCTTAGTGCTTGGCTCTCCAAATAACGCTAACGCTAACCCTAACCCTAACCCTAACCCTGAACTTCGACCAGTAAGGGTGGCTCCAACAATAGCAGTTAATTGCAATGGAATATTTATTGCTCTATGATCACTGCACAGTTTCTTCAACAAATAACCAAAAATAATGTCTTGGGTTTAGTTAAATGAAACATATCTTAATCAATCTAGCTCATAAATATCTTCAGTCATCTGGTATCAGAATTAATAATAATAATAATAATAATAAAGGAAATTTTATTGCACCATATCTCCTCAGGGCTCATAGGCACACATACTTGCAACTAAGAGAGTATATATGATAAAAAACATTATACATTGTGTAAGCTAAAATGTTTTTGAAATAAAAACGTGTCTTCAAAAGTGATTTAAAAGTTTCCACTAAATTTGTTGCTCTCAGTGAATTCCACTGTTTATTCAGTGCGGTCTGTTCTGTTTCAAAAATAAGTGAATTGTATCCTGCTGTTATCTTATGTTCCATCAGTTATGATATTTAAAGTTGCCATAGAGAGAGAAACCTCTTTGGCTATGAAATCACAAAGAAAAAATTGAATAAAAAAGAAACCACAAATATAAATCAGAAAAGAATTAGTAGCATGAATGAAAACTAGCTCTGTAAAGCTTCTGTGATTTAAATCAGATTTATCATGAGGACAATGTCATATTTTAAACAGCTAAGAAAGAAGTTTACAAAAATGTTACACAATCTTTATCAGCACCTCCAAATTTAAATAACAAAAATCCCCAATTAAATAAAGCACACCAAGAAGTACAAAAGACATGAACATTATGAAAACGTAAATCTGAGTGATGAACCCCTACATGTATTCAATTTTAAGCTAAACAGCTTTTATAAATTATGCAAAAACTTCAGCTGTTAGAAACAATCTCAACAGTCAGCAATCCTAAAGCATCTTACTCAACTAATATCAGTGATCTCTATTACAATGGGCAGCATTCAACATGGTTATGAATGATTTTTTAATGAACATTTTCTGCAATTTAGTCAACATTTGTTTCTTTCATATATATATATATAAAATATGTAAATGCTTATTGTCTTCAGACTAGATTTAACTTTGTTTGATTTATGCTATGGTAATATCTTATCATCTTATTCTCTTTTAGACTAACAAAGTGCTGACTGTTCAATCAAAAAGTCAGAAAACTTTCTTAACAATATATAATTTGTTTTGATAACATGCACTAAAAAGAGCATGTTCTTGATTAAATCATGTTTGTTGTGAGTTTGTAATTCAATATTGAACCAGTTGTCAAAATATAACTATTGTGCTGTTCAATTATGCTTAATAAAATTGACCATATGAAACTCTGACTTTTCAAAAGAGAGTTAATAGGTCACAGAGTTACATTAAATTTACCCTCTCTCTCTCTCTTTGCAAACACACATACATACACACACATATCTGTTCCTGTAAACTCTTCAACAGATTTTAATAAAGTTGTTTGATTGACTAGCAAACACATTAAAATTTGTGCTCAACATGGAGGCAAAGTTTTTTGTAAACAAAGGTTTTTAACAAGACATTAGTAAGTCAAGTACATAAAAATCTGTTAAAATGGCTCTCAACACTAAAATCAATTGTAGGGTGCTATGCAAGCAAAAAGCTTGTTATAAAGAGAACAGGCAAATAAAATTTTTCCAAGTATGTTGCTGCAGAGCAAGCCAAAAGTCTGATACTTGCAAATATAATGGAATGAAAATGATGATTACAGGAGAAAAATGGGGTGGCAGAAAAAATGGGATGCCACCATGCACTTTGTACAATCAAACCACTTCTAATAAAATGAGGTTCTCGAGTAGACATGTTTTCTGGCAGATCATAAGGAGACCTCAAAACTACACTAAGCAAACAACTGCATATGCCAAGAGGCCGCGCCAACTTAAAAAGATGCATTTTGATAAAGATGAAAAGCAAATGAATTTTTGAAAGTTATAAGGTCATGTAAAACATAAGGTGCTAAGTAAAACATGCAAAACAAAGGATAACCTTTTTTCAAACTTTAAAAACATTAAAATGATCTCATGTTACAGTCTGGATGGAATATAAAGATAAATTTAGCGCATCTTTATGTGCTCAAAGCCAAATCCACCATCTATTATTAGTTGAATAATGATAGATTTTGTTGACAATAAGAAAAAGTAACCCTCGACCAAAGCCTGATTCCTTCTTGTATACATGGGCTGCTTCCACATTTGGTGCATAAAATTCACAATTTTTAGAAAAAAACTCTGTGCAATAGCTGCTTTTAGTACAAATCAAGAGTCTAAAATATTAGGTAAGTTCCCTCTATTTTCTAGATGTAGCTAGCTATTACCTAAGTTTGTCTGGTTGGTATTTGGCTGGCTAGTGTTTCCTAAAAGGCCTAACTTAACGACAGAAATGTCAGAATGAGGAATAGCAGGAGCAGTGGAAGAATTACACCCTTAACCTAGACAAAACAGCAATTTGTAACTTTATTGTTTTGGAATTTGGAAATCAAACTTGAAACTTGAGATGTTGATATCGCAAACAACAACAACAACGTCGCATATCTAACGAGAACCTCGCCTAAAAATTCATGACAACATTGAAAACTTGCTCAAACGATCATTTCAAAGGTTACGTACGCCTTAATTCTTTTCTTTGCATGTATCTCGTTTTTTCACCAGGTTTTAGTCAATTTATTCAGGTTTTATTCTAATCCTGGGCAATTGGACGGGAGGGCCTAAATAAGAAGGGACGGGACACCACTGATGCATGCCAATCTGGGCGTAGAACAACCAATGCAATAATAAAACTGTTAAAACAACAAATAAAAGAGACTGTACCTGTTGATATGAATTATCAGTTGGCGTAAATATCGAGGTTGTATTCTGAAAATCGAAATCTAAATGTGGGAACGAATGGAACATCTCCGCGACCCATTTCGACGGCGCCATTGTTCTCTAGCAATGATCATTTATATGTTGGTATGTAGTAATAATCATCATAATAAGGGCGGGACATAGAGGGGACTAACTCGTGACAGGAACGCAACTGCGTCTACATTATTGGGGTGAACGTTCAACGGACCAATTTTTGTGAAATGGGTTTTGTGAAATGGACGTTGTTGCTAATAGATAAAAGCAATATTTCTCTGTCAGTTTTATGGAAAAGGACCGGGTCTGTCGCCTATACATGATAGCCAAATAAATATTGTGATAATGCCCATTACAATATAGCCCTAGGCCCGTAGAAACTGGGGCTTACGCCCCCCCCAATAATTTGTCAGTGTTTTGTCCTTAAATTTTTTGAAAAATTTTGTTAAGTGCAACCTTTAAGCTAATTGAGACATGGATAGTGTTTGTCGTCAATGAGACACTTAAATATAGTTATTTTTCTTCATTTGAATAGTGCAGGTTGTACAGCAGGGGCATTCTCCAGCAATCTAAAGGGTGTGATCTCGAAATATTTTCCCATAACCCCTATTTCACCTTGCTTCGCTCGTCGCAGATCCCCACTCCCATTTCAATTTTGTTCAGACGTTCCTGAGACCTGAGCACGATGGTACAACCCTGTCTAGGACTGTAAAAACAGCAATTATTCCCGTCCATTGCCAGACTTGACCGATGATTTTATCGAGTCAAATAGAAGCTGGGACTAGACGGTGAATTTTCTGGGAGTGTCGTACCCCCAATAAGCAATGGGAGGTGAAGGGTGTGACAATCTCTGATAAAAATTTCGTGAAAAAGAAGGGGGTTTTTGGCCATGACAGGTTAGTCGTCGGCAATTCACCACTTTGTCAGTTTCTGAAGGATAACAAGCCTACTTTGTTGACAAGGTTGTCCCGAACTCCCAATGAGAGCAATTAAAAAATGGTTGGCTCATATAGACACCAACGCCTGCAGCAGAGGGAAGGCGGTCATTGAATTTTTTCCTTCTGTCACCAGGATTTCTGTTATTTCACATGCTTTTGCTCTCTTGCTCTGAAGTGCTCAAAGTGTCCTCCAAGTATAGACTGTACGTTAGAACGATAAATAACAGTGACGAAACTACACTTTACTATACTATACTATACTATACTATACTATACTATACTATATCTCAGACATTACTTAGTGAACTATTAAGTTGAAACCTTGTTAGTTTCCCTTATTAGTTGGAGTAGATACTTATGTATTTCTTTTTTTGTTGAATAAAAACTACGATAATATCCTATTATGTATAACAAGCTAGACATTACCATAATGAAAATGACTAAACAGCACTATACAATGCTTTACAATAGCATCCTAAGGTCTGTCTGTGATAACCTTCTAGATCCTCCCTGCCAGCAATACATGGGATGTATTATGCTGAAATGATTGAGATTACTAAAGCATTATCCAAGGGCAAATTCGTTGCAATCACCATTCTAGTACTCCTCGTTTTATAGATGGCCCAGCTTCCCATTTTTTAGTTTTTTAAGTATTTTGTTTCAATTTGTTTGTTTCCATAACAGAAAAGAACAAAATATTGTTTCATTTGAATAATATATGTCCCAATTTAACGGAAGTATACTCTTCCAGATTAAAGTAAAAAGATTTTTTATAATATATTACCCTTACACAATAGAGAATAAATTAGATTTAAATTAGTGCTTACTAATTCTAAAAGTAAAACTAAGATATGCCTCGTACAAGCTGCGTAAAAACTGCAAAATAAAACTTTCTTTCCTCAACCTAAGATTTTATTTTTAAGACTTGACTGACTTGACTTGGACTTGGTTGTCCTGTCCTCGTTTACTCAGGTATGCAAAATTTTGATGGAGAGCAACTACTTTGCAAAAGTTCTTGATAGCGATACTTCTATGACTTGATAGAAGCCACTCTACCCTGTGGGGGGAATAGTGTTGTAGACAAGCTTTTCAAGGTAGGCTGATTCGCAGATAAACAATAGACAAAAGTTTATTTGACTTGGTTCTCCGTACGTTTTCGATTCACAAATCCCATAAAAAGAGCTGCTATTTTGTGACAATTCACACTGCGGCAAGCTCTTTTTCGAATGAATCTAGGCTTAATCTCCCTATAGGAAAATGGTTCCAATAAAATTCAGTCAACGAATGAAAACAAAAAATGTGTAGCGAAGTAGTTTTTAAAAGTAAAACAAAACCAGGGTTGCTGATATGCGGGAGGTGGGGGCTATCACATTAGAAAACGGGCCCCATTCAAGAAACGTTTGCGCGTATCACAGCCTTTCCCATACATTTCATGGTTAAAATGGGAACACGGGGCCTTATGCTTGGCAGCATGTGAGGGCTATCAACAGGCATATCAGAAATAGCTAAAGCAAATTAATTAACTCATCTGAATTAAATGAAGAGTGAACCGTTTAAACAATCATTTATACTAATTCATGATTTCTTTTTCTATCTTACCAGAAATATATAAAACTATTTCTAAATCCAAATAACGAAGTCATACGATTATCATTTTAAGCCACGCTGAATTGCTTGCATATGTTACGTGTGCAAGAAAATTGTGCCTTATAAAAATAATTTTAATTTGAATAAAATGCAGTTAACACCCCTGCAAAACGCCGTTGGAATACCCATCAAATGTCATGCTTTACTAATTATTTTGTAGTTTCCGGCCTAAAAGTGCAGTTGTCGATGAAGGCTTTCCCGCGACTCCCCCCCCCCCCCCAAGAAAAAAATATTGGCGGGAGAGTACCTAAACCAATGCCTTAAATTTTTGTTACCATTACACGTGGTTTGAGCAACATTTTTTGGGGGGCCGACGAGGGAAGCTTGACATCGGGAACAAAATTGTTGCAATTAAAGTTCCAAGACTTTTGCCAGGCATTAGAATCATCTTTACTGCAATGCAATTGCCATAAAAATTAGTCAATTTAGATCGAAAATACCAAAATATTTCTTACATATGTCAAGAAAAGGGACAATGCTCCCATTAGAGAGCAATAACAGAACAAAAAACCTTTCGAAAAGACAAAAAAAATAAAAATGAAACATAAATCAGCTTTGTATCAAAGCTGAAGACAAGAGCAGGGATCAAATGAATTTTCCAAACATGAAATGCAAATTCAACTCTTCCCACCTGCTCTGCTCGATTATTTGAAAAAATAAAAATCCTTGTTTTAAAAGGATATCGATTATGCTAACAAGCATGAAAATTTAGATCAAAAGTTCCGTTTGATGGCAATAGTGTTCTATTACAGTACATTGCGTAACTGAAAATGATGGGTCTTTTTATAAGTGCAGAACAGCAGAACACATGACATAATACTGATAATGCGCCGTTATAACTACATTCAGGCTATTTAAACGTACAACTTTAAACACTAAAGAAACTGATATTACCTTTTAGGTACGATTATCAACTACCTAAAATGCAAATTATAAAATAACCCAACCTACCATTAGAACAAGTACAATATTCGATTGGCATCACATTACCATACATTCTATGGGTACCGTTTTAACAGTAAATGTGTGACCATCACCCACCGCATTTTCTCAGTGCTTCTTTTCAAATAGATCAAGAAAATGCTTAACTGTGACTAAAACTATACAAAGAATTGTCCAACCTATTACAAAAAATATCCAAGAGCGCTGTCTAAAAATGGATCGATGAGCATTTACGTAATTTCCAAATAGTTCCTTAGCCTTCCTGCGACCATAATACACCAACATTACTGGCACTACACTTTACTATACTATACTATACTATACTATACTATACTATACTATATCTCAGACATTACTTAGTGAACTATTAAGTTGAAACCTTGTTAGTTTCCCTTATTAGTTGGAGTAGATACTTATGTATTTCTTTTTTTGTTGAATAAAAACTACGATAATATCCTATTATGTATAACAAGCTAGACATTACCATAATGAAAATGACTAAACAGCACTATACAATGCTTTACAATAGCATCCTAAGGTCTGTCTGTGATAACCTTCTAGATCCTCCCTGCCAGCAATACATGGGATGTATTATGCTGAAATGATTGAGATTACTAAAGCATTATCCAAGGGCAAATTCGTTGCAATCACCATTCTAGTACTCCTCGTTTTATAGATGGCCCAGCTTCCCATTTTTTAGTTTTTTAAGTATTTTGTTTCAATTTGTTTGTTTCCATAACAGAAAAGAACAAAATATTGTTTCATTTGAATAATATATGTCCCAATTTAACGGAAGTATACTCTTCCAGATTAAAGTAAAAAGATTTTTTATAATATATTACCCTTACACAATAGAGAATAAATTAGATTTAAATTAGTGCTTACTAATTCTAAAAGTAAAACTAAGATATGCCTCGTACAAGCTGCGTAAAAACTGCAAAATAAAACTTTCTTTCCTCAACCTAAGATTTTATTTTTAAGACTTGACTGACTTGACTTGGACTTGGTTGTCCTGTCCTCGTTTACTCAGGTATGCAAAATTTTGATGGAGAGCAACTACTTTGCAAAAGTTCTTGATAGCGATACTTCTATGACTTGATAGAAGCCACTCTACCCTGTGGGGGGAATAGTGTTGTAGACAAGCTTTTCAAGGTAGGCTGATTCGCAGATAAACAATAGACAAAAGTTTATTTGACTTGGTTCTCCGTACGTTTTCGATTCACAAATCCCATAAAAAGAGCTGCTATTTTGTGACAATTCACACTGCGGCAAGCTCTTTTTCGAATGAATCTAGGCTTAATCTCCCTATAGGAAAATGGTTCCAATAAAATTCAGTCAACGAATGAAAACAAAAAATGTGTAGCGAAGTAGTTTTTAAAAGTAAAACAAAACCAGGGTTGCTGATATGCGGGAGGTGGGGGCTATCACATTAGAAAACGGGCCCCATTCAAGAAACGTTTGCGCGTATCACAGCCTTTCCCATACATTTCATGGTTAAAATGGGAACACGGGGCCTTATGCTTGGCAGCATGTGAGGGCTATCAACAGGCATATCAGAAATAGCTAAAGCAAATTAATTAACTCATCTGAATTAAATGAAGAGTGAACCGTTTAAACAATCATTTATACTAATTCATGATTTCTTTTTCTATCTTACCAGAAATATATAAAACTATTTCTAAATCCAAATAACGAAGTCATACGATTATCATTTTAAGCCACGCTGAATTGCTTGCATATGTTACGTGTGCAAGAAAATTGTGCCTTATAAAAATAATTTTAATTTGAATAAAATGCAGTTAACACCCCTGCAAAACGCCGTTGGAATACCCATCAAATGTCATGCTTTACTAATTATTTTGTAGTTTCCGGCCTAAAAGTGCAGTTGTCGATGAAGGCTTTCCCGCGACTCCCCCCCCCCCCCAAGAAAAAAATATTGGCGGGAGAGTACCTAAACCAATGCCTTAAATTTTTGTTACCATTACACGTGGTTTGAGCAACATTTTTTGGGGGGCCGACGAGGGAAGCTTGACATCGGGAACAAAATTGTTGCAATTAAAGTTCCAAGACTTTTGCCAGGCATTAGAATCATCTTTACTGCAATGCAATTGCCATAAAAATTAGTCAATTTAGATCGAAAATACCAAAATATTTCTTACATATGTCAAGAAAAGGGACAATGCTCCCATTAGAGAGCAATAACAGAACAAAAAACCTTTCGAAAAGACAAAAAAAATAAAAATGAAACATAAATCAGCTTTGTATCAAAGCTGAAGACAAGAGCAGGGATCAAATGAATTTTCCAAACATGAAATGCAAATTCAACTCTTCCCACCTGCTCTGCTCGATTATTTGAAAAAATAAAAATCCTTGTTTTAAAAGGATATCGATTATGCTAACAAGCATGAAAATTTAGATCAAAAGTTCCGTTTGATGGCAATAGTGTTCTATTACAGTACATTGCGTAACTGAAAATGATGGGTCTTTTTATAAGTGCAGAACAGCAGAACACATGACATAATACTGATAATGCGCCGTTATAACTACATTCAGGCTATTTAAACGTACAACTTTAAACACTAAAGAAACTGATATTACCTTTTAGGTACGATTATCAACTACCTAAAATGCAAATTATAAAATAACCCAACCTACCATTAGAACAAGTACAATATTCGATTGGCATCACATTACCATACATTCTATGGGTACCGTTTTAACAGTAAATGTGTGACCATCACCCACCGCATTTTCTCAGTGCTTCTTTTCAAATAGATCAAGAAAATGCTTAACTGTGACTAAAACTATACAAAGAATTGTCCAACCTATTACAAAAAATATCCAAGAGCGCTGTCTAAAAATGGATCGATGAGCATTTACGTAATTTCCAAATAGTTCCTTAGCCTTCCTGCGACCATAATACACCAACATTACTGGCACTACATATTGGATGACAGAGCCAGCATATGAACCAGTTACACCAACCAACATTTCCACATCTTGTGTAACAAATGCAACGGCAACAGGAGGAAGAATTGTTACCAATGGAAACACAAGTCGATCAACAAGTGGCGAGTAAGACACGCCATCTTTAAGGAAAATACTTTTTATATTCTCTCGTAGAGTAATTGCAATTATTGGGAAACTTGAGCTCAAGGTAAAAACAGGGAAAAGTGCCAGAAAATAAGCAAAACCTTTCCATTCATGCAAGAAGTTCAAAGTGTATAAATCCTTGATCCCCTCTTTAGGAAAGCAGAAAACAGCAGTCGTTGACAGGAGCAGGTAAAATGCTAAAACCATGGAGAAACTGCTGATCATGATCGTGTTCAGCTTCGATTTCTGTTTTGTTGGAGTAAGAATCGAGGGCAAACTATGCTGACACATGAAAGAATAAACCGCAACGCCAAAGAAGGTTGGAAGTTTTGTGACGTCAAATGTTGCTGCATCTCCGCGACCATTGTGCTTTGCAATATGATACAAGGCCAAAACAATCATGAGGATAAATGCTACAAAGAGAAAAAAATACATTGCATGGCAAACGTTTACTAATTGGCCTTATTTTCGTAGATAGACTCTTTTAATTCTACTGTATTACCTACTACTATTGCGAAGAGGGTAAAGCTTCTTTCAATTGTAGCAAAGTCACACTATAGTTGTATGACAAATAAGAAACGATAAAGATGACAAAATATCTAGCAAACTATGGTCAGCGTGCAGATCGAGATAGAAAGCGCTCACATCACTATTTCATCTCCAAGTCACTTTTCTCAAGATGTTTCTATGAAACACCTCGAATCGGAAGGAAATACGACAATCCCCGACGGGCGATGACAATTTTTGAAAAGCGCGATCGTTGACAGTAAACGGTATGTTAGATTGATAAGGACAGCGCATCGCGAAAATTTTCAGTCTAAGAAACAAATAAATATCGTTCGGAGGATCCTAGAATACGTTGCAAGAATAAATGTCGAAGGATTCAGTCCTAAAGCCTTTTATAAAAACAAAGCTTCTTTTTTCTTTAATGATAAGAAAAGATCACGAGCGAAGTTGTTAAGACTAATGTATTTTACATAAAATAGGAGTGTAAGAAATTACAAAAACCTAATTCAGTGTACAATACATGGGTCAATTAAGACAAATTTGCAAAATTCTCTTATGGTTCAAAAACTTTCATTTTCAGTCACAGAAAAATGCTGGCTAAATGAGAAAATTATATTTTGATAGATGATAACGCAATCAATAAAGATCATTGTAAAAATTGCACTTGTTAGTCTTTTATCGTACAGTTTCTGTTGATTTTGTTTCCCTTATTTGTATGTGAGTTTCGTTAATGTCTAGCGCCAGAGGTTATTTCGACACAGCGCTCCTCCTGGTTGTCCTTTTAATGTAGTATATATATTAGCCTTCACTAGGTGTAGTTAAGGCAACCTGTTGCTACAATCTTCTACATTGAATAGAAACAAATAACGCATTGAGCACCTTTTAGCCAGATGGAAACATGAGGACAACAACAGATAAAGCACCACAATAAACTTGACAACAAAAAACTATCAGTGACCAAGGAAAACGAAAACTTTGTAAATTAAAAATGAATCACGCGATTCCAATCGTTCCATCTGCAATGATTAATGCGTTTTACGACATAGAACATGACATACCTAACCAGCGAAATATTGTGGTTGTTAGTTGTAGATACTTCGTCTTTCCAAGGCCAAAAAACACAAATGGTCCAACAATCAGAGTGAAAGCAAGCTGAAAAATTTAATTTGATAAAATCAAATGCATATAAATACAGTTGTAAAACAGATACGGACTATCCCATATTTGACTAATAAATCTGTTTCTAACGTTACAAATAATAGAGAGTTTAATTAAATAGAAAAAATAATAAAATTGCTTTTGAATATTCAATACTTCAAAGGTAGAGTTTAGATGTGTTACAAGATTACCTTATAAATAGAATGAAAATCTTGAAAATAAAAGATGATAAGCTTTCAGTCCAGTGTTGAAATGAACGAAAGTTCAAGTTTTGTTCTAAGAATCTGGCTTTCTTTATATGCAACTACCGAGAGAGATGGTGACTGAACCATTTTTAGAGTTTGTTAAAATGATGTTGAGTCTGTTGCTTTATTTTGAAATTTCCTCATATATTACAATAAAAAGGGGATCAATTGATCAAATTGTTCTTCTAAAAGTAGAAAGTAGATGAATGAAACTAGTAAACAATATTGTATACTGTTAAATGGTTCTTCATGGCTTTGGGATCATGCGTTGGAAATATGGAAAGAACTAAAAGGACTAGAAATATTAAAAAGTTTAGATCAGGTCTTTTGCAAAATTTTGCTTACCACGTAAAGTCGGTAAACTGTCCCCTTGGTTATGTTTCTAAAACAAGCAGCTTCACCGTGATCGTGATTCGTTTCGTTTTCTGTTTTTTGATCAAGATGCAAGCTAAAATTAGGATAGACAAACATAAAGTATTCATTTCACTCCATTTTCAATCACGTATAACAGGCTAAAGTTATAAATAGAAAATAGAGTGCTTTCCAACCTGCCCTATGCGAAAAAGTACAATACTAAATTTAAATTCAAATCCATGAAGATTAATAAAAAGTAAACTATCAACATTTCAGCAAAGGTGACGTTCCTAGATAAGATTTGCTTTCTATGGTTCGCTTCGAACAATTACTTTTACTCTACTAGACCCTTATTATTCTAAATAAATCAAATGGACATGCTTCCCATTCCTGATCTAAGCCTGCTCGTTTCAATTAGGCTACTCTAACTTTATATCTAATCCACCTGCAATGCGTTTCTCTTCTAATGACGCAGTCATGCACGTACTAAGCGGCATGGCAGCAATGCCTAATTATTAATTAAAATATACAGCAATAATAAATCCTTACGTAAAGGATCAGTCAAGGTGAACAGAAGCCCCCCTCCTCTCTTATCGCGCCTTTAGTTACGAAACATTTCACTCAGCTTGGTAATTGTCCGTAAACAAAAAGCCGAGACCATCAAATACACATAATACAATGTTTCGATCTTTCATTGTATCTAAAACCACACTATAACTTGCACAAATAAAAATATGATTGGCCAATGTTGCGTGAGAAGTTTTAAATACTTATATACGGTCTTTAATCCACGCAATTCGACATTTCATTAAAGATTAGGCCCCTTATCTTGGTGACACTAGCTTCAAACACCTGTTTTTCGTAAAAAGTAACCTGGTTGCGATGAATGTAACTGAGAACTTACCATGTAACAAGTGTAAGGGATTTAGGCACGGCTGTCGCATAAATAGCAAGGTCGCCATAGAGGTATAATGCAATGATAATGTAGAACAACTTGATGCCAACTAAGACATGAAAAAAGGAAGGTTAAGAAGAAAGAGTAAAATAACATATGTAAAATCTAAAATGCATTATATTGATAACCTCTAATGCTGATTCATAAAGTTAAAGAAAGCTTGACTCTAGTAATATGTGCCATTGATTTAAGACATATCCATGAAATGACTCAAAAAAGGCTGTGTTACGTCTTGTGTAAGCAAATACGGTCATTGAGGTACATACAGCAAAGCTATTCACACAAATGGCCATTCTGTGCAAATGACAATTCAACATACATATGCAAGGAATTGGTACACATTTCACATAAGGTCAGTATCAGATGGATTTATACATACTGGAACCAAAAAACATTCTTGCCATTTGACCCTGAAATGAAAAGATATATATCTCAATATCATTCAATACACCTGATTAAAGATCATAAAAAAGGAAAAATATCATATTTATTTGAAGTGGTAGTTCCAAGTCATGTGACTTGATGAATGTATCAAAGGGGATGAAATGTAATTGTGAAGCGTTTTATAATGGGATTAATTGACTTAAAAGCTTATTTCCAATGAACAATTCTCTTCATCTGCTAACACTTCTCATTTGCTGATTCTCTGTTTTCAAACATGAAATTGATTAATTGTTATACCTCCACAAATAAACTTTCTATAAATTTTCTATTTGGTATGCAGCTCTTATAATTTATTTGTTTTTGCTTTTCTTTCCTACTTTTCATTTTCTTCTTCATTAAATCACATCACTCTCTACATTCTATCCTATCTATCAAATTTCATCTACTGCATCTTTCATTCATTTATACATCTATTTACTTGATGTAACAAGTATATGTTCAAAACCTTGCTTTATATGTTTTTAAAATGGGGATTGAATTATTGTAAATAAAATGTAATCTTCATGATTTTTGTTTACCAATAAATACCAATCCAAGCACTACTAACCATTTCCATCTTGTGCACAATATTATAGTGAGGCCCAGGAATTCTCACACCTACTGCATCTGCAAAAGGGTAGTTATCAAATGTTACTGTTTAGACTCAAAATTATTTTAAACTCTAACAATGCTTCAATGCAACATTGCTTGTGGTATTCAATGATCATCTTTCAGCTTTATATCTCTTATTATCACCATCAATAAACTTCAAAAAGGCAGTAGCCATCTACACTGACTACAAAGGTATCAATACACTGTGCAAACAAGTCTTTGAAAACTTCACACATTACTTGATCTTAGCATCACCCAAATTAGAGTGTCTTGGTAGAGCATCTGGTTGGTCAATTTGATAGTTGCCATAGCAATAAAATAACAATCACTTAATGGGTTTTCCTGAGAAAAGAATCAACATAATAGATGAGAAGGGGAATGGCCCTGTAAAGCAACCAACCAACCAAAGGGCATCTAGCACAATCTCTATGGTGACAATGAAAATTGGCCAACCATATTGAGTTACACATTTTGTCTATCAAGATTTGTTTGCTAGCAGTCTTTTGCTTCTTATAAGAAACATATTTATTTCTAAATTTGAGTGATCATCAAAAGTATCCGATGCAATTGATGAGACACTCTAGACAATGCTCTCCAAATTTTCAAGATATTTGGAGAGCCCTTTTACTTTTGTTGCAGTAAATCTTTCTAAGTGGCTTTTTTGGTTGTGGTGGTGTTTTTGTATGAATAAACATTGCTGTGTTTAACTCTTAATTGGCTGTGCCACAATGGATACAAACTCAAGCCAATGTTATGTAGCTCCCTTTCCTTTCAAAACTGAGATGCAAATGTTGTCCTGTGCATTCACATGAATCAAATTCAAACAAGGAAATTAGTAATTACATAAAAAACAAGTCTCAAAGAGCAAACCTTCAAGCAAAGGCGTTTTTTCATTATTAATTGGCATTGGTGGATCAGCAGGCATCTCTTGAATCCTTTCAATTGCACTTTGATTTGTCTGTGTTTATACCAAAGCAAAATAAATTTTAATTCATTACCAAAATGCAAGGTAAAAGATGGGAGATTTGAGTCATAACATTCATTGTATTGAAAAAAAAAGAAAATTCAAACTTCCAAACAAATTTAACAAGCAGCATATACAGGGAAATGCTTCCTAGTTATCCATTTACAGATTGATATATAGAAGCAGAGGCAAAGGCAGAGTGCAAATAAACATTAAAACCAAAGCTTTGAAGTCATTCTTTAAAATCTCTAAACATTTTAGTACTTCTTTATTAATCAATAATTTTGCCTTATCAAAAACCTATTAATGACAAAATTGAATTAGATTAAATTAAAGAAAATTTAAATTGAATGGACACTTCCACTATTAAAAGCTGTAATAAACTTGAATCCAGAAAAGTAAAATATGAAATAAGAGGATAAAGGAAGGACTTGCGTTGAGTTATGAATTATATTGCCAGACAATATGTAGATTCTTAGTTTTAAAAGACATTTACATTTGCTTTCGACATCATCAACTTTTTAACTTCAATGAAGCAAAACAATCAAGAACAATACCCTGGAAGCATCTTGTTGACAAGAAACAACTGCATTAGCTATTGACATTGCTTCTACCATAAATGTTGCAGTAATGAAGCTAGATAAATAAATAAATATTTAATTTATCAAAAATTTTGGAATATTTCCATTTTATCCATCATGAATATTGTTAATAATGATATAGATAACTTTTAATTTTCTACATTTCTTGGGCATTTTGCTGAAAGCCTTGGATGGGGTAAGAATGGGTGGGGCAAAAATTATGGGTGGTTGACAATACTGTGCTTGTGAAACAGCATTGGATGGTAAAAGTACCATAGCCAGAATTTCACAGTCTTATTGTTTGATTACATGTTCCACATGGTTCTGGCCCCATCAGGAAGAAGAGACCAGGCAAAGCTCTTTTACATGCAGGCATCTCCTGTTAGGCAGTTAACATTTACAAAAAGTATTATAAGAGGAATTTTGGTTTTTTTAGCATTGCAGATCAAATATTGTAAACCTGCTAAAAAATTTTGAGGGTCTTCAACTTACCTTATACAATTTGCTGTTTACAGGATTTCCCTGTAACTTAGTAACACTAGTATATTAAGGGGAAAACTTGGACCATCCATTGTATGCCAAAATGAAATAAATTCTTCCATAAATACATGCAGAAACCATACAGAGGCAAAGCTCATACTATGCTGGTGCAACAAAATTCTTTACAAACAGGTCTGAAAATAATGCGGTGGATAGACCAATAAGAAGTATTTGTGATAATTTGACAATAAGAGAAAAAGTAAAATATATTCAGATATACAAATGAGTGTAATCCTACCTCATCATGGCAAGGATGATTAATGCGATGATGCCTAGTATCCAACCAGTTGATGCAAATGCTAATGGCAATGCCAAGGCACCTGCACCAACTATAAGGTTGAAAACATAAATTGTTGCAACCTAAAAAAGAGAATTACAGTTGAGTAACACAAATTTAACTGCAAAGTTCTATAATCCCCAGCAAAACTGTGAAAATAACTTAGCAATTTGTGTTACAAAATGAGTGATGGTCATGATGTTGTGTCATGTCCATATCAGGGACAGGCATTTAGATTTGATCGGTTCAGCTTCCAGGGGCACACATCCAATTTTTTGTGGGGGGTGTATACCCTAGCTGGACTGACTTTTATTATGTCTATGTTGGACTGACTGGGTGTAAGAAAAACAAGGGAAATTCGTCTGTTGCTTGATGCCACCTGCTGTTTCTGTTTCCATTTGTTTATTTTTGGTTTGACAAGGTGGTACCAGGCACCGCACAGCCATGGGGCTAGCAGGGGCTATGGCCCCTCCACTTGTTTCAAAGATATTTCTAAAAATAGTTCATTACAAATATGGCTTTTTCAACTGAAAAATTTTTTGCACCGAACTGTTGTATATAAACAAGGGCGGCAAGAAGCAAAGTCATTTTGAATAGGGGCTTTTTCACCCTTTTAAGGGCATGGTCTTAATAAATTGTCCAAGGGTTCCCCCAAACCACCACTGCAGCTTGATCAGCCCCTCCACTTGAAGACAGCAGCGCGGTCCCTGGGTGGTATAGTGTGTTCTTGACTGACTTTTTAAAATTCTTTAATGTCACACCCCCTCCCACCTGATGCGTGTCCTTGTTAGCTTCCGTATGCTTCATGCAATGATCATTGTTTTTACATCAAGTCTGCTTAAAGTTAAGCTTGCTTAAATGCAAGTCTTGGTTGATTTATAGAAATAGCTGTTATTTGCTTTATTGATATCTCTGGATCTTTTCTGTAATGGTGAGCAGAGTACTAGTACTTTGTTATGTAAAAGTTATGTAAAAAAGTTTTTTTCTCAAATTGCAAATAAGTATTTCGAGACAACCATAAGATTGTAAAAAATGGACGGGGCACTTATAATTGCGGACCAGCACCAGGGTGTGGAGAAGAGAGAATTTCCGTCATGGATTGTGCCAATAATGGGAGGGAAAAACTGATGCATTCCTAGATACCACAAATCGTACTGTGTAAAGTATGGGCAAAAATATTGCGATTTAAGGGCAATAAGCCCTGCCTCCATAGGCCTACGAAATATTTACGTTCTTTGCGACCAATACTGTATTTTATTTTACATCTTGTCAATCTTAATGTTGAGAATAAAAAGATTGACTTTTTAGTTTGAAGGAGGAGCCAGTCTGTTAGTAGGGTGAATGTACAAATAAGCTAGATCTACTATTTGAGAAGATTAATTGACTTACCTCCGCTGAATGTTGTACTTCCATGTTCTCTGATGCTTTAAAGAACTTTTTATATCTTCAGTTCAAGCACTTTTATAGGCGAGTTTGCTTCTCATTGCATGTTCACCAACACCAGTGTCACGAGAATTTAAAATTCAATTGGCCTAATTGATGTCAATGATCACATGACAATTCAACATCAACAAACCTGTCATGGGATTATTCAAATGAGCCACACGAGACCAATGAATCATAAGCGCGGGAAATTTTGAAACTGTTAACCTGCAATTTAACATGATCTATTTTTGACAAAGGAATGTAAGAATTATTTGCACTAAGTTAGTCCAACCTTAAAGAGTATACATAATGTTAATGTTGCTAAATCATACTGCATCGGCACCTAGACAGATAATCAATTTGATTGATAAAAGGGACAGCCCAGCACGCGAGTTAAGGAGCAAGAACTGCTTTATTCAAAACAGATCTAGAACGGATCTCGGACGTAACACTATCCGACTCAGGGGCCCATCTATATGGAAAGTGATCCCCCCAGGAGATGAAAGATTTGAAGTCCTTGGATGACTTTAAACGGAAACTAAAAACGTTCGGCAAGAAATTAAGTTTAATACAGGTTGATAAAGGACAGGCGGCCACAGCATCCATAGACCCAAGCTATCAGCATTTCTAAAATATTCTGTAATTTTTTTTTCCGTTAGAAAATTAAATGCACTGTAACTAGGTTAAATTTTATTTATGGCAGGTCCACACCAGCTCTTTGAGCTGACTCAAATTAGATTTGCCTAAACAACTATTTTATGTATGTATGGGTGTATGTATGTATGTATGCATACATGCTTTATTAATAAACTACTTACATTAATTCAAATTGCTGTGTTGAAAAATGATTAACTAGTGAAAGAAGGCATACAATGTTTTTATTAAGAAATTGCAAAGTGTCTAAAAAGAAGCCTTTTTTAGGCCGAAGGCATTCAGCTTTCTAATTTCAATTTAGTTCTAACAAATTTATCCTTTATTTTCAATTTTTGCTCTTATTCCGGCATTCTGTGATCTCAATTCACTTTAAAAGATGGCAGATGATGACTACCAACCTCGTGCTGCTGGCCAACTAGTAGCTGGAGGCTGGATAAAATATTTGTGGACTTCAATTAACTTTGCATACTTTAAGGGGTGCTTGCTTACATATTTAGGTTATTATATGGTGATAAATTTAATGACCATAAACCTCGTTAAATTCTTTAATGGAAAAAAATCGCTTTGTTGTAAACAAGGGAAACATACGATAAAACAAAAGAAAATCTTCCAGGCTAGCTTTCATTGGAGACTTACAGAAGTGGCCTCTAGGATTAGAGCTCCTTGCTTTGCCTCAGCTTTTCCTTTTGAAAGCTGTGCTAGCTTTGTTCTAAAACAGGGAATCATGTAGGGCGTAATATTTGGTCTCATTGAATGTCTTGAAAACTGGCTGCAAAAGCTTGCTTGCAGTTTGAACCACATGTAGATAGCTGTTTGGATCAGATTGGTTTTCTTCATTCTTCTGGGAAAAGATAGCACCAAGTAATATCTAGAACTAGAACACCCCTTGGGCCTCCACCTTAAAAGAGGCCTAAAATACAAGCCACTTCCAGCCAAACTGCCACAAAGGAACTGGCCCGTCCTTTACAAGGACCCCAGTTGCAATGCTGGTAGCAGTGCTTCAAAAGTGTTTGCGAAAAAGGATGCATAATGAAGAAGATAATAAGATAACGAACATAAGCCACTACCCATAATGATGATTACTACACTGCAATGCCACAATAACAAAGATGAAAATCTATTAACATGGTAACCGAGTCTCAAATGTCTAGCATTTGTTTAATTTACTGATGAAATTTTTTGCCTCAGGGTCATCTGTCACTGTTCGCAGTAAAACTTTCGCTCTTTGTGAGCATAAAAGTTTCTCATAAAACTCAGCAGGAAGCTCTGCTTCGATCCCAAGAGCGATCAACAAAGCCGCTAATTTCATCTTCATATTTTGCTTTTTCTCTTTTTTCTTGTTGCCAGTAGGTCCAACTGTTGCCAACAAGTACTCTAGCTCTATCATTTCATCTGTGCTTTCAAGATCTTCAATCATGAGACTTGTCTCTTTAGATTTCGAGCTCAGCTGAAATGAAATGTGCTGTCAAGTGAACGAAACTAGACAGTTTTTAATCTAGTGAGGAGGGCCCCTCTCAACAGAGCATAGTGGGACCCATTCGATTTCTTAACTTCTTCTTAAATCAATAAGACGTAGACAATTTAGACATTAGGAAATATGCTGTATTGGGTGTTTATCATGTTGGCAGCTTAGGATGTCTAGCTCGAGCCACTCAAACAAAAAAAAGGAAGGGTACTATGAATAGAATTAGAATCACTTTGGCAGCCAGCAAACCAAATTCTTGAATTTTTAAACAACATAACAGTATTTGCATGTAAGTTCTTGGATTATTCATGATAATAAAACTTGATTATGTTTAACAGCCACAAATCTTTTGGATTAATGGTTATAGAAATTTCCCCTCAAATGAAGTTCCCAAATCTGCAAAAAGTATCATAGATAAATATTATTGGTGATTACCTTTTTTAAGAGCGAAGTGTTTTTCGACATATTTTCCTTTTATTTTCCCTCAAAGATAATGATGTATGCAATTGCTCCCTGAAAGAGAAAAGAGCGCAACTTGCAGATTTTAGTTACTGTCAAATTATGAATAAACAGTAAATATCCTGGAAAAAAATACCAACAAAACTAAAACTATTGAATCGAGATTCAACAAGATACAAGAGGCTTTAGTGATCAAAGAAAATTAATGTTAAACATGCTAGTTCGAATGATTTTTCATCTCTCTTCGTTTTGAAATAAGGTCCGAATTTCCTTCTATTTTGAGCATTCGTCTATTTGATTGCTTTTATATTTCCCTTATCAACAACTTCTTCTTGTTGTCTCGAAATTTTCTGCTACTTCTTTAATTGAACAGTGCAACATTTGTTAGAAGTTAATGCTTGGCGTTGCTAGGCAATTAGCATCTTGCGTTTCCCTGATATAGAAGATGAAATATCACAACTGTCCAACAATATTGAACAGAGTTTCACTACTTCCCTATCGCAAATGTTCATAAAAATGGTCCTGTTACTTACAAGGTATTCGAATCTGATACACATTATTCGTATAATGTGTTTGTCAAGACGAAGGAAACCTGTTTCATAAAATGTCACCTGCAAAACGTCTTTAAGTGGGCAAATATTTAAACAGCTTTTATTGAACTGAATGTGTCTGCTTAGTACTTAAAGTTATCCAAATGACAGCAGGTATAAGCAAAGCTATCTAGTAGAAAATCTTAATTACGAGATGAAAATGCCAATTTTTATCGGCGTTTTCAAATATTCAGCACCACTACCAGCTCGTTTGCAGAGTATATGATCCTAATTTGGAAGAACCCACAAGTTTAACGAGTCTGGAGATGACATTTAGGGATTCTCTGTTCGAATAGCTCGAAGAGATGCTTCTTCTTTAGCGCTGACATGCGAAAATTAACTCAACATTACATGTTACATTGGTGATGTCTTCTTAAATAAAGGAATTAAATTTCTACTCTGCTATCATTAATGCTGAAAACTGTTTGCTTTTACACAAGAAAAACCGTCTGCACTAGCAATTTATTTTCTGCATGTAATCTTTTGCTGTACCCCAGCGCAAGGGGGTAAAACCATGAATATGGGAGATTGTCTCGAAAATGACGTAATCTGAAGGAATTGACTGCCGGTAAACATATATACGTCACTTGTTTGTTGGGGGCTTGGGCGTGGTTTACCCTCTCAACCAAGAAAATATCGTTTTCTTGAACAGCAAACTGGCTGTTGCAAGGCAATTTTCACCACGCCTAAACTCCTTGTATTTAAGAACAATTGGAATTGAGGTTCAGGCTTGCCGATCTTAATTTTCCTTAACTGTTGAGGCTTAATTGTTCTAAATTTCCCCTTAAATGATAAAGGTATAGATAAAATCAATTGTTTTTCATGACAATGGTTTATGAACAATTATAAAAATATCATAAAATCAAAGAGGAGGGTCAAAGATGACAATTCTTCTCAGGCTAACTAGAAAATGGCACTTCACGTCAATGGAAAGCAGCATTCATCTTCGCCCCAAATACAGTTTGCCTCAGTGCTTCAGCATCATCTTTTTTCAATCTGTTCCTGATTTTTCTGATCAATTTTGAGGCACGTGTTCTTATAAATTGGTCATATATAAAGAAGTGTACATTCAAAATATCAAATATTTTCTAACTCTTCAAATTCAAATTAGAAGGCGACTATAAGCGCGAGTCAATAGCCAACAACCAAGCAATTTAATGTTCCTTTGCAACCACTTGGACTCAGGAGAAACAATAATTTGGAAAGCAGCCTCTTGAAGATAAAGAAAATGAAGCAATAATATTGTAATTACCTTTCTCAGTCGGTCGTACAAGTGAAGAAGTGAACAATCTCAGGTCCTGCTCTTATCGATAAACTTTTGTGTCTACTTTGTGAAGCCCTTGGTCTTCTGATTAAAAACAACAGGTATCTTGAAGAGCTGAAACATCTGCTTTCATGTGAATGAATAGGTCTTTCGGTAAACTTTGTCACTTGAAAGTGGTTTGTTTACTTGGAAATATTGCAGTAATGTCTTTTAACAGAAAACGAACAATCAATGGAGATAAATCTATTGCAAGTCGTAATACTAAACCTGCGGACAAGCACGCTAACGTTTATCTTCAAAGGCAATCGCAGGTTGCATTTAGTAGACAACAATAGGGATAATTTATTACGAACTACATGCGTAAGCAGATAAGCCATCCCGTAAATGTGTTTCTGAAATGAGAATTTCCAGTTTGCTCATTATTTTGCACAAACTAGACACAGCAGGATATGGGAGTTTAATTGCCGATGCAACACGGTCCTTCCTTAAGAAGATGGTGTATTAGAAAGAAGCACTCGCTCCCATAAAAGGTTAAATAAGTTAAGAACTGAGAGCCTGCTGCAGGGCCGAAACCAATGGGAGGCTAGGGGGGGGGGTAGGCAGAGCGCCCCCTCCAAGGACAAACAATTGCCATTTCATTGGAAATTTGACCAGATTTAAACATTAGATTTGTAGGTACCCCCGGTCTCGCCTCATGTTTTGTTCTCTTTTTTCTCTTTTGTTCGCTTGCTGTTATACGCTGTGTTTTACATATTTACTAATTCTTAGATAGACACCGTAACGAAAACTCAGACTAGTCCTTTTTCATCGAGAATCTCCTACAGATTAAACAATAAGCTATTGTTCTTTAAACAATGGTTCTATTGTTTTGCAGTCAAGTGTCGGAAATTTTTTCGGAAAGTGTCGGAAATATTGTCTTTCTTGCCCCCTGTTCGAAGATGGCTGGATTCGCCCTGGCCTGCTTGTAGGTCGATAAAGTAGGTCAAAATCATTTGAATCAAATCCTTTCTTAAGACATGTTTTCTGCTCACATGAAGCGAGCAAAAACCCGACTGAAAACGATTTGGCTCGCTCCGTCATTTTCATGATGCGGGACAACCCTCTTTAGGCAAGGCTGATCGCCAATGTAATAGCGTGACACTGGACAAGAACAGGTTGATACATGCACAAAAGCATGAAACGAACCAAAAAGTGATGGGCTAAAATGAATGAAGATGCAAATAAAAGTAAGGTTGAAAATGCATATAAATTCAAATTCACAGATGTGCGCGTATTTGAAATGGAATGGACAGTATACAACTCAAAAGCAGGGGCGGCTTTAAAGCTGATAAACAAAAAAACTTACATTTTATAGTTAAGTTTGCTTTAACTGTGCCTACATAACGCTTACAAACAAATCAGTAATTGTTGCAAGGATTGCAGTTTTTTGCTGTATGTATCCATCGTCTTTACCACTTTCCTGGGCTGAAACTAGATTGGCACCGAGCGGACCCCCTTAAACATTTAATACGGTGCCGGATTGTAAATGACCCAGACCGGGACCAACCCACCTCATATAATTAAGCCCTGGGTTTCTACAACCTGAGAAAATATTTAACTATGTTTGTTTGAAAAATGAGATTCCATTATTCGCGAAAACAGCTGCATTGAAAAAATTTATTGTAATGAAAAATAAAAATTTTTGAATTATTAAATAAGTCGAAGCAACATGCAATTTGAATTTAATTATCGCTTGTCAAATAATCTTCTATTTAATGATCGTGAGATTATTACACATTTAGTTTAGCAAATGTTAGTTTAATATCTCCAGTTTTATACTGTATTTAATTTAACTGTAGTTGATCTGCAATTCAATAACAGGACAGATTCAACTTCATTAAGTAGTTTTATGAGCATTGTTAATTCGCCTTGGTTTCGATATTTTCTTTCTTGATGTGAAACATGACTTTCTTCTTTAAGTATGAATTCATTTTGCCGTTTGTTCTGAGCTCTGCTGCCACTTAGTAGATAATGTAATCTTACCAGCCATTCCAACCCTTTCGTTTATTCTACCCCCTCCTCACTGACTAGTTTCTTAATTAGTTCCAGTCCGCCTCCGCCTATTCCGACCCCACTGTTTTGGTACCTAAAAGTTTTCAACAAAAATTTTCGTACATGAAGCAGTGTGCATTTGGTTTGGCAATGTTCCTTGACAACAGAACTTGTCCAAGCTCTAAAGAAGGGACATGTCCATGTCTATTCGCTCACCGACATGTATGATTCTGCGCTTATCTTCAGTTTATTCATAAGGGCCATTGATTGCAAACAGGATACCACTGTGACAGAAAGATAGAACAAGGTAGTCTATTAAAATTTGATAAAAATATTCATATACTCCTTAAATAAACTTTAAAAGTAACTAACTATTGAACAGATCATATGGAAAGTTCCCATACAATGACATCAGAAAAACCAGCTGAAAACAAGTATTTTGCATTCGGAGAGAACTTTGTCACTCGTACAGCATCGGAATGGCCAATGAAATCTTGAAACGTCCCTTCGTTATAATCCACGATTTTCACCAGGCGATCTAAAATTTTGAAAACATATGCTTATGGTCATTTTTCTGTAGGCAAAGGGACACGAAGGTTAAAATCAATTTGTAAAAAAGTTAGATGGGTCTGATTTTGAATACCAATCATACCTTATGTTGATCAGCAAAATTGCACGGAAAACATTTGGTTAAAAAGACTTTAAGATATAAAAGATAATATAATTGAAAGGCATGGGCTAGAATCAAGAATCAAAACAATCTTTAACATTTGAAACAAAATCAGTCAATTGTTGTGAGAACATGATTTAAAATTTAACGTAATTAGATGGAGCGATGGTGATGACCGTGATAACGATAGCGTTAATTATGGTGATGAAGGCTATGGTTGTGACGATGATGATAATAAGGTAGCGTTAATGTCAATTATGATAGTGGAGAGGATGACGATTACAATGACAATAATGGCGATATTGTTAAGGGATCAACGACAAGGATGATGATGATGCTGAAGACCATGATGATAAGAATAACGATGAGGTCAATTATGTTGGAGATGAAGATGAATAAAAAACAAATACCAGGCTTCTGTTTGTGACTGCTGTTCAAGATATGATGAAAATGATCATGATTGATGATGATAGTGATTATAATGATGATGTTGATTGATGATGTTGATTGATGATGATGAATGATGATGATGAATGATGATGATGACGTTGATTGATGATGATGAATGGTGAATGATGATGATGATGATGATGATGATGATGATGATGATGATGATAATGATGTTGATTGATGATGATGAATGATGAATGATGAATGATGATGATGATGATGATAATGATGATGATGATGATGATGATGATGATGATGATGACGATGATGATGACGATGATGATGACGATGATGATGATGATGATGATGATAATGAAGATGATGATGATGGTAGACCTACCTTCACAGCCAATGGCTATTAAATTCCCTTTGGGTGATAAATCGATCGTTAATGCCCAGTCCGTCAAGGATATTGCCTTTATTACCTGCAAAGTGTAGATCTAGATGAATCACATGCTCTTTATTTTGACTGTTAAATATATAATGTATTTTATAATGTATAACAGTGTATAATGTATAATGTATTATGTATAAAATATAATGTTGTATTCATAAAAATCAACATGATGGGTCTGCTCGTTGTTTATTTGGTGCGCATAAATATAACAAAAAATGATAACTCATATGATAACTCCCCAGGTTTGCTGAGGTCAAAGTTGTAGATTAGAACGATGCTCAACTGGGCACCAATTTCACACGAAATTCCAAGACCATTTATTAAAGGGCAGCGTGTATTTTTGAAGCTGGTTGATTGAAATACTGCATCCTTGAAACCAATAATTGCAAAAACATTAAATAATTGATCTGTGATTACCATAAATAGCGCGACGAAACAATACGAATATAAAAGCGCAGCTGCTTAAGCTGAAGGCGAAAAAGTTTTGCAATGGTTGCCAATCCATATAAAATTCAAAATTAACTTTAGCATCATTAGCAACAAAAGTGATAAATCGATATTGTAAATTTTTTTAATGGGCAACAGTTCATTTGATATGAAGTTTCTTGCCTCAAGGTCAAGTCCCGCTGTACCACGGACTACTCATGATATTAAATATTAACTGGCGAGTAGAAAAGAATACCTGTTTACGAGATAAACTGTAATACAGTATTTGTTTCTTCATTCCATAACCAGTGTAAATAATGATGTCAGGGTCATTGGGCGAAAATCTTGCAAGACTTGGAGGAAAATACTTATAGTAGTCCTGAAATGAAAGAAAGTACGACTGGTATATGACAAAATAGTACACAATACAAACGGGAAAAAACTGTACAAGAAACTTCACGAGCAACTTGTAAGTTTGCATTTCTGATTTATTCCTTTGCTTGTACACTTCCTATTCTTTATATAGTGCACACCTTTTATCAACCATACATTCGGTTACCGCCCTCCATATGGCATTCGCTTTTGCCATTGTTTAGGAACTACAAATGCTTGATATACCCCTCTTAGACAAATCTTCGACATTAGTTCACATGTTCAAAAATAGAATTCGCTTTATAATTCTCGAGAAGTTTTACTTGTGAATTAATTTTTGCCTTAAATGGTTCATAAAATGACTCATATAGCTACACACTATCAAAAAACGAGTGTCTATATGAACAATATCGCTTTGAGACGCTTTGTATTTGATTCTCACTCAAGGCAAAATGTAATATCCTTCCAAGTAGAACATCTAATGTTAGGGTATAAAGGGTGATTTACATTAGAACAGCCCCGAAAGTAATGTTTCTAAATAACCATATTTTCGTAGCGCAGAGAAATCAGATAAAAGTGCCGGGGAAAACCAAAAAAAGCTGGGAAAAAAGAAAAAAACCAATTGCACGATACAGGAGTTTGTTCCAGTAATTGACAATTTTTATTTATACTATTTACAGTCGTTTTTTGGGGAATTGCAGTTTATAATCGCAAGCCTGCATTGATTAACATAATAGTAAAAGGCTCAATCTATGAGAGTATCAGGGGCTGAATTTCAACAATGGGAGAAGAAACATATTGGGGGCCAATACTAGCTAAACAAATGCACAATCTTAATGATCAAGATGCAAAGTTGCATCACAAGAAAAATCCGATTTACCTTATCTGACTTTTTGACAATTGTTCCATCGGGTGCAAAATTAGGAGCAGGAAAGGACAACCAATCAACAAGTTCACAGAAATCCTTTGACCAATCAGCTGTCCAGATGCTAACCCTACGGTCAGCACTGGCTGCCAGCCACAATGTCGGAGATGACAGAGAGTAAGAATGGTCCTAAAATATAAAGTGGAAAATTCTTTTATTCAAATTAAATCGTGTAAAATCCTTTAGGCCTTTCAAACTGCACAAAAAAGCGGAAACAAAACTCAGCACGCTAAAAAGAATGAACATAGCAATCAAGGAACCGAGGGCAACATTTTTTCAGAAGTAATATAAAATTTTCAAAGATATGTATGTTCTTCGTCTTCAATTAAGAGTGCCAATGCACCTGTTGCTAAAAAAACCCGGCCTCTAACTTGTGGAAGATTCGTTACATAGGAACAGCCAAAAACTGGACACAAGCTTCGTGTTTTATCAAAATATATAATTTTTTTCAACATTTCTTTAAATATTTCGCGCGCTCTTGTTTATTTAAACTTGTACTTGGAATTTGCAATATCCAATAACCAATATAACATGAACATGAGTGTATTGCGTCCAAAATAGCCATTCCCTTGCTTCTTAAATGAGCTTGACATAAAAATTATCTTCGCAAGGCCCTCAGACCCCATTCTTTCTTCATTCGCATGATTTTAGGTCCCCCTTACTTTCAGATCGCTCCGTAGTCCCTGAGCATGAATGCAACAAGATTGGCGCTAGCTTTCAAAATTCGATGTTACCGATTACAAAAAAAAACAGGTGCCAAAAAAGTGAATACAAACTTGCTGGTAAATAAAACGCAAATTTCATATGAATTGATTGCGTTGGAAATGGAAATGAATTGTTCGTCATGAAATTTCTAACAGGTCTTTCCTTAGTTAAAGGTTCGCCGGTAGCTTTATACCGTAAATGATCGATTTAGCCCCCGGGGGCTTATTTGTCAAAATCATCTTTAAGGGTGGAGGCTTATTCGGGAGGGGGGCTTATTCAGGAGTGGGGGGCTTGATCGATCATTTACGGTATACAAATTAAGGGACTATGTTCTCAACATAGCACAATATTAAAAAAATATAATACAAATGTGTAAAGAAGAAGGTCTCAATCACTCGAGAGTGCTTTTCATGAGGGTCCTCACATTAGCGGCTGCTTTTTGTCTGTCGCTAAATTATTTCATAAGCCAGTCATTAAGTTTCTAACTTCAATATTTATATTCTCTTCGCGTTCTGCAGCCTCATTATTCTTTATTATCCAATGACAGCAAACAGGTTATATTCACAGCCAATTAGCACCATCTATAGTCTATGGCCATTAAAATTGCGACCACATATCTAAAATACATGAGTTTGAGTTGGCGCATCTTTTGGCTAGCTTAAACGTTCACACGCTTCCAGGGGTAAACATGTGTCGTCGTCAAGAAAAAATTGAACGGTCTAATGTCAGATTATTATCTCCCTGTGTTAACATTTACAGAAACGATGAAACGGTACCAGCCGACACCAGTTGAACTGAAAAATTACCACAAATCATTCACCAATCAATTCATCATTGAGCCATTGAATACATGTTCAATTTGCGGGCTGACGTAATAAGCATCGATTTATACGAAACCTTCGCACAACATGTGGAAATTTAACGCAGCAAACTTTTCTCATCCTTTACCGAATGTAAAACGTCAGTAAATGTGCAAAAGCTGAGCAGTAGCTTATAATCAGGTGTAGATTGAGACTAATTTTAGAATGCAAACTAACTAATGCACAACTTTCTGCTCGTCACAATCTATATTTTGACACTCTAAGTGGAGGCAAGCAAAAAAATATCCCCCATAAGTACGTGATGAACGCCTTTATCTAGGCTTGAAATGTACCGGTCGACAGGATGTAAAATCTAACTAATAAACTCTCCCCAAATTCATTCCTCGCACTTGTCACGTAGTATAGTATTCTGTAAACTTAATCTTAATCTTAAGCAACACATCCATATAGGTTTTTATATGGAATAGTAAATCATATGACTTTTCCTACAATTTGCAGAATATGTGATTTCATTTTGTAGTAAATATTTCCCCAATTTCATGCTCAATGTTCTTATAAGCTGTATTCTTGGGAAAAAAGATGGTGCTTGACTTGTGCTGGGGGCATTCAAGGGGTAGTTAATCTTACATAGTTGGGAGGAGGTGGATTACCTGGTAAAATAGCATACTACGTAGCATACCATGACTGGCACAAATCAGGCTTGTAACTGCGCGTCAGAAATATCATTTCCCACCACAAAATTATTTGTTATGGTTATTATCGTGATTGTTATAAATCAACTGCAAAAAAGTTTCCCAAATATTTTTACGCTGCTAAGACTACTCGAGACATGCGGCATTTTTGCAAGAACTGTTATTCAGAGCATATCAGTGTTTATTGTGCTTTCTCCTTGGTCATACTTATTTCTTGGCACCATTGCAATTGAAAAATCTTGCTATCATAAATCTCCAAATTAGGCAATGAGTTTTGACTGCTAATGTAAACTAAATAAAACCACATTTTTTATCAGTTGATTCATCCAAACGTTCATTCATTCATTTATACATTGATTCATTCAATCGTTGCTCCTTATTTCACAAATTCGTTCATCTATTGCTGTGGGAAACAAGGAATGCAAGTAACTGTAAAATTTCAATGGTAAAATATATATTTAAAACTATAGAGAAACTTACTTTATGGAAGGACGCATGAATATCTGTAATTGGCGCCCCTTTATGATCAGATAGCATTCTTACTGTCATTCCTGTTGTCGGACTACTAATTGCAATCAAACCATCTTCAGCACCACTGATTATAACACGGCCTGGAAAACAAGAATATACACTTTTGTAAAAAAGAAAATACGGTGAACATATGAAAGCAGTAAGATGTAGGAAAATATATTTGAAATAGAAAAAAGTTTTATTTCTAATATCAATCGAAATGTTTTGCTTGGTACTGTTGTGTGGTAGCTTCATGTTTACGTCATACATGACATAAACATCTAGACGTCGGGAAAAGACTTGAGAATGAAACAGTTTGTAAATGGTAGAATTCAACAATATATGCTGTTCCTAGGCCAACATGCTTCGACCTATACTTTAGCCGTCATTGAATTGGATGTAATGATAGCGCCTTGTTTCATCCACAAGCAAGCGAAAAAAAAATAGTGTCACGTTTTGCGATGACATTTATGGAGAAAGTTGTTCCGCAAACAACTGCGTTTAAACCATATCAGTACATATTGTAGAAATTGCTATGCTTAATGTCTTGATATCGAGGAAATGCTATAATAAATGTACGAACCGTCTGATGAGAAAGTAATGGCAGTTACACTGACTGGATGAGGTTGAAGCTTTAAGATCATTTCAACAAGGCCAAGGTCGAACATCCTGACAGTGCCATCACTGTAGCCTGCAACGCACTGTGAGGGTCGCGAGTTCTTTGCAGGTGAAGAATGTATAGTTGTTTCATGTCGGCCATCTTGAGTAAATGTATGCAACGGTGCTGCCTGCGGAACTGGTCTGAATGATACGCAGTTACAACGCTGTAACGTTAAGCAGTTATTGTTACATTTGTTGCAAAAAACTTTTACTATAACAATTCAGCAAAAATCTATGAGTCTAACATTCTCCTTTACCAATAAAATTAACAATGGCAAACGCACTTATATGAATCAATTCTTATTTAAATGACTTGGGTATTGTTTTGACAAAAAAGTTTGGAGCCGCTAATAAGTTACTTTTTCGTGGTCACAACTCCGTATATTGTTGCCAGGTGTCAATAAAGTTTACACACAGAAAACATACAAGATGTAAAGAAGGATGAAAATTGCAAAACTTATAGGACTCATTTGGTGAAATCATATTTGGAAAACTATATTTGATAGGAAACAGGATGATTGTGGAGACAATGATCAGCTATGGAGACAAATTGTGTTTAAGTTGAGCATGCTTCCAAACCTTTAAGCCAAAATGCTCCTGAAAAGTTATCAATTGTTGGAACGCTTCCCAAACTATTAATTTTTTGCTTTTTATATGACTGTTTACTCACTTGTCATTTTTGACCCAAAGAGTTTAACTAAGTCTTATTTATTGCATTTAAAGATCGCTATAATCAACAAAAGCAGATAAAATTACATGTTACAGATTGTGATTGTAAGCAGTAGCTGGGGGCTGTGCAATGTTGTGGATGCTTCTCGCATTTGTATTGCAATCAAAGGAAAACTTTCGGAATTCTTTTGAGGAGAAGGGGAATGAAAGAAGGGTGTGGGGACATCTTTCTCATTCGGAAACACTGCTTAAAATTGAAATTGGTCTCAATTAGCAGATTTCCATACTAAGAATAAATACAAAACATAATAAGATCTGAGTTTACAAAAATATGATTACACATTACAGGCAGGTATGCCTCTGGATCTCATCATCTCTAAAGTCTCTTTGATTTTAAAATGGTTTCTTCAATTCACAAAATTTTTATCTGATTTGCAATAGCTGATAATGGTGGAAACTTGAATGATCCTTGTCTATTTCTACCACTGACTGTTTAAAGCATGAGGGTTATTTGAAGAGGATGCTTATGAATATAGTTATGAACGTATTTCAATGGATTTGCTACACTTACTTGATTCAATACCAAAAACTGAAGTGTCTGTTCGTATGAATCTGTATTCCACAGTCTCATGCTACCATCAGATGCACACGACGCCATTAGATCTCCAGTATTTCCACCAAATATCAAGGAATTTACCTTTTGAGAAAGGTATATGTTAATGTCTTGATATAACATAGGTTAAGATGGTCAGTTTGCTGATACTTATGCAAAATGTATCTCATAATTTTTTAGCGATTTTCACTGCTACTAGATGTTGTCCTATCGAGCTATACCATGATTGAGTATAGGTATGGGCTTTTTAGACAGGAACAACTTTTGCAAAAACAGACTTGATGAAAGACGTTGCACTGAGAATACATTCCAGACATAAAACTTTCTAAGGATTGTGCGAGTAGTTTTTGAAGCATACAGGCTTCATTCAGAAAAGATCTTGACATGAAAAATACTTCATGAAGATTTCGCACCAGAACTAATTTTTAATGTCATGTGCAAAGCCAGTCTTTTTAATTCAATTTTTTAACAAAATTCAACATTCTTTTTCATAAACTTTGAATTCTACATAGATCACCCGGTCCATCTGCTATTAAATTTCTATCATACGCTTCATTTATGTTGTGTCACTGCATTTACTAAACTGTAAAGCAGGTGCTGTCTAATGACATCTTATTTGGAAATTGAAACTATTACTGGGTCAAGCTGGTTTCTCTTACAGGTTTGCCGGTCTCTTTATGTTAAAAATGAGGTCTCTTAACAGAGCGTCTTACACATTACTGTCACATTTGCAAGGAAACTGACAAGCGAGTGAATCTTCCTGGTTGGAAGGATCATAGTGGCTTTATTTGAACAAATGGTTACCGAAGCCATTTCAGCAAACTATTTGGCAGAATCAAAAAGCAATTTGACCTATTATCGTTATTTGACTTTGAATAACAATTGAATGAAACAAAGCAAAAATGATTGTAACGGACCAAAACTCTTAATCATTATTTCACGTTTGCTTACAAAATACCTATTTCGAATCAATGGTCGACAAATCCATGCCTGGAACTTGCGCTTCGTGCTTGCTAAAACATTGAGAATAAATAGTTCTGAAAACCAACCTGCTCTTTATGACCACTTATAAGACGGATGCTTGTCCGCTCCTCCCAGTTAATGTACCAAATAGTACCAGAATTTGTGCCAACAACCCCAAGGTCAAGACTGCTATCAAAGACTGCACTGACAATGCAACCATCCAGTTGTAGCTCATCATCCATTATTAAGCCGTTTTTGCCAAGTAGTCCACTAAAATGACAATTCATTCTCATTTTGTTGCGAAATCTTTGCTGAAAAACAACTTTTCATGCCCTCTGAAAACATTTTTCGAATGCTAGCCCATCAGTTATGCTGGTCTTTATTTTTGCATTTGCCTTCACAGTGGTCACTTGGAAAACTTGCTATCCCCTTACCCGAGACTGTTCCGAAGGAGGGCTTCTTGCTATATCTCATAGCATTTCTGCCCTATCCTGTTGCTTTCAACCATGGGCAACCGCAAATTAGCTACGATGCAGAGCAGCCGCAAACTGAGTGTTCCAAAAGGTGTAAATGGCACAAAAAGCTGCCGGAAAAATACCCCTCACATGGCAAAAAGTTCTTTTTTCAAAAAACAAGTTTTTGCAATGCACCTCACGCCATCTATTGCGATGGCTCTGCTTCGGCGTTCCTAAGAGGATGTACACGAACACTGGTGACTCTAATGAACATGTCTGATATATAGTTTATTCACTTCCTTTTCGTGAAAATAGGGGAATAAGACGAAATACAACCACAGAAATAAGGCATTACTGCCAAACGCTGATTGAACAACCGCTAAGAAGTGCATTTAAAAATTAGTGTCAACAACAGCAACTACACAAAAATCCAGCACATACTTCTCATGGTCTTCAGCATTTCGCACATTAGCAACTCCTCCAACGGACCATAAACAAAGGTTCTGCGAAGCACCTCCAGTTATGAGCTTGCCATCGCCTGCTATCAATTGCACTATAAACAAGAAACTATCAAGGTGAACATCACAGGTTCTTTAGCATTCAAAGTTGAATTGAAAGCAAACTAGAAAGCTTTAAAAGGCTATAATCTACACAAAATGCTTTGCTCAAAAAGTAAACCATATTGGTCTTTTCAGGCAAAAGGTTATAACAGAATGTAATATGTCAAATGCCTTTACGTGACCCAAAGGTGGTAACAGCTTTGATCAGGGACAGAGTTGACACATTAACTAGTATAGCACAAAATAGCTTCGATTTACTATTGAAGTCAGAGGTAGACGAATTAATCTGATATTGATGCCTTGTGTGGTACCAGTTTGTTTAAGTGAGCGGAAATTTGCCTTCACAGCAAACGTGGACATTTCGATATTGCCTACAAAATGTCATAGATACCAGATACTATCCCTATTTATAAAAAAACATTTCTGGCTACAATAATTCGCCCTTCAAATACCAATAACTTAGGGAGGATGTATAGAATTCGCTTGGAAGGAAAACTTGTTATGAATAGTTTGAGTTTGAGCTTCAATAGCAAAATTAAAAGAATTTATGTTTAAGTTAATGGTTGTAAAATTTCAAGTTTAATTCCTGCAGTTAGATAAAATGAAAGTTCGTAAAATTTTTGTGGAACTTGAAACGACTAAAAGGCAATCCTTCATATATTCATATACATGATCTACAAATCAAAGCAGTGTTTCAACAAATCGCAAATCGTGCCACGCTTAAAGAATAGTTGCAAATATATTACAAACAAAAATAGCTTCACATGTCGTTAATATTTGCAGAAAGAAAATAAACTAGAATAAATTCCTTACAGATCTCAGTACTGTCACTTTTCCAGTGCATAAAACATTTGTTTTGTCTCGTATCCCAGGCTGAAACCACACCTATTATAGAACAAACAAACTCTCCATACATGAAATCTACAACCTCTACATATTTCATTTTTCCATTTATCGTCTGAAAAAAGTGATATTGAATACAGCTGTTACGAACCAAATCATTTGCAGCTAAAACAACATTTCTTCATTCAATTTATGCGAGAATAATTCATGAAGCTTGGAAAAAATGAGAAATAAAAGGAATTAAACACATTTGTGTTGTAAAAACAATTTACGATTTTGACGAAGGCTCAAGGATTTTAATGTTGCTCTATAAATCCGTAGCAAATGTCGCCCCTTAACATTTATTTCTCTTCAGCTGCAAAAATGAATTGATACAAAATCCTATAAATCCTATAGTTAACTGTTTTTTGTGTCATTTTAAGAAACTTAGAAAGGGAGCTCCATGCCAACGAAGTTCACGCAACAAGTGATAAATAAGGTGGAAAAAACACTCTGCCTTTTAATTCTCTATTTCTTTTGATCTGACAACCGTTAAGAACAGAATTAAGATAAGCCTATAAACTTCTGATTTTCTTGTCTTTGTTATTATTCAATCGCTGTGCATCAATATAGTGGCAAATATTTCACGGTCCATTTATATTTACATTGAAAAAAGGTCTCAGGTACCTTGCATAAATAACTAATCAGATCATATCAAATCAAATCAAATAAAATCAAACCAAACCAAACCATATCCATCTTAAGAATGGTCTTATTTTTTAGTAGATCGAACCATGGTGCTCTTATAGAGTGTTTTTTTTAAAGAGTGTACACAAAGAGTTGCATATACACGATTTATTAGAGGAAAATAAGAAATTTCATATAAAAGCTAAACCAAAACTTCCCATCAAGGCAGGAACAACAACTAATGAACTGTCTCGATGCAGATTTCATTTTAACAGATAAAAAACAGGTGTTTTGCTAATATTAGGTAACGGTAAAGGATTATTAACGGCTATTGATGATGGGCTGGGAATGGCAACGCGAAGAAAGAATTTCATAATTTGACGAGGTTATGTATATCAAGATGGATGCATGAATGTAAACAAAACGTGTTCATCTCAATAGCTAGTTATTAAAAAGAAACAAAAAATATAGAAATATCTTGAAACAATCTAGCAAATTATCCATACCATTGCTTGCACCAACATATAAAACACTGTTTCCAGCATATGCTAGAGAAGTCAGGTCAAAAGTCGTTTCCTAGAAATAATATAGGCCATTCAAGTTATAAATACTCATAAGATATCAAGCTTTGCTTCAGCATTCCTAGCAGTGTTCACATTGGTATGAAACCGGGTACCATTTATTGCATGAAAGAAATAGCCTTAACTTTTTTAACTTATCAACTTTTAAAAAATGAAATTCATTCTGAAAAAAGTTTTCCGCATGACAATTCCCAGAGAAGCTACAAAATGTAGGAAAATGACCAAAAATTTAGTCAAAGTAGATATCCAGAAAAGGATCGACAATCATATCGGATAAGGAATAGAATATAGAATAGCACAGTACACTGGAGGTCCAGCGAGCATTTTTGTGCGAAAAATGCTTTGGAGAAGAAAGGCAAAAGGTATTAATGACTTAGATGTTTTGGGAAGTAATGCATACTATACAAAGAGATTATAAACAAATCATGAACATAGTATATGAACTTAAATCATAAGGAATTTTAATTGTGCTGACATTTTAAGTCAAACTTTCCTTTCCATTGAAACCCAGCTAATCACTCAAATTAATGGTATCTTTACTTACATGTCTGTCTGTGAATACATCTTCTGGGACCTCTGCTTCATGGACCTGTGCAAAAGCAAAACATTCTCAGTCATCACAAATGTCATTTCAATGATCAGCTTTTTCTTTACCACCCTCTAGAACCGGTTTTTGAATGACAGGGAAAGTTTTAATTAGAGTAATTTCATTTGTAGTTTTTATTCATAAAAACACTCAAATGATAAGGCGATACAATGAGTGTTTGTATTCAAATAACATAGTAGCATCAACTGCTTCCTAAACTCACTTAAATAATAAGGTCCTGTTAGGTATATGCAAATTGCACAGTTGCGAACTTGCATAAAAACGCTGAAACATAGTTTAGCCTATTAAAATACAATTATTTTCAGCATCCTAGAATGTGTTTTCGCACTAGCTTGCAGTTTTTAAGTATTTCAGTTCAAAGGAGGTATGAAGAAAATCTCTGATAACCAGTTATATTCGGCAAGTTATTCTTCAACTAGAAATCAATGTTCTCAACCTCCAACTGGATGCGGCAATGAATTGTAATCACCAATAGTAACACTTGCGTAAGCATGTCGAGGTGACGTAAATCTAACTATGTTTCAAAAATACTCCTTCCTTTTGTTTCTAAACTGTTTGTTTTTCCCTACAACCCGATTGCGCACGGGCTCTTAACTTTGACTGAGTACAAAGTAATTCTACGTTTAAACCGCTTTTATTCATCCTGGGATCATTAGATTGATCGTATGCGAACAACAGTTGCAGACACATATGCACTTTTTCATTTTTGATTCACAAATAAAACAAGCAAAATATTAGCATGGAAGTCTAAGTCGAAAATCTTACGTTGAGAGTAACTTGTTGTTTAGTTTCATCCAGTAACCAAAAGAGGACACTGCCATTTTGCCCGACAGACGCAAATTCGTTCATAGTAAAAGGATCCCACCTTACAGAGTGGATTGGATAGCGTGTGGATGACGTCACCAATAGATCGTAGTCGATAGTACTCCAAACAGCAACTGAACATTCTCGATAATCTCCAATTGATACAAGGAAGCGATCGTCCCGCGAATATTGCAAAGCAACAACAACATATTTATGATGGGGAATAACCTGAGGATAAACATTAAAAAATTAAAAGAAGTTTGTTTGGAATACAAGTGACTTGAAGTCGTTGATTTGCTAGTAAAGTTACCGTCTTTCATTCCACACAGTGCTTTTCTGATTTAACGTATAGTGATCTATCAACAGACATTTGCACCTAAAGTCCAGGTGACAAAAATACCCATTTATTAAATTCTGTTTTTCTTTCGCAGTCATCACTCGTCTCGTTTCTCTTTGGGATTCTTCCCCTTTTCTACTATTTTAATTCGGCTTCTTATTTCATTTTCCTTTTATTTTTAACCCGTTTTTTTGATCATTATTGTCTCATTGTGGAGGCAGCTCAGAGACTATTATCAAAATAAAAGCTATATCAGCAAAAACATTGATACCTTTCGGCAAAGTCCAGTCCTGATCTCCCAGATACATATCTGACTTCTAGCGGAAGAGGGCCCAGCAGCGGAGGCAGATGCTATAACTTGCCCATCGTTATGTGCCGATAATGTGGATATATCTTCCGTGTGGTACCTTAGTAATTTCTGCCTTCCTGTTGTCAGGTCTTCCATGACTACTATACATCCGCAAGCGTATGCGAATAGGCCTAAAACAATTAAACAATAGTATTTAATAATACAAAATTGAGCTTGGCATATCAAGGATATTGCGATAGCCACGAGAATGCATATGCACAAAAATTTACATTGCAATCCATTTGGTCTTGTCGAATATTTTACCTAACATTTAATTACGCCTAACCTTACCTATACCTATACATTCTACTTGCTTCTAAATTGAACTCCACTCTAAACGACATGGTATCATATCTCGCTGTAACTGGCATATGGTATTGAAGTTCTACTTCACCTGAAATCTTATATTATCTAATGCAATTGCAATAGGCTTCCTATCCCTTCGGAATATACAACGAATCTTTACTTCTTCTTCTATCGACTAAAATGTTACAATAAAAATTTACAAAATACATCACATTACAAAATTACTATTCAACTATAAGATACTACAAGATCGATACCCCTTGGTGCAAGGGGTTTAACTACCCTGGGGCTAACTGGTCATGGAGATAAATAAAAAAAGAAAGGAAATAAAAATAGAAGCAGTATCATTACTTACCCGTGACCGGATGCCATATGACGTTATTTCGTCCCCTTCCATCATACCCAACAACTGATTTGAGCTTTAACCCAGCTTGGTCATGAGGAGCTGAATATCTCTTTTCTGCTAATTTGGAAACTTTTTCTCTAATTTTGAAGTGAGCCGTTACTGTAGGTGGTGCATGATGGTACACTAGAGAATCTGATGTTGCTATTGGCTCATGCTCATCATCCTTAATTATCACTGTTTGTGTTTTGACCTTTGATTCGGGTGTTTTCTAAATAAAAATCAAAAAGGATCATGATTGACTGGGAATGAGGTATCATTTACAAATAAAGACATGTTGCTTGGTCATAAAAAGTGGAATATGGTCAGATTCAGGAAGAATACACAAAAAAGTTACAGAGAGCGATTTGGAGGCATGTAAAAAAGGCTCTGCAATAATATGATTTATTTTGAATTTGAATTTATACAGGACAGCAATGCAAGTAGAAAGATCTCAACAAAGCCTTGCATTAAAGTGTTCACAAGAAGAATAGTTTAAATTGCTACGTCACAAAGCAGCAAAAACGTTTTAACATTATGCAGAAAGAAAACGCAGTTAAAAGCAGGAAATTTAAATAATAAATTGATCAAACAATCAGATACTATCTTAAAGCAAGAAATCGCTTTCAAACATCAATATTTGCCTTTTGAAGAGCTATGCAGTATATTGTGTAAATAACTCTTTTAAAAACCAGACAATTTACTTAGTTGCCACATAAAAATTTAAATTATCATGTTTTATTTAATTTATTCATTTCATTTATTATGTTTTTACTTAATTAGGCACAGAGCCCGGTCAATCCATGTGAACTTTTTTCAGGGGGCCATAGCAAAATCATCTTTGAATTACAACGATTTGATTCTTTTATTACAAGTAACAAGGGATGGAGCCTGTTTAAACCAAGTTCCAAAGTCTTGGTCTACGAAAAAAATATAGCTTTCTGCAAATGGCTAGTTTTTCGAAAAGGTAGGAAAGATCAGTTTTACTGTTTCTATTTTTTGGGTCTCTAAAAACATTGAACAGAATTTTCATAAACAAGTGGAAGAGGTATGCTGCAGCCTATATTGCTTAGTTCCTTCTGTTATTACAGATCCCTCAAACATACTTTAAATACTGTGTAATCTATCATCGTGAGACAGATAGGTTTACATAAACGCTACGATGTATCTTTTGTATTCTGCGTTCTGTTGAAATCCTGTTGGAACAATGCGTTACAAGTAGTTATAGCATTCATTATAACAATTTTCAAGTGGCGAAGTTGAACAGCGATGAAGTATAATCTTTGTTCTTTCAACCAACCATTCGTTTATAGTCAAAATGCACACGAGGGCGGATCATTGGATCCGTTCTGGTTTGAACTTGTTCTGTTTGTTTGGACAGTTTTGCGTTCTCACAGGAAAAAAACTGGATGTGGACTTTGATATCATAAATTAAAGACGTGTTGTTAAAGTTGGTCCGAATGACAGAAATTAAGCAATGTGATTATAAAAAAATTATCATCGCTTTCTATCCATTGTTCTTTATGACTAATCCTTGTATTCAAAGGGCATCCAAATGGATCGGACCCAAAGAGCACACTAAGTTAGCCCTCCTTCTTGGTCTGGATAGCAGACCCCCAATATATCGGATTAGGAGTGCTCTCGAGTGAACGGAACAACTATCCGCGCCAGTTTAGAAACGGACCCGAACGGACCCGCTCTCTAGCGACTAAGTAATTTAGATCTCCTGATTTGGAGGTGATTTAGGAATAGATTGGTGCCTATGAAGAAACCCCAATAACATGGTGCAGAAAAGACATTCGTCCGACAGTCTATAACAAAGCCAAATGCAAAAGAGGCAAAAAATGTCTTACCTGCAAAGGCTTTGTACCAAGATCAACAAGAGAACTTTCTGAAGAGGCTTCACTCGAAATATCTAAACTTTCATCGGTGCTTTTCTTCGGTATTTCTGGAGGAATTGGGCTCATACTTAAGTTGAGAGGTTCATATTTCGTTGGTTTGGGCACAGTTCCACGAGGATGCGTCACGTTTTCTTCATCGTTGTCGGTTACTCGATGCATGTTACTTACCAACGTCTCTGAAAGTACAAGATTGAAATTCTTGATGAGGATAATAACTTGCATAAGGTAAAAATCTGTCCAGAATCTGCATTAAACAAGTAGCTTCAATAGCACAATAGAATGCAAGAAAACTAAAACCATCTATCAGTTTTAAAATACCCTGAACAAGAAGTAGAAAGTGCATTCAGTTTCTTGTAAAAGTCTTCATTTTCAGAATTCAGGGGTCTTCTTTTCCATCTTATCATTTGAATTCATTTTAAAATAAGTTACTCAAGGTTATTACATACTAAAAAAAACTAATTTATGAATTTTCATCAAAGCTTAAAAAGAAAAGAAAAAGAAAATGTCACCATAATTTCCTGAATATAGTCAATTATGAAAACGGATTAGTGGTTTTAGATTGCTGAATGAAAGGAACCAATTTAATGATAGCATGAATGTCAACATCACGAAAAGCAAATGACATTTTACAATAAGCAGTGCTCATTTGCGATATATGCTCCATTGATCATGCTAATATTCAGTAAAATTATTTCAAATATAAAACAGATTGAGAAACACCTCGTTCGGTCTCGTTTTGTTGGGAAAAATTAATCATCCGTTTTGGGCTTTTTTGAGCAAACCTGAAAAAGTAAATTGTCATTTTAAAGTACAAAAGAGGTTGAGGGAAGTAAAGGGCAGACTTACACTCTTTTTACAAGCTGGCTGTTCTTATTTATTTTTCAAGCTGGCTTATAAATCATTTGGGAGTTGCTCGAGCACTCATTTTTCAATGACATAAGTTGTCAAAATTTTCATTTGGCTCGTGTTCATATAGAATTGTTCTTTTACAAAAAAAAAATTCATCAAGATTTTTATTCTTAACATAACATTAGCATTTGGGACACGTTAAATTATATTTCCGTGCTTGGTGAACTGAAACGAGCTAATCACTAAGGCGTTCATTTGACGAGCTTCTCAAAGAAAATTATCAATACATTGATGGAAAGGCCCCTCAATATGACGTTTTAGTGCCAAAATCTCTAGTACAAACGTCAAATGAATAGATCCATAAAATTTTTTGAATAATAAGTGGAAAATGTTTAAATCGGAACTGAATCTTGTTCAAGATTAAGATCAACATCAACGTTATATAAATAATAATCAAGAGAAGAAAGGACAATAACAACTTATACCTAACAAGTAAAAAATAAGAAGAGTTTGGCAAAAAGGAGAACAAGAAAGAATAATAAAATGGAACTTGACAAAGTAGATCAGGAGCGACGTTTATTGAGAGCATTAGAAGAACAAGAAAAACAAGCAAAGGAAACTGCTTTCCGACTAAAATTAACCAATAAACAAAACTTGGAGTTCTTAGAGGAAAGTTTAAATGCCAATGAACAGGTGAAAATTTTAAGGCAAGAGGTTGAAAAAAGTAGAATTGATCAGGAGTTACTAGATCAAGAAAAAGAAATTGCAACAAAGAAACTAGAGAAGGTGATGCAAGAGAATGCACAGTTGAAGAAAGTAATGGAAAAATATCAAAACGAATTGGTACAAAAGAATATACAGGTGGCAGCAGTCAATGAGAAACTTTCTACGCTTCAACAGGAGATCGATGCAAAAAAAGCCTTAATTACAAATTTTGAAAGGAAAATACAGAAGATTGAATCTGAGGGTACAACTAAAGAGTGGGAGAGCGCCAAAAGAATAAGTGAAATGGAAGGAAAACTAATCGAAAAAGACAAACGAATTGTAACCCAAGAGGATGAAAAATCACAGCTCTTACAAACATTGAAATCATTAACGAAGGAAAACAAAGATGGTATTAACCTTTGCAAAAAGCTTGATAATATGTGTAGCGAATTTGAAAATGCATGGAAAAGTGAAAAAGAAAAATTGAAGGAAACAGAAGACGAGCTCATGGAAACAAAATCAAAGGTCAAGGAATGTGAAGAAGAATTAAATGAATGCAAAAAATGCAGTGCTGAGATATCGAAATGGGTAAAAGAGGAAAATGCCTTGAGCGAAGGGTTAAGAAACACGAATTATAATTTGGAAAAAGACAAAGAACAAATGACATTAAAGATTGGAAGTTTAAAAAACGACCTGAATGAATTGCGAGAAAAATACATTTACCACAAAAACAAAAATGAGTCGTTAGGAATGCATATACAAGAACAAACAATGAAAATAATTGACAAGGAACGGAAAGTAAAGCACCTTGAAGATGGAATGTTGGGTGAAATGAAGCGAATCACTGAACTAACTGAGAAGAATAAAAAATTAGAAACAAATATTGTGATGAAAAATGAGGAATTGAGCAGTCTCACCAGGAAATGTGATTGTTATTATAAAGAATTGACTAGGTTAAAGGAGAATGAAATAAAAAGCAAAGAAGCGGAAAAGGAATTAAGGAAAAGTCTTAATGAAAAGGCCGATTGTGTATTACGACTTGAAAATGAGAAGAACAAAGTGCAAGAACAAATATTAGAAAAAAATGAGAAAATATCAAAATTAGTTTCAGAAGTAAAAACCATGGAACAAAATTGCCATAAGAGAGAAGCAGAAATAAAAGATATTGGAAAATATTGCGAGAGCTTAGAACAAAGGGAAGCCAGTACAAAAAGCCAAAATAAAAAGACAGCTATAGATCTGCGAGAAAGTCTCTCTAAATTGCAAATTGTAAGACAAAAAAATCAGAGCTTAATTGAAGAAACAGATAGGCTGCAAAAATTGATCACAAAAAAGGATGTGGAAATAGAGCATATGAGCAAAAGCGTAAGAGAAGTCAATCTAAGGTATCAAGAAACAGTAAAAAAACTAGAAGAACTTAGATTCATTGAACAGGCCAAGGACGAGGAGATAAGAGTAAAGATAGAAGATAATCAAGACCTGCAAAAAGCCAAGGATAGGATGCATAAAGAGATAATGAAGTTAATGCAGGACATACAGAATCACACAAAATGCATAGAAGTTTACAAAAAAAGAAGTGAAGAGGCTGAAACTGCAAAAAAAAGTTTAGAGAAAGAGCTTAGAAAATGCGGAGAGGAACTGAGAAAAGCTCAATCAGAGAAAGAAACTGTAAATAACAGAATAAAAGAAAGCATTAAAGAAAATAACAAGGAAAAGAAGTTTTGTAAAGATTTGCAGGCAAAAGTCAGTCAACTTGAACAGTCTTTTGAGATGGAGAGGGTAGTGCTAGAGCAAAAAGAACGCTGTCACATAGACAGCATATCAAAAATATCAAATTTGGAGAAGGAGAAAGAGCAACTGATTAATTCAAGAAGAATCTCTGATGAAAGATACAAAGAGATGAAAAACCATTTCAGTTACATATACAAAGAGTATGCGATGACAAAGAGCGACAAGGACAGGCTTATTGAAGTAAACAAAGAACTAGAAAGGAATATTGATAGATTAGAAAACGGTATGTCAGAGTATAAAAAGAAACTTTTGGAGAAAGAAATAGAGTTAAAGGACGTGAGTTGGGAGATTGGTGAAATTCAAATTGCATCCAAAAATTGGGAAGAGAGAGCGAATCAAGTAGAAAGAGAAAGAAACGCGGCATGTGACAAACAAGGGCGTGCCGAAAATGAAAATGGATGGCTACCAGACTGTTGCTATGAAGAGGACTTTGAAATGGAAAAAACTGAAGCATTATTGCAAATGGAAATTATGAAGAATAAAGAGCTGCAGCATGACCTTCAAAGTGCAATAAGTAATATCCAAGCTAAAGAAAAGCAGATAGAGAGCCTGAAGAAGTCTGCAGAATATGAAAAAGACCTTTACAGTGAAGAAAGGCGAAAGGATACAGAGATCAAAGAAGAGTTAGAAATGGCAAAGAATGAATTAAACAAAGTCGTAGTATATGCAAAACGTTGTTTGGCGGACAAAAAGTTAAGGGAATCGACAATGCAACACGAGATTGTACAGTTAAAAAAGAAACTCAACCTTTCTGAATCGAATAATGTTGAAATGGGAAGTAAGGTTAGGATGTTACAAATGTACACTGAAGAACTCAAGAGAGATATCTCAGAATTAACAACGCGATACGGGCTACAAAATAGGGCTAAAATTGAAAAGACTAAAGGCATTTTTGGCATGATGGGAAGAACAGTGAGAGAGGTAGAAGCTTTGCAAAATACAAATGAGATGTTGACCCAAGAAGTAAAGAAAAGCATCCAGCACAGCAATAGAAATTAGAACAAAAAATATATAATAAAAACTACGGAGTTAGTAACAGAAACTTATGACTCGTCAAATTTTAAAGCTATGTAAACTGCTATCATGTATAAGACTTTTGTGTATCAAATTATTAAGTATTTTAAATATATAAAAAAAGAACAAACAAAAGTACCTTTGTGAGTCCAAATTTTTGCTTTTGCCAAGAAAATTCCATATAAAAATGCACTCAGCAGCACTGTATAATTGAGAACCATCGCTTGTAAACTTCAAATTTGTAACTGGATCAGAATGTCCAATAAAAACCTTTAATTGAAGCAAGACAATTTACAAATGATTGTCAACTAAGCACAAACCAGTAAGTCTTCTGCAAACTGCTTAAATGCAGCATTAGCAAAGTTTCTAAAAATGGTGTCTAAAAATTATCAACCAGAATGAGATGCCAATTAAATATAAAGACCTAAGATATTTCGTAACATGATATGGCGACAGTACCACTGATAAATTGAAAAAATGTGCATTGGAAGCCAAGTATCTTTGAAAATTTGCGCGTCTATACCTGGAAATTAAGATCCATTCTCATATGATAATCCCAGATTTTAATAACTTTGTCTCCAGCAGTTGCCAAATATTGACCATTTGGACTGGCACAAATTGCTGTAACTAAACCGCGATGGATATTTGCTACCTATAAAAGGGGAGATGGTTAAAAGTGGAGAGAGTCAGAAAATCCATATGGTGCCGTAGTAAACCGATATAAAAATAGGGCAGTTAAGAAGTTAAAATATTACACATAGAAGTCACTAGTACCACTCAAATTAACCACGTAAAGTTCAATTCAATCCTGAATTAAAATTAACATGCCTGATACAAGAAAGATTGTTGAAACGTATTCAGATTTTAAAATCTTATCTGTCTGTATCCACATATCCAATAACAGTTTAATCTTTTCATTTTCTACCACCACTTCTGGTTTGTGTTCATACCACTTATCAGCCTGGTCTAGCCCGTAATCAATGCACATTCGCCAATGGATAACTCAGCAGGTAGAACCACCGTGTCGCTATTCCTTGTACTGTTTCTGGGCTAGCGTTGTACCCTCTGATATTAAATGTTGGTACTGCAATGCCGCCTATTTTGGCCAATTTGCCGCTCTCATCAAAAAGATTCCACATCTATAGCTTCACTTGGCATTTTTGGTCCTTCCTCTCAGCCTTTCATAGAAATGTGCAAGTTTCGACAAAAAACATCTCTACTTTTTGCAAAGCAAACTTTCCTCCATAACTTTTCAATTATCATCATCATTATCATCATCACTATCATCATCATTATCATCATCATTATTACTATTATTATTATTCGGTGAGGTAGATCACCGTCTAATTACCAAAACTCTTGGTTACAATCATGCATTTTGAAATAGTATCATATAATTTGCAGTTCGTGTTAAATTGTATTTTTCAAATAATAACAACTTTGATATATGACAAAAAATTACATTAAAGTAATAAAGATCTATGCAGGCTCTTAATGCAGTTATGTGACACAACTAAGTAAAGTTGACAATGGTCGTAACATGGAGGATATATAAGGTTGCCTGAGTGAAAGATGATCCTGTAAAAGTTACAAGAAGATGAAAGGTTTAGAAAAGATATTTGGTTCTAGCCTATTGGCGTGCAGCTTGATGAAGCAGCCCAGACATGGTCAGGCAAACGTCGTTAGTTTCCATATGCGAGCGAGTATTAATGTTTGATTTCCTTCCACAAAATTGGCAACGTTTTGACAGCAAATCTTGTGACACACCGAAACACAGCAAACATCACACACCGAACCAAAATGGCTGGCTAGCAACTATATACGCTCCTACATAACTGAACAATTTCTTGAAATATTTATTCCTCACCTCACTAATAAGCTGTCCAGTATTTGCTTCCAACTTCAGCATCCTTGAGGTTGATGTAATCGCAACCAATTGGCCAACAATCGATGGAGTGTAACACAACACTCGGGCAGAATCGAGTTTAGCATCGTTTTTGCTGCTGGCCATGCTTGTTATGTCGATTCGAAGAAGCTACAAGACATTGATGTACAAAAGTATGCAAAACTGTGCTTTCAAAACACATTGCTCAGTTTTATAGAGTAGAATAATGTAAATTAGCAATTAAATGGATCCAGCTTTGACTTGCCAAATAAGGATTCTACTACTCTCTCTACACGTTTGGAACGATATCCCAGCTAATATTAGTGAAATCCAAACACTTGGGCGCTTCCAAAAAGAACTAAAAGCGCCGTGACGAGCTAAGAGTACTAAAAACAATTACACTAAAACAAAACCTACACTAAAAGTTTTTTATTCATTACTCTATTAATATTTTGTTTAAAATTATGATTCAATCATAGAAACATTAGCTGTATTAAGATAACTGAAGAGATATTCGTGCATACATTATAATGATGATTATGATGACTTTCACAAGAATACAAATAAACATAACCTGTTCCCCTTAGCATGCGGCCGCAGCGCAACATTAATTATCAGAACTCGTGAAAGGCTAGCCGTTAACATGTGAAAAGCAATCTGCAATACATCTGATGTACAAAATCTGCAAGTATATGATACAACATGAAATATAACGGAACCTGCGGGATTTTGTATTGAAAATATTTGTTTGGCCTTGTTGACACTAACCTCGTCTAAAGATCTCGCATCAAAGACAGTTATGACAAACTCGGATGGACCAATGCAAGCAAGACGTCTGCCTTTATCATCGAGGACTATTGGGCTACAAGAAACTTCTTCGAGTTTAGCAAGAGCATTTGGAAGAAGACGAATTAATCCATAAGATTCACGTGAATCGTAAAGGGCCAAGGAACCTTTAGAGTCACAAATATGTAAATGTTCTCCATCAGATGAAATGAGAAGACCTGCAACAGCAAAAAATCATGCAAATATAAGTGAATGACAAAAAAGACAAGTAGAATTTGTTAGAATTGAAAATAAATGATTAGCCGCTGGGGAAGATGGGGGCTACTCAGTGGTAATTTCGCGTAGCTGGCTTAGAAGTTTAAAAATTTGCTCCGAAGAATCTCACGAGAAGAACGATCAAACGCATCCACAAAAAACTACTGTAGTATTCCTTTGAAAGAAGTAAAGGTTATGATGAAACTACGGTTTTCATTGCTCATAAATCATGCAGCAGCCACAATTATCAATTCATTTCTACTCATGAGACACATATACGTCTTGGCTCAACAAAATGGGATAAAAACCGTCCAGCGTATGATATGGGGTCGTAGTTCATGCCCGTCCGAACGGGCAAAGCGGGCAAAGCGGGCAAAGCAAAATGAAATGGGGATCATGAGAAAATTCTTCGAGATCATGGCCTTTGAACGCTGGAGAACGCTGCTGCTGCTGTACAAATTGCACTATTCAAATGATGAAAAAATGATAATATTAAGATGTCTACTTGAGTAGGGGGACGGTTCCAATGGGCCAGTAGTTTAAGGCTGCGTTCATAGATGTGGGATATCAGCTAATAATCAAATCCTCTCACAGATAACACAGGATATCAAGTACCTGTAATCTTTCCTCTGTGATTTTTGTGCTCCACAATTAAACTCGTACTTGCAACATCAAACACTCGAATGCATCCATTTTCAAATCCACAAACAAGAACTTCTTTCATTGGGTGAAAACATACAACACATGGTGTATCACCGGGCGCTCGAAAGTCATACAACTGATTCATATTTGATCGATGCCAGATCCTGATACCTCTGTCTTTTGAAACTGTTGCAATCTGATTGCGAATATCGTCGAATGATATCGATGTGATTGTTTTTAAATGGCTTCTTATCAGTGTTTTGTATGATTTTGTAGACAGGTCAAGTACACCGAGGTTGCCCTATAAATAATAATAAATAACGATAAACTGAACGATAATAAATAAATAAAACAATTGACACATTTTAGGACACTGATACTGGTATTGCATTAAGCAGACCAACAATCAAGAGGTGCATCAATAATCCCAAAAGTTAGATAGTCATAATACATAACAAGAAAAATATTTCGCGTAGAAAATTATCTCCAATATGAATTATTTTAAGTTGTGCCGATACTTATTAGGATATATCAATTTACCATCGAGTGGTTTCAACACATGTTTCGTTCTTTTTACCCATTAATTCTAGTTGTCTGCTCAGGTCTTTCCGTTATAAACAAACCCTTGGTTTGAGAAAGTTAACAGTAATACAATAAAGAAAACCCATTAAATATTTCATGCCTCAGCCACACCTAGCCCTTGGATCTCCTCGGATTATATCAATTTCTCAGAGTTTTCGTGGCAAAGCACTGATATATAGGTATGTACAATTATTAGCCCGCCTATATCTCAATTGTTAGTATTTAGATAAGAGTGTTATCGATACTTACACTTTCAATTATAGCAGACACCAATACACCATCAGAAGATATAGCTACAGCAGAAATTGCACCTTCGTGTTCTACAAATTCGAGGCAAAAGAATGTAATTATAACAAAAAACTCAGTAATTTATAGTTTAACAATATGCTGGTAAAAATTTGTGCTTAAAAATTATTCTTAAGTCTGACGACCAAGAAAACACGTCCCAGTCATGTAAATTACAAAATAAAAACTTATTCTTGTTGAATAGAGTGCATCTTTGAACAAATTTTTGGGCTGCATGAAGCAAAGGCGCAAGCATTACGTAGCACGCACAAGTTACTTTTTCTACGACACTCCTCGTAAAATAAAACGTATGCTAAGCAATGATTGTGTATTTTGAGGTATTCTAAAGGGTATGAAATTTCAAATAACAATTAAAAAAGAAGAGGCTGTTAATGAAAAAGCAAGAGGTTTTGAAAGGAAAAACGGCTCATTTTATTGGCAACTTATCATGTCCATAATGCACCCATTAGCCTCGCAGAATTCAAGTTAGATTATGAATTCTGTTGTATCTACATTTAGTTTAATATGGAGATGATCTTTAGTGAAAAAGGACCTTGCATGTCTTACAATCTCAAAGATTAAATGTTCTTTTCAATTTCTGAATTTTTAAGAATATCATATGGCCTAATCATAGCTGGTATATTCTTTGCAATCTTTGATATTTCAGTTAATTTCAGAAGTACGAACGGCCATTTTCATTAAAAATGGCAAATTGTTTTCTGCAACTTTTAAGGAAATCGATTGAACAATTTAACTGGATGCTGGACACTATACTGGTGAAGCTATCACAAATTCAAATTCATTTTTTCTCAATGGTACAATTGCTTTTAAATAACTAACAATGATGCTCAAGAACCAATTTCAAGGGAAATAGTGTTAATGCATTATATCCTGACCTGCTTCCATGAATGGTCCGTCGAAATCCAGCGGCCAAAGTCTCAGATAGCCATCACTTGAACCAGTCACACAAAAAGCATCATTGAGAGCCAAACATGTAAAAGCGGCTGTTGAAGATTTGTCAACTAATAGATTATAAACCTTCACAACTGATAATGTCTTGAAGTTGATCACGAACAGAGCACCCGAACTTGTGCAAGAATATCTGCAAATGTTGATAAAGGTGGGCTGAGTAAGGTTATAAGATAATCGGTGAATCTTCTGCATGCTTTTTGATTGATAGGATGGGAAAAAGTAAGCAGTAAGCGTCAATATATCTGTTTGAACACTGCTAAAAAATTAACAAACTTAAATTTAACTTACTTAACATGGAGCTCAAGGGCATCATTTCAAAATTCTTCAAGATATTTACGGAATTTATTTAACTCACATCTTTCTGTCTGCTGAATCTTGCACAAGTCTTTGGATACATTCAAAATCAAAATCAGTGAAATCCTGCAACTGATGTTCGCCAAAATCGATTGGAAGAGAACGTAATGAGCCAGTTTTCAATTTCCAAACGCGGACATTGCTCTTTCCGCAACTTACCAGTCTAAAACAGAAGAAATGAAGTTGTTTATTTGGACACTAACGGGATAATATATCGGGTTACTCTAATGATAGGCCTAATAGATTTACCAGTATAAGTGTATGATTAACTAATCCTTTGTACCAAGCTTATCTGAGAGTGCGACAGGTTTTTGATCACGCTTTATACTGATATTTTACTGTCATTGGCGATGCATTGAGTAGGTGCTTTATTTCCCTTCAAAAAGCAGTTCTATGGCCCACAATATTAATCACCCTACTAGAGGGGCCAACGGAATGCAATATTGATGAAAGTAAGTAACCCAAAGCGCGCTATCCCTATTCCTACGTGGTATTCGACCCAAATAGCATTGTTTAACAAAACCATACGATGCTAATTTCCCAATTTTTCGTAGAACGTAGAAAGTAAGATGATGACAACATAACCGAATAAAAATATCAGAAAGTAAAATAATGAACCAACTTGAAATCATCAAATGGGCAAATCTTGATCTTTGCGATATGGATATCAACGAGAGCTTTTGCAATGAGTGTAACCTTGTGACCAGTCATGATAAAAGAAGCATCCCATACAGCTACTACCTAGAGCATGAAAAACAGTCCTAGAATTATCCTCAGAAACCAACATTTCTTAAAACCAATGTTTTAGACTCTAAAAGACTTTCAAGCATCATTAAAGGACATGAATTCCCATAGCTACTAATTTGCAATAAAGAATTGCTTCTTGCGAATATGGCCTTAAGCAAGCATATTGTTATATCTACCACTTATGGACAAAAGAGTTAAATAAAATTAATAACTTGAAAATATGTGAAAAATCATCTTAAATGGCGACCGGTACGAAGCAGTAAGGCAGATGCCGACAATGCTTGTTATTTTAAATTTAGTAAGAGTCACACAACTACACAAAATTCAGACCAGCTGTGGTTTCACAATCTAAAATATAAAAATGGAAATAAATCGTTTGGTTCCCTATTTTTGGAATCATCGTTTAAATCGTTAAAAAAATGCAAAGTGGCAAATCTAGTCTCAGGCTGTTGCATTTGTACTGGTGGAGGAAGTAAATAACACAACTAGGGAAGGATGAATAATTTACTTTTCTTAAAAATTTGCTATCACTCTAATATAATTATTTCTAACATTCTTGAAGCCTTAGTCGGGGGAGGGGGTTATACAAAAACAAAAAAAATAAAAAGTTTTGACACAGGCACGGGTAAGACTCGACTTATTATTACTCGACTTATTATTATTTGAATATAGTCAAGAAACAGCTTTGCTCATTGATACCAACTTTAATAAATCAACAAAAGTGCAAAACATACTTGTTTTCCATGGTTACTGCTTCCAGCAGCACATATTTTGCTACCACTTTGGGAAAAGCTTGCAAAAAAGAAATTGTTTTCAAACTAACTGCAAAATTTATCATCGAAGAACCGCAATGGTTAAAGATATTGTGAAATAATATGTAAATGATCAAGGGCAATCAATCAAAGGAAAAAAAGAGGTGAAACAAGGTGGTTTGATTCGTAAAAATAAAAAAAAAGGTCGAAAGTAATTTCTTAGCATTTCCAACAGCCACGGCTTTTTCGTGAGGAATAAACTTCTGATCTGCTTTTGTAAAGGTGCATCTACAACATCTCACAAAAATCAAAGCAAAGTAACTTCAATATGGTTTGCCTACCACGAAGAAAGCTATATCAATAAAAACACAAAAAATCCCGGCCAAATCAATCAGTCGTCTATCGTATTGTTGTCTTTGAAAAAAGCTGTCAAGGCTTTGAGGAGCTGAGAAGAGAGAGTCGAGGAGCTACGGAATAAATGAACAATTTTGCAGATTCCAATGTATGGCTCTGCTACCGGTAAGTAATTCATTCGTCATAGCGGAACAGTCTTAATATGTTTATATTGTATAAATGCTTCACTGTATTGCTTCGTTCAATAATGCATTAACTTCTTTTAGTATGTTATTACAAAAATTCCATGCATGGTTTGGTCGAGAGACTGCCACCGGAGCTATTTTCTCAGCATATCGCCAATTGAATAACATTCATAGAGACTCATTTTCCGGTATTTTTTGAATGACTAGTAAATATCCGATGATCGTTGAAAGCGTCTAGCAAGCACCTTCTTCATATGTAACCATGCTTTGTTCTCTTTTCAAGGACGTCTGAACTTATCTTGCATACTCCGTATCATTAATGGTTCTCTTTCTTTTAATTCGAAAGATAAAAATTTGCTAACCTCTTGACAAATTTTAATGATTATCTGACCTTGGGAAATGTTGGAGGAAAGAATTATCAAAGTATGCTTTGAAATGTCTGATAACGGTATAGTGATACGACTATTTATAAAAAAGCGTGACAAAATTTCAGATCATCCATCAATCCTAGCTAGTTATGATCTCACCTTATGCAAAAAGGATCATTCATACAAGATTGGAAAACTGCTAAACATCTTTTGCTCTTGTATTTCCAGATTCTAATTATAGCATCATCTCCTGATTGGGCAGATGCCAACAAAGTTGAGTTCCCATTGAAAGCTAGTGCAGTGATCTAAAAAACCAAATCATTGCTGGCAAACTATTTTTGTGCAAATTCAAACGCTTTCAACAAAACACTACAGGGCAAACATTTGTCAAAATGAACAGCCGGCGCAGAGCTGGATGTTAAACTATCGCGGTTAAATGATACAATGATAATATGATACAGAAGTAACTGCAATGTAGGAAACTGAGCAAATTTGTACTTATAATTGAACAAGCGGTCATAAAACTGATCACTGCTTACTACAGAGATAAAAAATCTCATATTAGAAATTAAGATTTCAAAAAAAACATTATTTTAAGTGGTCATATCAGCGATACCACAAGGTCTCCATCATAAAAACATGTATAGGCATACCTTGCTATTATGACCAAGCAAAAACGATTGCTTCCCAGTTTTTGCATCCATTGAGACGATCACAGCGTGGCAGGGGTAAACGATATGCGAGGAGGATTTTGTCCACAGCAACTACGAATCATTAACAGTTAAATCAAACTGACTACCAGAGCTCTTTCCTAAACAAATAAACTCATAACATACTTTAAGACTCTTCCCGTATTCTTATGATAATTATCAGATGTCTCATAGTCTTTTTAGAGTGTAAAATCAGCGCAGACAATTCGAAAATGGAGACGCTCTATGACCAAGACATTGCCTAATATCTTTATTCTTACAAATGGTAGTGTGATAGTTCTTCGACTATCAACCATCTCATAACAAACTTAACATCTCATTCTTCCGGGATTGGTTCACTATGATACATTTGTTTTACTCCTTGAAAAGTACTGATAACACAATTTTACGAAAATAAAAGTAGTAATATCACTATTGTCCTACTCACTTAAAAAACCAGTCAGACGAAGGCAATATTAAGTGTAAAAATTGTTCCATAAAATACATACGTTTTTCATTGTGCCGCCTCCAATTCCAATTAGTTTGTCCAATGATAAAATTGGGTCAGGCTGCAAGCACTGAAACTGGGAAAATTAAAAATATCCGTCGAAATCCATTGCTTATTGAAACTACATAAACATGATAAATCATGGTGCAATCAATGCTGTTTATTATCGCCTATTGGTTGCTATGTATACTGTTACAATGAGTAATGATAACGATGCTGGTCTGGCGTTTGAACACTTAAAGCTTTTCAAAAGCGTGACAAGATCCATGCCTTCTCCCTTTCAATAAATACTTGGTTTATACCCTCAATATACCAACCCAACTGGGCCACACACTGATGTGAGTCGCATTTCATACATCAAGAACGATTCAGGTTATCAACAAACCTTGTTTTTTTAGAGTGAAAGTGGTTACCTGTTCTTCATTGTAAGAATGGATGGAATGGAGGGAATTTTGTCATGAACAGATTTTACTTAAGATGAAATCAACCTAGTTGATACAAATTAATGTGATATATTCCTTTTTTTTTAAAGTGCCAAAAATTAAATATGACTTTGCATCATAGCGAAGATCCCTTTTGCACTGTTAACTCACATTTACAGAAGATCTTGAGTTGAATTCAACTGTTTTGGGTTCTTTGCCATGTTCCCTTTTGACATTTCCTCTTTGCACCTTTAAAAAGGATGAAATAACACAATCTAAAGCAACTCTGATCATATTTGCTTACAATGACTGGCATCGTAAAGCGCATTGCTCTGTACGAAAGAAAACATTATAACACAACAAATACACATTGAAGAAAGTTTCTTTACCTTGGCCATCTGATAATCTTCGTAATGAGGATTTTGCTTATTTGCGTAGATGTGAATTGACTCATTTTGCACGTTTTCATCATCTAATTGACCGAGGCCTACCTCAGGCAGCTGATCAGAGAATATTTTTTTCTTCAAAATAAAACAGACGAGTCTCTTATTCACTAAATATTTAATAATAACCTGACAGTCAACGATGCAAAATAATTTTCATATTATCACCATTCAACATCATAAACTTTGAAACTCACCTAGGAAGTTTTCTACGTTAAGTTAGGTCCCTCACCTTAATGAAACGAAACTTAGCCTTGGTCACCATAATGATTTTCTAAGCACAAAGATATCTAATAATGGATATTTGCAATTTATTTCATAATCTGGTTCAAGAAACCGAAAATAATCTTAGTTGGACCATACTTGGAAATTACGTTATTAGAAGTACAATTAGTCTAACAAGCTTTGCAGATATGTGGTGACTACTTGCTTTACGTCAAACGTTATTGAACGCAGACACTTCAAGAGTTAGAATGGGTGGGGAATCAATAAATCAATCACTTCTTGTGAATCATATTATATCAAGGGTAATAATGCACCGTGTTGTTTACAAATTAAAATTTATTATCTTGTTATTGCTTTGTTAGGCCTAAACTTTGCAGCAACATGAACGAAGAAAACAAAGCATAAACAAGAAAAGAAATTTTAATTTCTAAACGACCAACGCGGTGCATTATTACCCGTGAAACAACACACTAATTTTGGCCATGGTTACCTTAATAAGTTCATTTCATTTTTACAATAAATGATAATACTACAGATATTTTTACTGTTCCTTATTCGAATAAACAAAGGAACCGCAAATCAAGCTCACAATTCGTAAAATGGAGGACAAAACATTCGACAAATATCACATCTTATTTTATGCACTTCTAGATTAGATAACCATCGCAGCTGTAATCAATACTTTTTACAAGTCACCGAAAAATATTAAAATCAAAAATTAAACTTGCTGCGAATCAAATGAAAAATTAAAATGAAATATGTTAGTTGGGGTTGTTGGAGGAAGTATGAGCTATAGAGTCCAGGAAAAATGTTAAAAACAGGAAGAGTGCTGTGATTCGTCTTTAAAGTAAGTTCATGAATTAGACATACACAAAAGTTACATAGAAAGATTGCTTACAGCAGATGGCTGACTCTCAAGAATCTTGTCAATCATGGCCACTCTTGATTTGACTGGATTTCCTGCATAACGCTGTCCAAGAGACAATTCGAGCTTGAAAACATATAGTTTGCATTTTTAAATATAAACTATATCTTAAGCGACCCGTTAAGCGCTGCCAAGACTTATTCAGTTAAATGATTTATACAAGGCCTACTTTCCATGGGGCGCTTACTGTGATGTGTATACACCGTAGGAAACTTTAACTTGAATAGTAACCAACTAATTTCCCAAAGTTCCACAGATAGTTCATATAATAATAATAATTATAGCAACGAAGAAGTAACCTTAAAGTTGTAACAGCCACAGTTGCTTTCTCTTAGGCGTAGCGTTAATTTAATTGATAAAATCATTCTTAACAGGAGCTTTTATCACTTCGATTTACAAAGCGCACTGTGATTATTTTGATCTTGGCATAAACTGCTTTGAAATCTAAGGATTCTGCATTGAAATTACTTTATTGCCTGGCATGAGCACAGAATTCTTCATTAAATTCATATCAATCAAGCTATTCATCTTCCCCGATGTACATCAGCTAAAGATATGAAGATATGAAAGCAACAGGTTAACGTTCTCATAGCAAAATAAAATTACTCTAACTCAATTCATTTCACTGTATTCTAAAATTATTAAACGTGGTAGTCGATCAGTAAGAGCCGCTTAGCCATTGACCTACATGAAGAAGTGACCTGTAAGAGACGGATTCTAGTAAAAGCAGTTTCATTCTTTCAAATGTTAAACGAATGAGAACGGTCATTTAGAGTTGTTTAGTTTTGTTGTCAATATATGAATGGAGCTTGACAGCGCTAGACTTGTTTAATTCAGCCTCCAAACTTTGGACTCATTAAGAATTTGTTATGAGCCTTGCATCTTGAATCCTAATTGCAAAAATGTTATCAAAATGCCAAGTTTTCCACAGGACTTACAAGTGCATCGCTTTGTATTAAAACAAATTAGTTCTGAATTAGTGGGGCATTTTGTACTGTTTGTAATAAGTATGAACAAAAAATACAAACTCACCTTGGCTGAATACTTCTTTCCCTCCGTAAAACCAGCGGCCGCCTCATTTTCCTCGGATTTAATCGGACTTAGAGTGGCAAGTCTACCTGCGGTAACAAAACATGGCAAACAGATCATTCGAAGAAATGTGCTAGAGTCATAGAAAGAAGTTGCCCTTTACAATGAGTTATTACGATCGAAAAGGCTGTAGCTTTGAAAGTGTAGTGAACCACAGAGGGCCAGGTACATACAACAAAACCCACAAAAATCGCACAAATCTAGAAACTTAAGACAGTGATCAAATCTAAACATGAAGATTTTACTTGTTCTTCCAGGACTTTTTGCCCGTCCTGGTATGACATCACGGAGCGATTTTTCCCCATTGTCCGTAGGAAAGGTCACATAGTCATATTTCCTTTGCCAGTCTTCAAGATCTTCCGCCAAAAAGCTCATCTCTCTTGGTAGTGGTATAAAGCCGGTTTCTAGAAGACCTAATGACAGAATACAAATTTTTGCAAATTGTATCAACAACCAACCAAATTCTAGTTTAAATAATATTTGGAACAAAATAAGGGAAAAGCCCTACTAAAAATGGAAAGGTGACCAGAGCCATCAAATAAAAATAACAGCATCTTAGAGCTTAAAACGGTTGGCAACAGGGGTTAAGATTAGAAACAAGCAACTTTCTATTCCTGTTCTATTTAAATTAGTAGAAGCCCAAGGGATACCAAATCTGATCTTTGAAGTAATGCCACAAGATATGTATTTAAAAGACGTTCTAGGGCTTTTAGTCTTCATTCCGACACAATATACAACTATTTGATCAAGCTGCTAGTATAAATTACTTTTAAAAGATGCATAACTTAATAAAAAACACAAAGTCTCCTCTCCTTGTGGAAACTCTATGCTTAAATAAGACCTGCGTGGCTTTAAAGGGCTCTCATCATAGTCAGATGGGAACTGTTCAAGGACAAGTAGAACATACGGACCTGTTTTTCTAGCAACTTTCATGGAAATTCCGGGAGTATACTTTGTATCACTTGTAAACACATTCTTAATCAGTATGTTTGCACACAATCGGATTGTCTTCACATATGAATATTTCCTGTTTAAGTATACTGACAACATATAGTGCAAATCTATACACAGAAGGGTCCATCTTGATGTTGTTGGAGTATTACCCACTTTTGCTAGAAAGAAGAAGAAGGGCATTAATCTGCAGAAAATAACCACTCATTTTACTTTCAAATGTAAAGGCTTTTTGTACATGGCTGGTATCAAACCTGACCTTACAAAGGGCTTGAGATCACAAATTTGTGATTTATGTATGCAATCGTTGCTTTGTTGGTGCCACTGGTAGAACTAAGTGCAGGCCCATTTGCAAACCATTAAACTATTATCTCCACATATGATATTTTCCTTACCACATAATACATTAAGGGTTTATCTTTAATTCTCAGAAAAGTTTGCAAGCAAATTCTCTGGTGCATTACAAAAAGGCATTTAATTGCTTCAACGGACAGCTTTAGCTGTGCCCAACCAGGCTCAATTAATTATTTTTTCATGGATACAGCACTCAACCCTCAAAAAATCAACTAAAGCACAAATTAAGAACCTTGAAATCCATGGTTTGACACCACAGTTGGAACCTTTTTCAACAAGCTGTTTAGTTCAGTTCATTTTATTTTCAAAATTCCACTAAATACAAGTTTCAACAACAACAACAATATAAACATTAATTAATAACAATATAAACTAAACATAACAATAAAAACTACAATGCATAAGTAACTACAATACAAACTGTAATAAACTACAAGATATCAGCATAGAAATTGCAGTCAGAGGAAATATTGAGGAGTTTAGCCCACCCAGCTTAGAAAAATATCACATGTCAATCATGTGCATTGGTGAAATCATGATCTACATTCTTACTGGATTTAATAGATTCATAGGAAAACTGCAATATCATGCCTGGGCTTCTAGGCAAAGATTGGGTATATTTGAAAGGATTGAGCAAAGCACTATCAGTTTACCTTTTAAAGGCAAAGAAGCAGATGTGACAGATTCAACACTTCCTGGTACTGGATTTGAAATGAATGGAAACTGTAACCATGTAGATGTTGATTTGAATTCTTTGAAAAGATTGGAAAAAGAGATCCTTACAATGATACCATCATGTGTTGCAACATCACTGTGAACCACAAAATACTTTGTTGCAATAGGTTTGAAGAGGATATACATGCAGTGACCAGTGAGTCCAAGTGATTGCGAAGATGTTTTTGGGAATTGAATGTAGTTACCAGCAGGAACAGATCCTGATACTCGGTATACAGTGCATTTCAAAGTTTTATCCTGAAAAAGAATGGGGAATCATTCAACTCCTATCTATATTATCCTATTATATGATTTTAACAAGGGACTAGAGGATATGTACCTTATTTCTGAAGTCCGTTGTTACTGCAGTAAGAAATTTAAAGACTGAAGTCTGTTATTTTCTCATGGTTATTATATCAATGTGAATCAGATTCACAACTTGAGAAGTTTTTGAAATACCGACAAAACAGTAGCGTTTGAATCAATTGGGGCAGGAAGGAAAGAAATACCAAACAATAGCAAAGGTGGTTAAAGGTTTCCTATGTGGGAAGTAACTTTGACAAAAAATAAAAAAAATTCTTGCATCATGATTAATTTCAAACAAAGTTGAGACGTATAATGTGTTGTATTTGATGGAATTGTTAAGAAGGGCAAAATACATGGAAAGGTGTTACTGAAAGTATGGTCTAGGCAATTACGATATCCATCAGATTTCATGTAAACTACAAAAAATTAGCAAATATGAGTTCTGATAATTCAATTATAAGACTACCATGATAGTTGAGACATCTCCTTCTTTTGAGCATTTCTTCCATTCTGATATTTGACAATGCTTGAAAATATTCACATATGGTTGCTGCCAGACTAATAAGAAAGAAATTTCAATGGAATGTATTAAGGCATTTTGTAAAATTATTTCATATTGAGTTTTCTGTATGAAAACTTCTTGAAAATCAACTTTGTTTAAAAAACAATGAAATACAAGCAGCAATACAACAATGCAATAAGTAACAGTAATAGTAATTATTAAACACAATTAAGCCAAAGGGAGACCTGTAGCATGTGTTAATACCAGGAAAGCATCAGTGAAAATGTTGTGAAGAAAGGGTTCTCAATTTATGACACAATAGAAAATAGAGTCCTTGTTTGTTATATCTAAACACCATTACAATTGTTTAACACAGCATGAATTGGTGTCCGTGGTTGCAATTAATTCCATTCAACTAAGACTCCTCCTCAATTGCATTCTTCCTGAGCCATGGCTGACTTGGCTTTTTGCTTATTGCTAGCAAAATGAGTTGATTAAATCTGTTTTTACCCCAAGCTTAACAATATTTGCTAGCATCCTTATTTTCTAGCCATTTTCTTGCCACCTTGTTGAAATGTACATTATGCTCATGCTTTGAATAAGATACATTATCAAGGTGCACATTCTGGTTACTAAATTCAAAAATTAGGTATACAATGAAACTATCATGCCTTAAACAGAGGAGCCTTGTGTATCCCATGTGTAAAACAAAAGCAATGTGAAATATATATTTACTTTTTAAGAAATCTATAGCTAGCAGTAGGGGTCTCTAGAGTAGTGACAAAATTTGTTATGCATTTCTTAAGTTTCTATAGAGCTTCTTATTTAGCAAAAATCAACCTTTTGGATCAGTTCTTATCTGTGTTTTAAAATCAACTTGATATTTAACACCTAATGTTTTCTTTTAATGGAATTTTTCTTGGAGAATTACATGTAAGACTCCCAAATTAGCATAATCCCCTATTGATAGAATGGTGGAGCTGCAAGGGTATAAAATTGCAGAAGAGACTGCCAATAGGAAAAGGGTATCTAATTTTAGAGAACAGAAGACAAACTCTGACCAATCTTTTAAAATTTCTTTCAAGTAGTACCTCCACAAGAGGTTCCCATCTAGATGAACCTTACCAAGCCATAATAAAGAGTATGGTAATGGGGCACTCAAGATAATTTTTCAGTGCCTAAGATAATTTGGGTAGCAAAAGATAGAAATTATTGCAGTCAAAGGATGAATCCTTTAGTAGATACGTTCATAACCAAAAACTGCCAAACTAAACCTAACAAGGAGCTAACATAGCATTTATCTAGGCAGATCATCAGATGATCTACGAAAGAAACTTAATCAACAATATATTATTTTAACCATGTCCATTATCGCTATGTCGTGATTAATTGAAATCAATTAAGGTCACCGCCAGAAGTCTTCCTCCTAAAGATGAACAGAGTTATGAAAATGCTCCTCAGTATAGGCAGCCAAAGCATAATGGTCCCTTTCATGTTATTTACAGTAGGCCTAAGCCTAAGTACTTTACAGCAAGAAAAACATTCCATATTCAAATCTTGAAACGCATTGTCATAGTTAACGGATCAATTCCGTTTGAAGTTAAAAATTCTCACGTTTTGATGTCATCTTTCATTCCAACTTCGATCCTTCAAACAAATTTAGCTCATTCAATCAAGTCTACTGTCAAGCAACTTTTTACGCGCCATTATTTTCATCAGGACGGACGCAGGGGACCTAGGCATGTACACCCAGAGCAGAGACTTTCAACCACTGATCAGTGCTTTCAACCCTTCACCCCTTAAAATTTTTTTTTTTGCGGAAACTTGAATGCGTGTTGGAAATTAATGTCATCTGCCCCCCCCCAACCCCTACTGCCCTCATCTTCAAGGATACTTTTGCATCGACAGATGCTTTCTGCAATCTGCTGTCACAGATTTTGAAAAAGAGTTTTCATTGGTTGACAATTCGTTTGTGACACTTGAGAAGTCAAGGCTGTATTCGTTAGATATAGTGCAACTGATGGAAAGTAATTTGAAGGGTGAGAGAGTGCAGTGAAAACAAAAGAGAGTCCAGTGTCATCAAAGGATGACTGGGCAAGATGCGCAAGACTAGCCACCGACTACACCAGAATAGACGCGCAATGCATTCTCAAAGTCCTGGATACTTATATTTGGAAAAAAATTATGGTTTACTTTAACAAAAATGTGGCTGTGTGGGCCTTAGGGCAATACCCTCGCAGGGGCCCTACAGCCGTATATAAAATTGTTAAGGTTTAAGCAAGTAAAACAGTGTGTTTAAACATCATTAAAGCGTTTTTAATTTTAATTGTAAGCGATCAGAATACCCTTTTGACCGCACCTTTTGAGGTTATTTAAGTGGATCTCAAAATAAGTCTCTTCAATTCTTCAATTCCCAATATTGAAATTTAAATGGAAGCTAATCTTTACGCTACACACATATATTTTAAATAGCCCATGGAAATGCGCTCTTCAGTTCCTGTTAACGGTTCATTTATCAGACTCATGCCTCGCTCCAATTCAAAAATCAAGGTAGAAAAAACTTAGGATCCTGAAAGTAATATGGCATTATGGGTAAACTTGATAACTTGCGATTTCTTTGATGGGTTTCTCACGACAAAAAACGCGCAACAACAACATAATGTTGATAGTTTCATAAAATTAAACTTGAGAGTACCGACAGATCATTCTTTTATAATGGTGTCGTGGCCTACAGTACTCCCCCATTGGAGTTAAGAACCGAAACTATGACTTATTTTGTGATAAAATGGACGATTATCAAGATTAACAAATATGTTCAGGAACACAGACACTTGTATTGCTTCTTAATTTGTAATTATTGTCATTTTAGACATTAGTCGACGATATTTTTATCCCTTATTTAAAACATTTAATTACTTTATGCAGTTATCGCACGGAAAAGAGTTAAATCAACTGATGCGAACATAAATGAGTTGAACAAACCATAAATTAAACAAGATTATTTGGGTTACCTCAATTTTTATTAGTTTTTTGAGAATTCCACAAATAAATCCTGCCCCCTCTCTGCGGCACTGCCTTTCTTTCATCATTAGCAAACAAGGCCATCCACAAATAATAACTTTTTATTACGCCAGGCCAGTAGGAAGCATTTCCACATTGGGGGGGGGGGAGGGGGGGCTAATGGAACACCGTAGGAAAAATGTTTTTGGTGCCACGCCATTTTATGGTCTGCCACGCCCTTCAACCACTGATACTCTTTCAGAGATATTTATGTTTTTCGTCATTTCTCAAAGTTTCATCATTTTAAATTTATGCGATTTTGCAACCATAAAAATATCGAATTATGGTGTCAGAAGAGTCTGGTTTGCCTTGCTTGGTTCTTAAACCCGCTGAGGTGAAATCTCCAAAGATTGTTTCTGCACCACACTTTATTCACAAACTCATAAGCAATGTCAATCATGCCAAGCTGATCAACTTTCTCTTATTTGGACATGGAGCAATATCAAATGGTTGAGCCATTTACCGGTTGTGGTTGCCCTTAAGAAGGTCTTGATTTGTTTAAGGGCTGAAAATGATCTTTCACTCACTGCATTTGTTGCTGGCATCACGAGCAGAAGCTTAGCCAGCTTTACCACTCTGTCATGGCCAATATTTTGGATGGCTCTAGCCTCCCAAGCATTTCGTTGAAGTTGTTAATTGTAGATTTAACAGGATTAAATTCCATGGCTTCTGCAGTAGGGTGTAATAAAGGCAACTGTGCATTTATACTGTAACACATGCAACGGTCAAAGTTTTCGCCAGTGGCGAACTGGCCCATCGGTCCACCGGCCCATGGCCGACGTTCCCCTTGAAAATTCTTCCAAAAGGGCCCCGTTCTGTCAAAATCGCTTTCCACATTCGGATAAGATTCATAAAACTTTCTTGTAAGGAAATGAAACAGGGAAGGTTATCGAGGAACAGGTTTGGACATAATCGTTACATCTTAGATGTGAAGTAAATAAAGAATAGTTTGTGATTATGTTAACTTTTATGGTATGTTAGAAAGAAATCAAAAAGCTCAGCGATTCTCACGACCATGCCCTATCTTCTAGCCCCATCCAAAAGAGCCCAACTAAGTTCTCTATGGCCGGTGAGCAATTCTAAGCCAGTCCGCCACTGGTCGTCGCAATAAATTGTGCATACCTCGTCCGTTCCTTTTCCCAATGTTGCTGCTTGATGACTTTCAATAATATTCTCGGCAAATTGATACACTTCTTGAAATCAGGCTGATCAATTCCTCTTCTGATACTGCTCGTTTTGGTGTCGAGTGCTTCAAAGAATATCTTTCGTAACTGGACTTTGGCTTTGATGGCTCATAATAACGTTCTGCTTTCCCTGTCTATAATCTTTCTAGCAGTTTCCTCTTACGTGTCAACCTTAGCTCTTCTATATTCAGCTCATCCTTTCTTTTCAATGCACTTTGCCAAAACAGCTCAAATGAGGCATCAATTCTATCTTTCGCCATTGTCGACACAACTTCCAGAGCAAGGGTGTCAGTTTGCTTGACAAGAATTATCCCAACTCATTTTCCCAACACATAGCCAAAAAGAAATTAAATGTTGGCAGAAGGCCTGCACACCATAAACCTCAGTATCTCCGGAATTAGAAAGAGATCATTCCCACAGATCCATCAGCTCTCCGTAGGTTTTCAAAATGGATTGAATAGCCCTTCCGTAAATAGTCCATGTGCTTGGCATGGTATAGTATGGTATGATAGGGTATGGCGCTTATTAATTTCATGAAATTTTTTTATGCGATATGCGAAACTCTTATCTCTAAAAATTGTTTAGGGGGCTGAAGCCAAAAATTGCAAGTCAACCAAAAAATTAAGAATATTGAGGCCCAGCAAAATATTAAGTATTCTTATGAAAAAAAGAGTGTAGGATGACTTACATCTCTGCATTGAAAAAAATTTATTCCAAAAAGCTATTTGATCTCTAGTCAATGAATTTATCTCTAAAGTTTGCGAAAACGGTTATTGTTTTGATTATGGTGGCTACATATGATTCCATTCTTGTAATTTATCCATATGATTGGAGTTTTTAAAAAGTCTGTCTACTGCAAATTTAGAACACCAGCCCAGGCCTGAGTAACGATATTCATTCGAGTTCTTTGTCGCTTGTTGTACACCTTAATTATAAGTTATCATTACTGTGAATGAGGCTTTATAATGTTCAAAAATGTTATATCTTAATTCTTTTTTGGACTTTACAGTAAACTCTTTACGCACAGTTCAGAAAACCACAAATCAGTATCGCAGCCTCAAATTTTTAACCTCGCAAATTTTTTCAGCCTGCGACTACGTGTGAACTACCACTGAGACAAAGCCGACTATCAAAAGCTTCCATTTTCAATAATTAATGATTGTCCAGACTTAAACAAGTAAGACATTTAAAATAAAACACCAGTTTTACCAAGGTTCATGGCCCAAGAGCAATTGTCATTTTCAAACAAGATGAAATTTGCGGCAAACCCGAGATAAAGTTTTCGAGGGGCTAAATTCCAAAAAAAATACAAATTGTGCTATTTTGCTATTATTTCTTTTATTTCATCATTCGGCTGCGGGGGGGGGGGGGTTAAGCCCATGATTTGAGAATTTTCCTTTTTAATTCTAAGGCCGCAAGGTTGTCTGGTTTTCTGGATCTTTTCTATACGATCTACATTTTGTACGAAGTGGTTTTGTAGTTTTTTTAGGGGGGGGGGGCAGAGTTGTATGAAACTTCAGTAATTCTACTACTTTGTGGAAACTATGGACGGAATGGTTACCCATAAATTTGCTAGCAGGCAAGGTATGTGGAGAATAATCAATGTCTGTAAATTTTGGGCTTGATTTTGTGTGGTATAAATTTGTTGCAGCTACATTTTAACATTAAAAGTTACCTTGTAGGTTTAGTGTTGCTAACCCTAAGGTGCGTTATTTTCCAGGTATTGGCACATGTGACTTCAAATTTAAGACGTCCTTTGGAAAACTAAATCAATGCAAATAATTTCAACTTCAATTTTGGTCTTTAGCCCCCCGCATCACCCAACTCCACCCCAGCCCCCCCTCCCAGTTAACAAACTCTAGCCTCCAACGCGCCACTTGATGTATGTAATCGTTATTCTGTAAATTTAAATGAACTGATCATTTTTTTACAGACAGTTCGTGTTGCTGAATCGAAAACTCGATCTAGTCTGCGCATGATCAAATAATATGATCCTCAGATTCCGGTTGGATGTAAACATGGCATTAGACAGAAGAGAGAAAAGGCTTCTCCACAATTCGAATGAACAGTTTGTTCATAGCGCGACTCCATAACAAATATAGTTGAAGCACTTCTCGGTAGATCAAAGCACCATGATTATGGTGAAAAAGAAATTGTATTCGCTTTTACTGGCTGGTGTCATTGCATATTTGATGGTTGTATTCTATCTGGGCGTGGAATATTCGATGGATAATAAGAGAACATTTAAATCAACTGTTGGCAATAAAGGAGATTTGCAAACGAAATCCAACTCAGTTGGAAATCAATCTGAGGCCTCGAGGGAGAAATTTAACAGAAACATTAATTTGAAAACGAATTGCTCAAACTCGCCATCGTTATTGAAAGGCCCCCTCTCATTTGACATCGATAAAATTCCTTCGCCTGCCAACCTTTCAGAGTTACATGGCGGTTCAGTAAAGGTTGGCGGTTATTGGATGCCTGATTGCGAAAGTAGCACCAAAGTTGCCATTCTCGTTCCTTATCGGAATAGAGCTGAACAACTGGAGGTTTTCCTGAGCCATATGCATCCGATTTTACAACGACAGATGTTAGATTATCGCATTTTTGTTGTCGAACAGATTGGAAAAGAATCATTCAATAAAGGTGCTATATACAACATTGGCTTCAACAAATCGTTATCTTATGGTGATTTCAAGTGCTTCATTTTCCATGATGTAGATCTGTTGAGCGAAAATGATTACAATTACTATGGATGTCCTGTCTCACCAATGCACATGTGCCCAGCAATTGATAAATTCAATTACAGAATGCCATATGTTGGATTAATTGGAGGCATCCAAGCAATCACTAAAGATCATTATGAAAAGCTGAATGGCTATTCCAACAAATTTTGGGGTTGGGGTGGTGAAGACGATAACTTTGGAATCAGGATGTTAGAAACTGGCCTAAAACCAATAAGACCAGACGCGAAAATTGGTCGCTATAAAATGAATCGAAAACATCATTTCCAAAGCGATAAATGGAACGAAAAAAATGCCATCATGGTAAACAAAAGAAATCCAAAGCGTGAGACAGATGGTTTAAACAGTATAAATACTTTGAATTTCACATGGACAGAAGTTGTTAGGCCCCTGTATACATTTATATCTATTGACTTGAAACGCTGAAATTCATTTCTTAAAGGGCATTTTTGTGGCAAAACGTGAAAGACCTGAAACCCGCAAAAGACGTGGAAAACCAGCAAAAATAAAATCCAATTTTGCAACGAAAATAAAAAGCCTGCAAAGAATTGTAATATTTCTGTTTCTTTCTTCATTTCCTTGGCCTTAAATGTTTAATCAGTGGCTTGAGAAATGTGAAGGGAAATCGAATGTGAGCAATAGGAAGAAGAAAATCTCTTCAACTCTGAATTCCACTATTCCGCTGAAAAAGAGTGAAATTAACGTGAACCTCTATTCTGGGTTGATGTTTTGTTAAAGGTTGACGATCTATGCCATAGCTCAAAGGTCAGCAACAGTTGATGATCATACAAACATACATAAGTGATGCGTTTGAAGTCTTGTGATCAAAACAATCGTATCACAAAACTGATATGAAGTGATCAATGATTTCTAGAACAACCTTATTTTGAGCTATAGCATAGATCATCAACCTTTGTGAAAAGTCTACAGAAATACCACTCAAAATGCCACTGGGGTATAGTGTACGAGTTGATTCCATTATAAAGACCCGCTTGCAACAATAACTTAATTGCGTATAAATATTTATGTTTTCTGTTTTTTTCCTCCTAAATAACGGTTTATTTCCTAAACGGCAGTTTTTCATCTCAGTATTTTGTTTTGCATAGGCCCAGATTCTAAAGCGGCTCCATAGCCCTTCGCCCCTTCAACAGCGGCCAGATTACCAGCAACATAATTTCGGGCTACAATAAACCTATTTTCGGGAACCTAATTTCGGGCTAGTGCTGCCACCTTTGCCCCCTTGTCGAGGTTAAACACACAATCATTGATTATATTCAAATGTAAGCTATAGGTACAAAGCAAAAAAAGAAAAAATCATATTACACTTTGCTGGGGGGGGGGGGGCACGTGCCACCACGCCATTGTCTAGAATATTCCATTCACAACGAAGAAGCAACAAGGACTTTAGTCTGTCATCTTTTGCTCCTGACCTTAGAAATTTTTAATAAGTTTAAGACGGCTAAATATTCTCTCGCTCTTTGCATATTCTGATATCGGTGAAGTCACAGATCTCAGAGGGAAATCTCTCAGAAAGGGTTAATATTTCTCCAAAATCAAAGGACAGAAAATCCAGAAAAAGGATGTATTTATTAAAACATCTGGAAATCTAGGAAAAGGAAATCTTTTAGAAAACAACAGCAAATCCAGAAGTATTTGGTTCGATTTTTTCAAAACACTGATTCAATGGCAAAGGAATCAGTACAGAATTAATGTAATGGTAAGATAAAATCAGCCCCCTTTTGGTTTATAACTTGCCTTCTTCAAGGTTAACTTGACTTCAGAAACTGTATGCAAATCAATCTTAGATATTTATAATGCTTCTACTTCTACCAATATACTGAATGCCTTTATACAATATGCTATGGAGGTAACCCTAGAGACGAAAAATTGATATTTTTTGTGTACGTCTCCTAGAAATAATTTCATCGTGACTAGAATCATATCTGACATTATAATCATGATAATTCATATTGTTATTGATAAATTAAAATTATACTTGTGCTGTAACTGTTGCAGCCAACACCTTTTAATCAGTAAGAGGAGCAGCCTGCGTATTAATATCAGTACTTTTAAAGATATGATGAGTCTTGAAGATGATACTGGGCATCCAAGCAATGACGCATCGGAAGAGGGGTATCGTCAAAGTCAGAGGAACTTTACCTAAATAGGTGGATTTGGTCAATTTTGGGGCGCTGATTCCTGAATATGGTTGTTATACCAAAGGGCGTGGTGGGGTTTAGCCTCTATCTTGATTTTAAACCTCGTTTTCGAACAAAATTGGTGAATATCAAATATTAAAGTTAAAATTGATGTTGACGAAGTGTATGAAGGATGCTGAATTCAAATTTACCTGTTTTTCTTTGGTTAAACGGTACACATTTGTGTCAATTTGTGACCAAGCCTCGCTCTGATGTTGCGCAAAATGACGTAATAAATGAATTTTTGGCAGAAAGCGCATCTTTTGCGTGAAATCTCATTCTTTGCCTTCGATTGATGCTTTCACTACAAACTATTTGTTGAATGAACCAACAGCAATCCTTTGTATGCGGTATGACCATGGTTAGCAAACTTATTTAAAATAAAACATAAACAATGATGTACTATCAGGATACCATCTTTGTTATTACAAGTCAATACCTTCCAGTTCCAGATCAGAATCGTCATCACTGTTATATTCCCTAACTTATACCAAAGTTGAGAAGAGAATCACACAAAATACACGTCCTTCTTGCTTACGCATTCAGGACATAACTCAACAACATTACTCAACCTATATCAAATTACACTAACAACAACAACAGTTCACAAATGGTTACTCACTATATTACATCACTCCCCTTTTTAAATAAAGTTTTCAGGGAATCAAGTTTGACGGAACGGAGTGTCCAAAGCGCACAGTTGGTCTGCGTGTTCTTTTGGGCCATCGATTAACCCTTTGTTCTGGATCACTTTCATTTGTGTGTCCATTTTCATTATTTTCTTCATACTCGAGTTCATTATCATTTTCGACAATTTCATCTTCCAGTTCACTCTCTTCTTGTTCTAAAACAAGACATGAGAAAACAAACTTCTTATAATGAGATACATTTCTTTTCACTCGATGTTTCTGTTCTCTGCAATTACTTGTGTTCCTCTACGATAAATCACGACGTAAGGTGTTTTGTTAAAACGTGAAGTAAACTTGTTTTGACGTTTCTGTTTTACGAGAACAGTATCTCCCACCTTAATGCTACTTTCCTTTGCATTCCTACGATTATCTGCATACGATTTATGGTACGCTTGACTCTTCGTTTCATTCTCACGCGCTTCTTTATGTCTGTTCACGACCAGCTTCTTCTCAAGTGAGGGTAATTTTCCGCGTATCTTTCGATTGAACATTAATTCGCTTGGTGCTACTTTTGTTGTGCAATGTGGGGTAGACCGATACTGTAACAAAAATGTGTTCAGCTCTTGTCTCCACACCTTTCCTTCCACAACTGCAGCTTGTATGGCTGTCTCTAGCGGTTGGTTAAAGCGCTCAACTTCTCCATTGGCCTGAGGCCAGTATGGTGAAACGGGTTCGTGTACAATACCAAGAGCCTTGACATACCGACCTAGCGAATTCATTGGAGTTGAATGGTGGACCATTCTCAGACACTACATTGTATGGTAATCCATGAGCAGCGAAGATTTTATCAAGTTTCGGTATGACATTGGCTGCTTTAGTGGAGGGTATGAATTCAACTTCTGGATACCGCGAATATCGATCAATAACTACCGGTAAGTATTCGCTTGAAGGCAGGGGTCCGTAAAAATCGATGTATATTTATAGTTTCCCATGGGCCTTTTGGCATTGGCATCATTTTGACAGGCTCTGGTGGGCAGGGCTTGGGGAAGTAGTTCATCCATTCCCAAAAACCATACTTTTTCTCGAATTTAAGCCTTTGTTTTTGAAAGACCCTGATGGCTCTCGTGGGCGATGTCTTTGGCTTTTTGTTGCAGTGTTTTTGGAATCAAGAGCCTTGACCCGCGAAGAATAACATTTTGTTCACCAATTGTAAGTTCATCTTTAAATGGATGGTACCGCCTTACGGAGTCTGAATTAAGACGTATAGCAGCACGTAATGCTTGCAATGTTCGGTCTTGATTCGTTGCTTCAGCGATTTCAGTGTCATAACTTTCGGCACACTGTTTTGAACAATAAAATGAACGTATTGTTCTGTCATTTTCTCCTGTTTCCTGATACTCTCTGTTGTAGGATGTCTGGAGAGATAATCTGCTGGGTTTTCTTTACCAGGTTTGTAAATAACTTTAAACGTATACGGTTGTAACCGTAATACCCAACGCTCTATACGGGCTGAAAGTTTGGAATGTCGATTGCCGTATATTACTTCGAGCGGCTTGTGGTCAGTGATCAGCGTAAACTGTTGTCCATATAAGAAAAAGTGAAAATGTTCAATTGACCATACTATGGCCAAAGCCTCCTTTTCCGTTCGAGAATATCTTTTCTCTACATCGGTTAATGCACGGCTGGCATATGCTACAACTTTTTCATCATCGGATTCCTTGGATTTCTGTGACAGTATAGCGCACAATCCTACTGGACTTGCATCAACTAGAACGTACGTGTCCTTGTTTTTGTCGACGTATGACATGCATGGGGCATTGGATAAAGCGTTAGTAAGCGTTTGAAATGCTTCTTGATGAATTTGTTTCCATTCAAAACGAATGTTTTCTTTCGTTAACTCTAGTAACGGTGCAGTTATGTTGGCAAAGTTTTTAATGTACTTGCTGCTGTAGTTTGCCATCCCTAACAAACTGCGAACATCGCGAACATCTTTTGGCACTTGCGCTTTCAGCAAGTCTTTAACACGCTTCGGATCTGGCCTTGTACCATCTTTGGAAAATATTTCTCCAAAGAATTCGAGAGTGTTGCAAAGAAACTAATTTTTTCTGGTTAAGGGTAAGGCCTTTTTGCTTCAAACGGATAAGACATTTCTCGAGATTTTCATCATGTTCTTTTCGTGTTGTATCGTAAACAATAATATTATCTGCGATATTTTTAATCCCATTTAATCCTTGTAGTTGTGTTTGTAGCGTATCTTGAAAAATCTCCGCAGCTGCATTAGTTCCATGAGTCAAACGTTTGTAACGATACAGGCCAACATGAGTACTAAACGAAGTTATGTAACGACTTTTTTCATCTAATTCTAACTGATGGTATGCCTGCGACAAATCGAGTTTCGTAAAATATTTCGCACCATTTAACTCGAAGCTGACATCATTTCGGTCGTTTGCAGCACGCATATCGACGCAGATCCTGACTCCTCCGTCTTTTTAGGAACCACGACAACTGGAGATACCCATGGTATCCTTTCATTTTCAGGCACCCTTTCTATGATATTCTCCTTTTCTAACTGTGTTAAAGCTTCTTTTACCTTTTGTCTTACATGATATGGAATCCTTCGTTGAGGCTGAACCTTCGGCGTTTTTGCTTCATCTATACTCAATGTTACTTTTGCCCCTTTTAGTTTGCCCATTCCAACAAATACTGATGCATGGTTATTAATTATGTTCGGCTATATCTAGAAGCGGGAACTCTAGAAGGGGGAATGAGAAATGGGGAATGGGGAATGGGAGCTTTTTCCAGGATGACTTCTACACATAGACGTAGGAACCGAGGGGGCACAGGGGGCACAGGGGGCACAGAGGGCACGTGCCCCCTACTTTTAAAAAATTCGGATAGAGTGCCCCTTTAAAGCTTACAGTCTTGCCCTGTTTTGCCAACCGTATAACTAAAATGTACCTTCAAATACTCAGTGGCTACATGAAACGAGTCTCTAACGCATTCACCGCCACCTTTGGCTCTCCGAAGCAGTCTGTGACACTTTTCAGAAAACTTTTGAGGGTGCCCCTCAAAACTTGTGCCCCCCCCTCTTTTATAATGCTTCCCACGTCCATCCTTCTACGTCAATGACATGGGCTACATTTGAGACACTGATTGCGTCAAAATCAGTTCAAGCTTTCCTTTCGTTTTGAATTATACCCGCTCAAAGGACGTGAATGGTTTCTGAGCTGAATTGAATTCTCTAACACGCTGGACCACACAATGGTTATATTGTGGCTAGTAGTTTTCCGCCAACACTGAATCAAAATCCTCTGCGGTCGTGTTGGTCGGATATTCAGATTTGGGATTTAGTTTCTGATACGGTTCAATTTACATAGAGTCTTGCAGCCAAAGACCTCAAAAGTCGAGAGTTAAAAGGATAATTGTTGTTTTAAAGCTGTTTTGCGAGTTACCCTCAGAACTCAGCCTCGTATCGATTTCAGTCAGGAGAGGCCATTGAGAGAGGCTTTGTTGTTCATCGCTGGCCGTTTTCGTCAACAAGAATAAGTACTGTAGTGATCTTACAAATATTTCGATTTACATCATGCGCAGAAATTCTGAGAGGGAGGTGGTAGCAGGGGTGGCGCCAGGATATGCCCAACGGGGCTATATAGCCCAACAGGGGGGCTATAAAACAGGATACAGGGATGCCGGTAGCATTGAAGGGCCCAGGGGGTGCATTTTATGCGAAAAGTATTTATAGGATTGAGCAGGGCACTTATTGTCCCCCGCCATTTTGGCGCATCGCTGAGAAGATAACTTTCGAAAGTGCATCTCTTGGTTAATAAAAATCCGCTCTGAATATGTTAGAAGACGTGAATGATTTCTGAGCTTAATTGACGTGTCAAAATCACTTACAAGGTGGTCTATAGGGCAGTTTTGTTATGGCTATGAAGCCATCTCTGGTTTCCCTTGTGTCCATAACACTTACCAATTGTTTGCATAATGGATTATTGCAACATTAACTTTGCTCGAATATATCTTTGAGTCTATTGGGCAGTATCATTTGATCATGCTACATGTGCCAAGGCTCCCGAGCGCAATAGCTCATGTGCAAGATGGTTTTGCGGAGTCGCTACCAAGATTTGAATACGCTTCAGTCATTGATCTGAAGATTATCGTAAGTCATATTTACAGTTTTTAAAAATTCCTAACTAGTAAAGACCGCATCTCTACCACTCGCATCACTTGCATGACCATTTCTGTTCGAGAGCTGTGCCCAGTGAATGGCTGATCATTTCTAGAGAAGGGGTGTTGACGGATTAAGGGTTGTATACATGCATGCAAGCGGGCACGCGCTAGCGGGCCACTTGAAAAGAGAATTGATAAATTTTATCATTTTAAACATTGGATACGGGCTTGGGGAGTGGTCAATTTATTTAAATCCTGTCTACCGGGGCGTAAGATTTTCGTATGAAACGTTTTGCTATCATTAGCTGGGCGTACATAACATTCATGAAAGATATTTATTTTTATTACTGTCAAAAGTGTTTCTGTTTAGTTTATCGTATCTTTTATACTGCTGGCAAATGCCTAGGCAGGTTTCTTGATATTTGCGCTTATTTTTTCTTTCTTTTTTTTTCTCTTCCTGACTGCAGTATTGTAGGTAAAATGTGATTTTTCGCTCTTTCATTTCCTCTCATAAAATGTTTTCACAATTTCGCAGTTTTGGCTTTGTACCCATTTCTGACACTGTTGGATTACTAGTTTCGTCTTCTTCTCGTTTTTGCATTGACTTTTAATTTGATTTTCTAATTCTTGATAAAATTTTTAATGCTTCTTTGCCAATAATCATCAAGCTTGATAGCGTTGTTACTTGGTCTTTTGTCTAAGTGCGTCGGTATGTCCCACAAAATTTTGGCCCGTTCATTTTTCATACTGGCAATTGGCAATGCTTGTAATTATTATTATTATCATTATTATTTTTATTATTATTATTATGATTTTGTTTTACATTCCTTAGGCACGGTGGCCACGTGAGTCAAAGGACTGATTTAAAGTGGGCTTTGCATTTAATACAAAGCTAAAAAGCTTACATAAGAAAATATAAAACAAAAAATTTGATTACAAGCAAATTTAAGCATGCAGGAGAGAATCAGCATACGGCTCTAGCATTTTAGTACGTTTTTTTAATATGTCATAAGATTTTAACGATCCGATTTGATTTTATGGGATATACTCGGAACCAGTTATTAAATATTGTTAAATGTTGCTTGTGAAGAATGATGAAAGTAAGGTTTGGTCGCTGCCGAATCTTTACAAGTACATCACTTCACTTTTATGGTTTGATCGCTTAGGACAACTGGTATGTGTACAAATATTCCCTAAAAGTGGGTGGGAGTATGAAAACTTTCTCAATTTTCAAGATGGGGTATGAATTTTTTCAATGAAAGTTGTGCAATAAAATGGGGTACTTCTTAGTTGAGAGAATTGGCACTTTTTAGTTCAGCCACCGTTTGAAAGCGCTTCAGTTTGAAGAAGACGAAGTGTCATTACGTTTTTCTCAAGAATATTCTAAAGATATTGATTACGTTCATGCATATTGATTAAAGTTCGTATTGACCCCGTTTTTAAACTTTTCTAGCAATGTAAGTACTAAAACTTTCTTATCAAAAATAAACTATTTTCACCGCTACCCTCATTGACAGTGTACGTACGTAGTGGATGAGAATTAACAAACTAAGCATCAAACCAAAATTTCCCAAAGTTATAGTAATTGCCATTGAAATTTGTAGGTAGAGGATCATTTACCGCAGTTGAGAAAGGTACTTACGACAATAGAACGGCTGTCTTAAAGAAACTCCGTGAGCCGACGACCACTTAAGAACTAAAGACATTTACCAAAGACGTTTATTTTACACACTATAGAATGCCCAAACATTGTTGAGGTAATTGCTGTCTCTGATGATCCTGCATGTATGATGCTGGCGTACCATGAGTTCTCATTCAGACCATTCAATCGTGAAGTGGCAGTGAATTCGCTTGATCAGTTCCTGAGATTTCTTGACAGCGAAGACCTCTTTATTTTTTTTTCCTGGAATTTGTAACTTCATTGGTAGGGACATCATATGTGCTGTAGACTTCCTTCACGGCATGAACATAGTACATCGAGACATCAAGCCAGCAAATATTCTGGTTCACAATATGCATTACTCAAGTCTACAGGATAGTGAAATGGATATAATGCGTGAGAAACCAATCATCTGCAAGCTGTCAAACCTAGGAGAGGGAAGGTCAATGGTCAGCCAAACAAATGCTCTCGCTGCTAACACCTGCAGAAAATGTTTCAACAGGGGGAGTCCAGCATTCATTGTCCCGGAAATCATTGTTCCGGAGCTATTACTGGATTCAGCAAGCTTGGAACAGCTCAAGGCCATCGACGTATGGGCGCTGCTGATGACAATTTTTACCTGCATTAATCCTGACCAGAGCTATCCATTTCTGTTTGAAATTGAAAGCTCGCTGAGAGAATCTGGAAAGCAGCCTGTCAGCATCGAAAAAATACTGATAGAGAATCAAAGGCAACTAAAGACACCTTCATCATCCAGTAAATATCTATGCATGCAATCCTGCTATTATCAGTCTTTAAGAAGATTGTTCTACGAGAATCTGAAGCACAACCCAAGTGAACGCTGTATGGCAAATGGTTTGCTATTTTGGAAGAAGGAAAAAGGAGATTTAAGGACCATTCCTTTGGAAGTTTCTCAGGCATCAGCATTGGAAGCAAGTCATCTACGTGTTATTGTAGAAGCTGCAAGCAACACAGAAATGCTGACAAGCACCATCGTACCAGAAAATGATGGAACAAACTCCTGTGCATTTCTGTCACTTGGTATAATAGATTCGCTTCTCAATTGGAGCTCAGATGAGCTTGTGGAGGGGTATCATCTTTCGCCACAGTATCTTCTATTATAACCAATTTTCCGAGAGCTTTTAACAAATATAGAGATGCCTCCAAGATAGTAGATATTTATGAGGCTTCAGCTCTATTATTAAGAAATGGATTGCTTTCAAATGATATTGAATTCTATGAAAAGCTGTTTCACAATGAAACTGTGTACAGTTATGCATTCAAAAAATCTATGGAAATGCCATTTCTTCCAGTCACGAGAGAGCAATGTCCAAAGGTGTGGATGTCTTTGCAGTTTTTCAAGCAACTTGCTACATATTTCCAATTGCAATCTTACCGGACGGCCAGCTTATGGCCTTTGAAACACATCCTTTAGACAAGAGTGTTTGTGGTAATGGAAATGGAATTGTTGTTATCTCAAAGTCGGTTTCCAAATTTCTCCAGTGGATCTGCCTGAGGCTCTTTACGGCAAACGTCTCATCAGCATCAACTCAGTGTATAAACTTGAGTTATTGGTTCCAATTTATATAAAAAAGTTTTTGCTTCTAGGAATAACGACCAAATGTACAAACAGATGCTTACTTTCACTCCAGACGGATCTGCTTACAAAGATGATACCAATACACCATTGTTTGCTCTTGGGAGAGGACCGTTTGACAGCAAAGAACTTGTTGCCATTCTTACACGTACGTATCCAGACGAGACTCTGTGCATTAGTACACCGGTCCATGTTGCCCACAATGCTGCCTTCCTTGTTCACTTGGTCACGATTCGCCAACTTTGATGACATTAAATGTGATAACATGGGTATCTGGAAGCATTCTGGGTCACCAAAACGCAACTTCTGCGTCATCAGAGATAGTGAAGGTACAATTAAAGAAATCAAACAATGCAACTCTGGTGACTTAAAAGAGTATATTTCACAAATGCCGGCGATAATTAAAATTCTTTCAACAGTTACTGGTAATAACATCCATACCTAGAACCATCCACCAGGGACAATTGTAGCCTGGCAGGAATGAGTTTAGTTTAGTCTGACTACAAATTTATAAAATCCTAGTGTTTCCAATGTTGATTTTATGGCTTTTAGAGATTTGACCTCCAAATCGCGTATAGTGTAACTGTCCGTCATTAATTGCGGTGGAAGCCCTTAAAAATCGGGGAGCTTATTGTCATAATCATGAACATTTGTTTGCAAGGACCGAGATATAGGAGGGCAAGGGGTTGGAAACCGAAATTTTATTCTAACCCAATCCGAGGGGTCGTGGGACAAATTTTTCCAACGAAGTATCCCCGGATCCCCTAAAAAATTTTCTCAGGCCCTCAGACTTTTATTTCCAAAACGATATTAAAAGCTATTGCATTGCCAAAACGAGGCTTCCTAGTTAAAGGGTGCCGAACTTCTTTTTGCGAAGTTGTTACGAAATGCATTGGCATTTTCGAAATATTGAGAACTTCAGCAACAGTTTAACAATGAATTTGTATTCTAGCAATAAGTAGCAACTTCATTTCTTTTGCACGCAGAGAAAAGTGGTAAGATGCTGCCAACTGCCATGATTCAGTACATCTTTAAAGGTGCCGAGCTTGAAGTTATCAATGCACGGCCACGTGGGAATTCTAAAAGAACATCACCATATCGGAGAATTTTGCCAAGTATAAGGGATAGAATGAAGCATTCTATTTGCATAAAAGAAAAGCCTAAGAAAGTTCTAGAGAAAATATTTATTTCTGCTGGTGACGTTACGCATGCACGAAGCTCCAGTGAACTTCCACGTGGTTCAAAAGTTGTATACAATGCGAGGTACTCAGAGAAGAAGGAGAAAAACAGAGCTCAACAGTATTCTACGGAAAGCACTAAACTTGAAGCTGATGTTATCTGGACATTACTTGAAAAGGCAAAAAGGCAAAGAACCGAACTAGATGGATTTATCAGAGAATGCTGTTTGCATCCTGACTTGTTCATTGTGTTGGCAAGTGATCGCCAGCTTGAAGAGCTTCGGCAATTTTGCACTGATCCAAACGATTTCACCGTGCTTGGAATAGACCCTACGTTTAATATCTTTAATAAAAACATTAGCCTCACAGTGACAACCTATAGAAATCTAAGGCTGATAAAGAAGGATACCGGGAATGCTCCCGTTTTTATCGGTCCACTTCTGATGCATCAGAAGAAAGACCGGAAGACATACTCTAAATTTGCGCACCAGTTGGTAATAGAGAAACCATCATTGGAAGGCGTTCTTGCTTGTGGAACGGATGGCGAAAAGGCTATTGTGGATGGTTTCAAGAGGAATTTCCGATTTGCCACTTTCATCCGTTGTACAATCCATATGAAGGACAACATAAAGAGAGAGCTTACTGCGAGAGGCTTAAATGGACAAAATAAGAAAGAAATATTGAATGAAATCTTTGGGAAGCAAGAAGGCACAGTCAAATTTTATGGTTTAATTGATTGTAGCTACCAAGACGAATTTGATCAAAAGGTTATGGGACTCAAGGATCTTTGGGCCAAGAGAGAACAAGCATCCAAAAATGGAATTCGGAACAAGTGTACATTTCATGAGTGGTTTATCAAAGAGAAGGTAATTAATATCAATTCCAATCTCAATGATAATTCTTCATTCGACATAATCATCAAACAGTTAGCAAAATTGCAGGATTTTAAGGGCAAGAGTCTTGTTGGTAAAATATGGCTAAGTAAAATAATTTCTATACAATAATAATTACGCTTGAAACATAATTTTCCCCAGATGGATAAAATATTTATCAGAAAATATCTTGATCATTTTTAGATTCTCTCAAATGATTCCAAAGGTTTCAAGCATCGAATACCATGCGATACAGAAAACACAAGAACAACATTGAAATTATTATGCTCAAATACCACGATGAACTGTGTATGAGGTGGTGTGGGAACTTTTTACTAAGAAATTTTATTTTCTAGAGTAGTGACATAAAGACATCCATGTTGAAGTCTGTTAGGATAGATGCTGGTTTAGGAGATCCTGCACGAGAATAAACAAATAACGATACTGAAGCGGCGAACTTCATGATCAAATATGGACTTGATTTCAATCCAAAAGAGCCTTGCGAGTTTGTTGAAGAAGTCAGAAATATCATCGAATCTCAATTCAGCAATGAAGACCGAGCTGTTTTCAACAGAGGAGATTTCAGGATCAGTGAGGGATTCCATCACCTAGCTGTAAACGACACTAAATGGAGCAAGACGAATCATGCTCAACTGGAGGCCGGAATATTAAAATTTGCTAAAACAAACATGAGTGGCAGGAAATCAATTCTTCGAAACGTCACACAAGTCCTATCTTCTACAACAACTACAGTGGCAAAGGGATTGTCAGTAGATGCAAGTGAATCTTGTTTAACAACAATTCCAATTACCATAGTAGAGAGAATGTTTGAAAAAGCGCTCGAACATGTTGGCTTTGTAGTACCTCACAGGGGCGGATTCAGGGTTATGCCACTATAGCTGGCGCATAACTCAAATTTATCTACACGGCCTCGAAGTCAAATATCTTGCTTTCAGCGCTCATACACCGAAACAATAGTCTAGTGTGATAGGCCTTTTTGAAAGCAGCACCTAAGAAACGGTTGTTCAATATACAAATTTAGATTTCATTGATGGCTTGGCTGACAGCTCATGGGCTAGTCACCAGGCTACATGGGCTCTTGAGCAGCCTGGGACGTTGACCTTGAAAAGAATCCTCCTACTGTGTCTATTGTTTATCCGTCATGGGCTGCTATGGCATAACTTGAACGAGCCCTTGAGCTGCGAAAAACAAAAGAATTGGTCGCGTGCAGTCTGCATCCCCCCCGCGAAGAGCTATTTTGAGCCATGTGCCACAGTATTAGCATGCACAAAACAAATCTCGGAATCTCGGAAATTAAGAACTCCTACCTATCGATTTATTCTCATCATGAAAGGCCTACAAACACGGAAAGGAGGGAAGAGATCTCAAATCTAAGAAGTTAATTCCTAGACGCAAGATAAAGATGTCATAGCGCTCAAGTGAGTTCATTTTTGGACATTTTATAGGCCTACTATAGTATCAAACTATTTGTATAAAAAAGAAAAGGTAAATTCGAGAATTCAGAATATATATTTAGAAATTCTATCTTCAGGCATCCTAAAGGCCTTCTAATGTCTGAAAGGCTATCCAACGCCCTTGTTCTAGCAAATGTTATTTTAACGTGCAGGATGCTGGCATGGAACCAGACAAAGAGCGAGAGCGAGAAAGTCACTAACTGACTAAATGAATATGATTAAGAATCTGATATTCATTTTCCTTATTCAATTACGTCAAGCATATTTTTTCATAATTATAAGTATTTCATCTTTTTATTCATTGGTTGATATTCTGCACATGTGCAGTTTCTTAGCTTAGAACTTTTTGAAACGTGTAGACTTGCGAAGAAATTTTTAAGAAGCACGCGTGTCTTCAATATGAAAGTTATACGCCGTGGTTTTTGAAACACGGACCGCTGAGCGATCTGAAAGTGGGGAGGGAGCTATAGCCCTTAGCCCCCCATGTTCTGCAGTGCCTGGAAAAGAAAAATTGTGGGCTAATGAAAAAGAAATAGAATAATTTCTAATTCACTACATATATAGGAGACTATCGAATAGAGTTGAATTAGAGAGTTTAAGAGAGGTTTCAAAGTTCAGAATTTATATTTGCAGAGTGTTTAAAATTTATGAGTTTTGTATATGGTCTTCATGTTTTCTAGTTCTTACATTTATTCAATTTATGTATATATTTGATTACTGCCTACTTTCTCGCTTCAAAAAACCATACAAGAATGGACTATCACCTACAGTTGGCTAAACGCCACAACATTGTTGGTTTTTATTCATATTTCAACTCCGTTTTCCTTTCGGTCATAAAAATTACATCAAAAATATCCTTAAAAATTACTTTTAATTTGTACAGCGTTAAATACAATTTAAACCGAGAAACGCACAAAATTGGTTGGCTTCCAGGGAATGCACCCCCTGGGTCTTAAGGCTCTCCTGAACCCCCCGGCTGAAAAGGGCTCCTTTGCTACGCTCAGTCGATTTTGCATCACTCAAGCAAAGTCCTGAATCCGCCCCTGCCTCAACCCGGTGCAACTAATGGTTCTTTTATTGTTGCTAGATACGACAATAAATTCTATGCAGGGACCCCAGGTAAAGGTGGATCAATTTCTTGTGATAGGTCATGCATCCATCGGTCAACAAGAATTTGTGAGCATGTGCTTGCTGTGGCAGAAAAACGGAGCTCTCTCAAGGAATTCCTTGCTTGGTATAAACGCTCAAAGAAGGGTCCTAGTTTTGCAGGATTGGCAACAACAGCTGCTCCTGCTAGCACAGGAAAAAAACCCAGTGCACGTAAAAGAACAAATAAACAAAAACAAACAGTCGAGGAAATGGTTGACATATTTGAAGACATTCGCCGTGGCATAACAACTATGGTACAACGACAAATGACCAACAGCAACAAATGCAAAATCCACAGCATGAGCGTTCATCTGAACAAACTGAGAACGAATCTACAAATGCCATTCTGAACCTTCAAAGATTGCATTGCGCACCATCAGTCGCCTTCCGAACCAGCAAGAGCCCGATAATAAAAGCAAAACAGGATTGCCGAGTACAACCCTTGCAAGTGTCTCTCAGAAATGATTTATCTTCCATGTTCTGTCTCAAATGGCTTCTAGGAACGAAAGTTTCAAAATGCTATGGATGCAATGGACAGATAGCTAACCCACCTGTAAGCATGCCAGATGATTAAATTATTGTCCGTCGGGATTTCAGGACATATCGAGATCCCATAAGTGGCCAGATGGTGACATCTCTAGAGCCACAAAATGTGCATTTTCACATGCGCATGACGTGTATTCTTAGAAAGTATCCAAATTTCAACCCAAGGCAACATCTTTTGATACAGAGGGAGTTTATTCCGTTTCTCCAGCATGCTCATTATCAACGCTTAGCAAAAGAATTTGGATGGGGCCTTTAGACTCATCCAATTATTTTCTGCTTTGTTTCTAATGTTCTGTTTTTGCCATAGTTTTTAAATGTCCTTGCTATTACATTATATTGTCAGGGACCGCGGAGTGATCTGAAAGTGGATGGGCTAAAATCAGGTGAAGGGAGAAGAATAGGGGCCTTTCCCCAGACAAATTTTAGGAGCAAGGAAAAGCTATCTTGGAAGCCTTTTCCCCTTCTTCACCCTATGTTGGTTGTTAAAGATTCCCAGTACAGGTTTAACCACGTGAAAACTCTTTTGAAGGGGGGTAAAGCCCCCTGCCCCCTGTTCCGCAGTGCCTGATTGTTAACATTATCTTACATTATCTTGTTGATTTTATCTTGTTACATTATCGAAATCGAATGGAAAGACCACCGTCTGTTTCTTTCTTTCCACCACAGTCACTAAAGTTTATGGTCATTTTCTGGTTCCACAAGTCAAGCTTGCAGTAAAAAAGATGAAAATCAGAAAAATGTGAAGTTTTATGCTGGACCACTTTTGCATACATTAGCATAAATTGTCCAGTTTTCGGTGGAAATCATGTGTACCATACCAATTGAAAAAGATACAGCTCATAAGTGGTAGGACGAAGAGTTTAGGTTCATGCCTGTCTGTCATCTCAATATCAGCCATCCAGTCCCTCCATCTCGTGGCAAGGCTTGCCCCTAATTCCGCATCTGGGTGAAATTCAGGCACTGGTTTTATGGAAACGGATTGCGCCTATTTGTAATATCCTAAATATGGAACCAGGGGAAAATTTGAGGGTGTCTAATCTGAAAAAAGACTGAAGGTGCTGCGAGTTTAAAGGCAAAAAAACGGAAAAAAGCAATTAAAATATAAAACAGCTAGTAAAAATAAAAGTGCTGGTCGAACAGAGGGAGTCTTGTATTCAGCGGGACCATTCAATTCATAAAACATTGTACAAAACATTTACTTTTATATTTAGAAAAAAATTACAGTTGCCTTGCTTTAGAAAAAACCACAAAGAAGTTCTTTCTATTCTATTAGCCAAATATTGAATGTTAATTAACATTTATCAAGATTTACATTTATATTGAAGTTGATATTTCTTACTTGATTAACAATGGATCTCATGGTGTGAGATTTAACTTATGGAAAAACAATTTAGTATTCTATTTGCTTTCCAGAGCTACCGATTCATTCTGCAGAGTGTTTTGTGCTCTTGTACCCTTAAGACGTTTTTGCAATCCAACATATACGTCCTGGAAACTAGATTCTGAATGAAGGTCCACCCCCTCAGCCTCTCAGCAAATAAGCTCTGATTGCTTCAAAACGAGTCAATGACGTCTTTCCCAGAAAAGAGGTCGCATTTTCTAAAAATACTTGATGACGTGCACAAAAGAGTTCATAATTTGGTTCTGCAATCAAGTCCTAAGCCTGCATTGTTCCTATTGTCTGAAAAAGCGAAAGTTTGCTGAAGAAAAAGGAAAATGCAGAATTTCATTTCGACGTATCATTGTTGTGTCTGATGCAATTGGTTCTCTGGTGTTTGACCGAATATCAAAATTGAAAGTGTTTAGAGCTGTAGCTATCTTGGTTTGTCTTTCTGCCCAAATCGCGGCATTTAAAATAAATCTCATGTCTGCAGTTGAAGGCGTACATGGCAAAACGTATCCAGGATTTGCAGTTTTCGAGAAAGATGAACAGTTTGCTCGCTTTGTTGGTAAGCCATGTCTAATTCATAATGGGATAGTTTTTACTAACACAAACCTTAAGTTTATTTTAAGAACTAAAATATGTTGCACTTGAGGGAAGAAGCAGCTTTTCTTAAGGAATGACCGTGCATCTTAAGTCCAAACCAAGAACGTAACTTTCACATGCTTAGAGTGGCAAAGCATGCATTTACAATCTACATTTTTGATTAAAAAGATTTTTTTAGCTTTATAAGAGCTTTTTTAGATGAGAAAACATACTTATCTTTTTTTCATGGCTGCATACTTGAGAAAGCCATGCAATTCAAGAGTATATCAACATGAGCCCAAACATTTTGATGACTGTAAAGACGCCTGAGCTTCTTAAGAGATTTTATAGCTAGGTAAAATCCAAAATGTAAAGTCCAAAATGCAAAAAAGTGAAGCCCTTGATATCCAAGTAATATCGCGCTTGAGAGGGACCAACTTCTCTTGCAATAATTTTTCAATAGGGGTATATTTCCTAGTTCCTACTGAAAAATCTTACAGATGAAAACCTTTAATTGAATTTCCAAGTTAGATCTAAACGTTTCATACAAAAAATAAACCTAGGAAGTGACGAAGAAGTATAGTACTTAGAAAAGGACCTTACAAAATATTTTAGCTCAGGCCAGTCTATCAAGCTCACAACTCCTGTATAATCTACACCATTTTTACGGCTTCCCCTCAACGCCTCTGCAAGTCCTCATGGTAAATGCTCTTATAAATTCAATAAATCGAATTGACTCATGCATAGCCTCATGCACTCCGAGAAACTCGTTAACTCGGGACGTTTATGGACGTTGGAATATTGTGTGCAACACAAAGAAATGCTTGATGCTCTTTCTGTCTGCCATTCAAATTGAAAATCGCCTTTTATCTTGACTGTTCGGCCATATCAACTTGTTGTTATTCATTCACAATTAAGAGAATTCTATTTCTTGTCTATTTCATCAAGTGAAACATACTACCCTGCATTTGGAGTTTAGGATTAGGGTCAGAGTTAGAGTCAGACTTGGGATCACGTTTGGGGTTAGGATTTGGATTAGGTTCATATCAGGGTTATTTTTAGTGTTATGATCAGGTACATCCGCTGTACTCGAAACCAAAGGGGTGGGGGCAATACCGCTAAATATTACGAATTAGGTAGAGAACTATTTAAATATATATCGTATACCTCAAGCTTCATAACTCAGCTGAAACCTCTGAAGTCTTTCAGTTTCTCCCTTCTGCAACAATGGTTTATCCAATTTTCTTAATGTTACATCCAGTAAATCTGCTCCTTCGGCAAATCAGTGCCAATACCAAAGTTTGCCTAAAACAACTCCAAACTTCACTTGTCGTCTTTCATTCTAGGTCCATCTTATGCGAAGATAGATATTGGTTATCTCAAGCAGCCACCATATCAACTCTGGACGTCAGCCAGTTATAACATAACTGCAACTTCAAATATGGTATATTGCAACTAGGCTACTTACACACGAAAGCAGATCAGCTTGAGTCTGCTCTATTTTGACATGAACTAGGAAATTGGTCGCATTAACAATGTAACAGATCCGACACGTTTTGCATCTAGAAGAAACAAAATTTTGACTTTAATATTGTGATTTACGCAATCATCTTTTAAATGACAGTCTTCATTTATCAGTCAAAAATGATCATGTTAGGATTATAAAATGATGAAAAATGACGGAATATCTAAATACCAATCGAAAAATACCAAAGCACCTAAAGCATCAGCTTCTCATTCCATGTTTACCATGAAAAAAAGGAACAAAAAAAGAAAAGTATATTGTCTAAGGAGGAGTCATTTTATTCCAAAAATAACTATGATTCATATAATTTAAAAAATGAGAACTGTCATTTTAAAAATGAGGAATGTCATTTAAATGGCCATGCCCCAATAATCATCTGCAAATCTCTAAATGGCCATGCTCCAATTTTTCTTTCATGGGATATAGCCAAGCAATGAAAATCTACAAAACACTTACGCGTTTCTTTACTCAGGACTTATCGTAATTGGAAAAAATCTTTTTTACCTTTTTTGGTGTAAATCAATGGAATGGCATTGGATATTGAGCTGAACAAGTTCAGTTGCTTTTAAATAGAGACTTTATGGAAGCAGTCAATTTTAAAACCTTCTAATTTTTATCAAAAGATTTCAGCCCCTGACAGCATAACTTTTCCTGCAATTAGCAAGAAGACGGCTAAACTTAAGAATTACTTGGATATCTGCTAAAACCTCATAATACAAGCTAAAATCTTCAAAATTGCTATGGAAAGCTGTGTATTCCGGTGACAGACTTCTGGGGAGGGGCGCAGTTTCCCTCTAGTACTTTTTGAAAGAAATAAAAAAAAATTAAAATTTGGCATTATATGTTGATATTCCTGCTTCTAAACATACGCAAAAATTTTTCGCTATGAAATTATCAAATCTTGTACCCTTTGCAATCAGAGCAGACGCTTCTAATGTTCCTGTGCAGCAATATAAAATAAGAGGTCAAAGGACTAACTAGCCTTTTGAAGCAATGAAATAAATAAAGGAAGGAAAAAGACTTTTCAATTTAACACAAACTTGTTATTTATTTTTATTTTCATTTAGCTGTGGATATCTTGAATATTTTTATCAAAGGAGAAATCCAATTTGAAGGATCAACAATGCTGACTTTTTATGGTGATATAGATGAGTGCAATTTTGATCTTCCTTGCCCATATTTGCGCGGAGGTGAGTATATAAAGCATCTTTTAAGAAACTACCCCCTGGGAGGGGGGCATTTCGGACACAGACATAAGGGGGGGCTCAGTCCGATAATTTAGGGTCAAATACTTACCCAAAGAGATATTTCTAGGTATCAAATTTAGAAACACTGATAGTTTTGGTTTCAAGTAATGTGAGCATACTCTTGATATACATCAGCTTAGAGGTCAAGCAATACCACTATAGTCGTTTATCTAATCCAAGAAATTGAATGTTCCATGGAAAGGATCAGAAAAGTTTGGCAGGGAAAAAAGGAGGAGGAAAGCAGCAAGGCAATTTATTTGAAAAATATCTTGGTGACTGCATATGATTCCTTATTTGTTATTCTTCAATAAGGTGGCTAAATCTTGAAACCAGTCAGTTGATATTCTGGGTTTCAATGGCTGTGAATATCAACATTGAGCATCAGCTCCACATTTGGTAATGGCAACTGCAACCATTCACAGCTTTTTTTAATAGCAAATCTTACAAAATACAGCTATGTGAGTTGATATCTATGGGCCTTATTGAAACTGACCTGATATTTTTGGGTGACCTGTAAAATTCTTGGAATTACCCTCCCGTATGTCAATGTGCTTAGTGCCCCCTGGGATCAACTCCTAGAATAATGGAAAGGGGGACGGGGTAAATTGCGAGAAGAGGGTGTCAATTACACGCCTCTTTTATTCAAAAGTTGTTCACAGTTCACAGCACATACAGCATCGAGAATCTCCAACCTGAAGAAGTGTACAACAATTTTTTGTTTCAGAACTAAGTTTCCATTCTATAAGGAAACAACTGCATTGATAATTTTAAATGTACTACTGCTAGGACAAGGCTTTAAAGGCGCGATGCTTTTTGACAGTTTACTTATTTGATAAACTGGGTATTACTTGAAATGCTTCCTGTATAATAGCTAATTTTTGTTTAGAAGGTGCTAATGATATGGCAGAACTGAAATCCTACGATCGCAGAGAAAGTTTGAGTACATCTCTTCTAAAGTTGGAGTCATTCCAAATTTTTTCTTATAAAAAAGCATGAACTGTAACCCTTTTAATCAATTCCTTCTAAATAAGTGCCTTTAATACGAACACTTTTGATTTCCCTGCAGTGCCTACTAATAAACATGGAAAAGTTATCCTTGGAAATTTGGGACTATTCCCGGTAAGTAGCTGATATGGTTGAAAGTACTTTTAAAAGGGGCTCCCTCATAAGCGCGCAAGAAATGATGATGATGATGATGATGATGACGATGATGATGATGATGATGATGATGATGATGATGATCATGATGATGATTATGATGATGATTATGATGTGATGATCATGATGATCATGATGGTCATGATGGTCATGATGACAACAATAATTTTGATGATCTGTTGTTATTTTCAATTGATTCACGAAGTTAGAAACTTCACGAATATGTATTTTTTAATCAAAGAATTGCTGTTTAAAACATGATGCTTTCTCCATCATAGGGCTGGTACAGTGGATATGCTGAGCTACTCACGCTGAGCAAAACCCATAAGAAGTACAGAATTTTGCGCCTTGAATTTAAAGCCAAAGTTGTGGAGGATTAAACTAACGAAATATTTTTACTGCTCTTCTGCCCTTGCTTTACAGCTGTTTTGAAGCTTGTTCCATAGAACTGCAAATGCAGATGATGATGAATACTTTTAATATAATCTTGTTATATTACCACACGTTACCTGATATGATATCACTTAAGCATTTGTTTTTCCTGCTGTTTACAAGGCTTGGGGAGGAAGGAGGGCTGTCATCCAAGTGACACTCCTGGGCCACATGATTCCCTTACTTCATTTTGTAACCACCTTTTTTAATCCAAGTGCCTTTTTAGCCAAAGATCTGCGAATGCCTATTCTCAAGGCAGCAACCATTTATTGTGGGTATCACTAATATGGCAGATGGTGCTGATCTGGATACAACCATATCAGTGATACAGCGGGTCAAAGTATTAGGTCAATTCATGGTAGCAGCAATGTGCCCTACCGTGATGTTGCACTGGACCTTCCGTCCCCTTACAGGTAAACTCACTCTGCTAATCAAGATTCATTGGGGCGGGAACAGGAGGCTGTTACAACAATGTATGTATAGACTGTGTCAGGTGCCTTCTAAGTAACAAGAGTTTTATGATTTTAGGGAGACTCAAACTCAAACTCAAACTCAAACTCAAAATCTTTTTTCAGAAAAGTCAAATATTAATTACAAGATACTTTTTTACAATAAAATTAAAACGATTTCAAAGAAGTACATGATTAAAGTATGTACAAGTAAATTTCAAGATTAGTTTTGGTTATTCTGAACGACACATTAAAACAATGAGAGGCACCGCGATAGAGGAAAACGTAGGCGGAAACGAGATTGTATCTCTATTCCACTTTATGAAAGGCTTCTTCGGGGCTAAGTTTCGTGATGATGATAATATGATAACCATTCCATCAAAATTGATTTCAGTGCGAAAAATGAAAAATATAATAATATAATAAAATAAGATATAAAATACAAGATATAAATTTTAAAAGCAGAATTAAAAATGCAGTTTTGTTAAAATCCGAGCAGTTTAAAATTCCTAAGTCTAGCTTCGATATTTCTTAGAATCACAAAAATCCAAGTTGCGGAATGAAAGTCCTACATAATCTACATGTGCAGTAGGCTTTCCAGCTTTTAATTTCTTTCTTAAACTCATTGATAGATTGAGCATTCCTTATGTGCTGGGGTAGAGATAGCCACAAATGCTGCCCTCTATATTTGATGGTTTCAGAACCGTAACTGGTTGTTCTTACCCGTGGTGGCAAAAATTCATTGTTGTTTCTCAGATTATAAGTAATAGTACGCTCACAGAAAATCTCCTTCATAAAAGGGGGGTTTATGTTCTTATTAGTTTTGAACATTTCAATCATAAGAGTTTGCAGGTTCTTTGCGTGAATACTAACTGTGTCATCTTTTTTTAGGAGGTTGCTAAAGCTAAATTCATAATCCTTGTATGCGATTCTCAGAGCCCTTTCATGTATTTTATTAATCTTATTATTCAGGTGCCTACTGTGGAACATCCAGACTAATGGACAATATTGAAACAGGCTAATTACAAAAGCTCACATTAAGATTTTTAGTTTATTAGAGTCCATGTATCCAGATATGCGAGCGAGGGCAAAAAGTTTGTTCCCAGCCTTCTTACACAACTTACTGATATGTGTCTCAAATTGAGTCTTTTATCAATCACAACGCCTAGTAACTTTTCCTCTTCCGTATTTTCTATGACAGAATCTCCCACATTAACCCTCATCTGCTGATTGGAGTTTCTACCAAGTATAAGTAAATGACATTTATCTGTATTCATTTTCATATAGTTATCAGCGAACCATTGAATAATAATGTTTGAATCATTCTCCAACCTTGCGATTACGTTATCAAGATTATTATCACATGCATATATGGTTGTATCATCTGCGTAATTGCATATATCTGTATTCTGCATGGATAGTAATAAATCATTTATGTAGTTGTTAAAGAACAGGTGACCAAGAACCGAGCCTTGTGGAACACCAAGAGACAGTTGGTTGTAGGCACTAAATGACCCATTGATTTTAACTCTCTGGTACCTATTTTCTAAGAAGCTGTTAACAAGACGCAGAGCTTCACGGCTGAAACCATAAGCATCTAGTTTTGCTAAAAGTAGGTCATGTTTAATACAATCGAACGCTTTGGATAAGTCCATCAAGATTGCACCGATATTCCCTCCATTCTCTAATCTTGTTTTCAATTTCTCAAGCATTCGTACCAGAGCGTGCTGTGCATTATACCCTTTACGAAACCCGCAAAGAAGTGATGATAGATAAGATGTCATATAATCAATAATTTGTTTATCCAAAAGTCTCTCAAATACCCTAGAAACGGTTGGTAAAACGCTCACGGGTCTGTAATTTGTCTTCCTGGTTTTCTCCTCCGTTTTATGAAGAGAAGTGACATCCGCTAGTTTCAATAAGTCCGGAAACACACCATTTTGTACGCAATCATTGAAAATAACCTGCATCGATTCGGAGCAAAGTTCAAAGCTGCTTTACAGCAATTTAGCAGGTATATTTTTGAAGGTTGTTGCCTTTTTAGGATTAAGTCTTCAAATTTCAGTATGCATCTGTTCCAACGAAACCTTTTGGAATTTGAAGGAATCTTCGTTGCTTTGAGCAAAACTATGGATATTCCTTATGCTTGGGTGGTTGGAATACTTGATTGTAGCTCTATCTATGGGATCTGAGACACCTTCTGTACTTGAAACAACCACGCTTTTGTCCATAAGACCTAATGAGTCAGTTATGGATACAAAGTAATCATTAAGGGTTTCAGCAATCTCCTTATCATTGGAGATTATCGTGTCATTTTCAATAAGGGTTATTTTGAAGTTAGATCGACCTTTATCGGAAAGAATAGGTTTCACAGTCCTCCAAAACTTTTTATTGTCAGTAATATCAGAAATATTCAAATTTTTGCAAAAATTTCTTTTTTCCTTTCTGAATAATTTAACTCACAAATATACGCTGCCGGCGAAACGCTTCCCAGTGTTGAGCAGTGCTGTTTTTATCATACCTATTTTTTAATCGAGAACGCAACATAATAGCTTTACGGAGAACTCGATTCATGAAGGGTCCATCATTGGCCCTAGCGTATTTCTTCTTCATCGGTGCATGTTTATCAAGTACTTTTTCAAAACAATTTTGAAAAGCGCTGTAGTCTAAATCGGTGGTTTTGATATTGTCTAACTCTTCCTTAAGTCCTCGTTTAAAAGTCAGTCCCAGAAAGTCAGGCCCAGATTTTGTGTACGTTGTTTTCAAAACTGTGACTATCATTTTGTGGAAGTCAGAGAGACATGTCTCGAAAGTTGTGGTGTGTTGGAAAATCCTATACCTATTTGTTAAAATTAGGTCAATACAACGTGGATTATTAGCCCTAAAACAGGTTGGCTCTTTTACCAGATTTTTGAGATCATAGCTGTTCATAAAAGTGCGAATCTGCTGATCTGTCTCCACTATGTTCAACCACCAAGCAACAGAAAATTGTCATAACTTTCACTTTAATGATCAACTGCTTTACCAAGATTTTCTAAGAAGTGATCTAGTGATTTAGATGGTGGTCGATAGATACTGAGAAGGACCCACTTTTTTCCCCTTAAACTTATTTCAAAGCAAATATATTCTATATCAATTTCAAACTTAAAAGATTTCAACTGTCTCATTGTGATGTCGCTTTTCACGTACACCAGTAGCCCTCCACCTTCGCAATTTATATCCAGCCGTAGTGGATCTGCGTAACATTCAATGTGGAATTGTTCTTTTGGGAAAGAATTTTTGTTTCTGCGACCATTAGAATATCAAGATTCTGTGAAACAGTCTCTTTTAATGGATCAAATTTATTTCTAATGGAATTTATATTTAAATAACCGATAGTCATACGACCGACGTTCTTTGAACGCAATTTTTTCAATGCTGATTTTGCATCACTGTCATCAGCGGTGTCCTGTGAATCCAACATAGTGGATTCTGGAGTAGCCTCCCTCGCTGGGGTGATAGAAATTGCGGCGCTGGAAGGATTAGGTATTTCATTTTCAATACGAATGGGAAGTTCGTTATATGTCGTTACCCCCTCGATATCTAGTCAGTAACCAAGATTAAAAATGAAATTGTTAGCTAGAAGTGTGGTTCCATAGTCATTGAGATGAAGTCTGCTGCGATTAAGATGGATGCTCGGATCTATATTCGAGTTGTCAATAAATTTTAAGTTCTTACTTTGACACAACTGCTTCAGTACTTTATTGACCTCAGTTGCTTTGCCATTTAGTAAGTCTCTCCGGGACACCAACCCTAACACTATAACTGAGTTGTTACCTGATAAACTATTTGACAGTACAGATAAACTGTAGCCGTTCAGCAGCTCAAGTACTTGGTTTCTATTAACGGTTACTTTTTGAAGGTTCTAAATACTCAAAATGGTTTCATTTAATAAAAGGCCTGAGCGCCAAGGATAACAGTTAATCGTGCTTTTGTTTACAGTCCTCTTATTATGCCGTCGTTGTCAATGGCAATGAATCGATGTCTTTCGTCATATTAGAAAGAAGTGAGAGAAGTTAAGATTTTTGCCAATTTTTTTATCATATCGAAATCGAAATACCGACCCAAATAGATGAGGGAATAGTCAATGAGGACTGTGGGACTGTTAATGAAGAGCTTTGGCTCATATAAATAGACAAAGAAATGATAATTGAAACCGTTTTAACATCTGATGAAAAATCTGATGGTGAAATACAACGAACAAATGTGTTAAAGGTAAAAAGAAGCTAAGGCAATTCAAATAAAAATCTATTATAATAAGTTAGAATATATGGAAATGCTATATCTTGTTTATCCTTTTATTGTGATGTGGAACATTGAATGTAACATTTTTTATCAAAAAAGCTATAGGCTGCAACGGTCCATAAGAAAAAATGTTGAAGAATTTATGGACCATTTAAGTGTCAAATGAGCGAGTATTGGCAAAAGCTAATGCTAAGTGCAAGGTACAATCGCCATGCAAAATAACAAGAAAAATGATACTTTTTGAGCATGTTCTGCGAAAAGACGGCAAAACATCTTTTCCCAAATACAGTGTTAAAACAGCTATAGTTAGTAGGGACTGATTTCCGCAGCATAAACGCGACGAAGATATCTACCAAACCTTTAGCCACGTTATAGTTTGCTTTTGAACCACGTTATGAAATAAAATGAGAACTATATGAACATAAGTACCCTTGTATTTGATCTGCCTAATTTTGCAGCATAGATCAACAAAATCTGAATTGTGTTTTCTAAATTTCCGATTGTGTTCTTGTTACTTTTAGTATGATCGATGAAGTGCATTGCATATTTTCCCAGAATAACAGCAAAACTCTTCAATCCGATTCTATTCTCAACTACTAAAATTCCAAGATTCGTTTTATCAATACCACATAAAACTTCTTCTAATCACTTCCTTCTACATACATACACCCTCTCCCATCTGTTTTCTCTCTATGGACAAATTACTATGTTAGCAATACTAAACACACAAGGCTTGTCACTCGTCACATCACTATACTGGCTAGCCGATGGGGTCTGGTGGGGCATTTCAAAAGATGCCATGGTATGACAAACATTCTGTAAACTGGCTAACTCGGTGGTGGAAAAAATAGACCTGGAGTGGATTCAAGCTGCGCAACGTGCTTGCATTAAACATTCTGCTGCCAAGTTCTCGGACTAATAGCTATTGTCTAACTTGTATCCCCCACCAAGTGCTCGGACTGATACAGATATCTGATACAGCTTGACAAAAACTCATTGTATTTGGTTGTTTTATTAAGAATAGTAGAAAATCAACAATAAAAGCAATCAACTAATTGTTCCCTTGGCGCAGGGCCTTGTCAGAAACCTGTTGGAATATCTGTATAACGTAAGGTAGCAAGCGAGCTGGCAGCGTTGCCAGAATCGATGCCGAGGAGGAAGGAGGAAGGAGAAAGTTGGCTTGCAAGGTGCGTTCTTGATCTGCTTAGTCAGCTTGGAGTTTTGCATGTGTATGTTTGCGTGTGCATCGGCAATAGAACACCATTCCTTTATGCACTCGTTTTACTTCGCACATAAGAATCATGTTGTAAAGGTTCAACACTAATGGAAATTATAATTCTAGGCGATATGGCGTGGCCCCCACCTTGCCCCCATTGGAGCAGGCTTTGAGCTAATTCATTAAAATGCAAAAGGAACAGGAGTTTGGTTGGGGTTGCGTGACTTCCTCTAACGAAAATCGACCACTTCGCGGATAGCTAAATGGAAAAGCAACTGCATTTTAACTTTAATTGGCTTATGAATCACAAAAATGCATTATTCAAGCAGTTTCCTAACATGTAGCCTGCGTCTCTGACCGTGAAATCACCTATACAAAATGCAAGTAGACGTTTGACCCAGTTTGGAATGCAAAATCAGATAAAGGATATACTTTTCCATTAACGTTGGTCTTGGCATCTGACTGGAGTGTCAGTTGCCTCTGTTACACGTCTGAAATTAATGTATCGTGTGACTGAGTTTAGGGATGGTGGTGATGCAAATACAGAAAAGTGTAATGACTCATCCAATATACAAACGCTGTTGTCAGCCCAATAAAAGCTCATAATAATGCCAGAATAAGCACGAACAGCTCTAATATGCATATTGTCTACTTTTTTCAATGGTAGAAGGATTCTCATTCAAGTCTGTAATCAGACATTATAGGAATTAAGAAAGAACAAAACAGCGCTTTGTATATCAATAGTTTTTATTATAGAATAGCGTTAGTTGTTTATGTTAAGAACGTCTTTACTAAAATCAACACAATTTAACCTTTTCAGTGCCTATGATATAGAAGCATGTGATATCTTCACATATGGGACTAGTTGTTATTATTTTATAGAGAAAATTATCCCGGTTTCCCTCCTTTCCAGTATTCTGCATAACCAATTCTCCTAATTATTCATGGCAGTGATAAATCTACGTCGGTTGAGACTTGTCATGATATCAAATTAATGTCAAATTGTAGGCCCCAAAATTTAAACCTTGCATGGGAACTCAGAAATGCATGTTTCTGTTTAATTCAATAAAACTGTTTTATTCTTTGACGCTTTGATGACCTGTCACAGGTGACTACAGGGAAGAGGGGGGAAACGTTGCCAATGTTTTTTCTTTTCCTATTTCAGCGTTTCAAATCAATAGATATAAATGTATACAGAGGCCTAACAACTTCTGTCAATGTGAAATTCAAAGTATTTATACTATTCAAACCATCTGTCTCACGCTTTGGATTTCTTTTGTTTACCATGATGGCATTTTCTTCGTTCCATTTATCGCTTTGAAAATGGTGTTTTCGATTCATTTTATAGCGACCAATTTTCGCGTCTGGTCTTATTGGTTTTAGGCCAGTTTCTAACATCCTGATTCCTAAGTTGTCGTCTTCACCACCCCAACCCCAAAATTTATTGGAATAACCATTCAGCTTTTCATAATGATCTTTAGTGATTGCTTGGATGCCTCCAATTAATCCAAAATATGGCATTCTGTAATTGAATTTATCAATTGCTGGGCACATGTGCATTGGTGAGACAGGACATCCATAGTAATTGTAATCATTTTCGCTCAACAGATCTACATCATGGAAAATGAAGCACTTGAAATCACCATAAGATAACGATTTGTTGAAGCCAATGTTGTATATAGCACCTTTATTGAAAGATTCCTTTCCAATCTGTTCGACAACAAAAATGCGATAATCTAACATCTGACGTTGTAAAATCGGATGCATATGGCTCAGGAAAACCTCCAGTTGTTTAGCCCTATTCCGATAAGGAACGAGAATGGCAACTTTGGTGCTATCTTCGCAATCAGGCATCCAATGACCGCCAACTTTTACTGAACCGCCATGTAACTCTGAAAGGTTGGTAGGCGAAGGAATTTTATCGATGTCGAATGAAAGGGGGCCTTTCAATAACGATGGCGAGTTTGAGCAATTTTGTTTCATATAAATGTAAATGTTAAATTTCTCCTTCGAGGCCTCCGATTGATTTCCAACTGAGTTTGATTTCGTTTGCAAATCTCCTGTATTGCCAACAGTTGATTTAAGTGTTTTCTTATTAACCTTCGAATGTTCAACGCCCAAATAGAACACTACCATCAAATATGTAGCAACACCAGCTAGAAAAAGCGAATAAAATTTCTTTTTCACGATAATCATTGTGATTTGATCTACCAAGGACTCTAACCATGAACAAATTTCTCTCTTCGATTGAGATGTAAAGATGCCAATTATTCAGTCTTTTGTTTCATTTCAATGCCGAATTCCAGTCGGAATGAAGTGCATGATTTGAGCATGCGCAGATAAGAAAGAGTCTTTCCGATATGAATAGATCTATTTTCTTTATTCTGTTAATCAGTAAATCTAACCAACAAGGTTATTGCTAGAGTTTTAAAATTATGATAAATTTAGCGGTAGGACTCGAACTAATAAGAACTTTAGAGAAACGCACGGTCCATATGCGTCAATTCTGGCGATTTGTGATCTTATCATACAAAACAAGTACGTATTTTTGTATAAGAAACAGCTTACAAGAAATGGTAGGCTCAATTTTTCGAAAGTTAAGAACAACTCTAGAAATAAGCTAGCAAATCTTTTCAAGTTACAGTTTTAATTTTTCATGTGACTCAAAACAGTTTTGAAAAGGATTAGAAATCTACACTCAGTGGCAGAGCCACTTTTCTAAATATATGGGTGTGTAGATTTGTCAAAAATTTAGGGTAGGGGTATGCCCTTTTCACGTGTTGCTTCTTAGTTAAATACTGACTTGCAAATTGATCAAAGAAAAGATGTGATATTTTCAAACCTCTCTAAAACAGTAACATTGTGGTCAATAAGGCGTTTTCTAAAATCTGAAGGGCAAGGCCAGACCAGTGTAATCCTCTTACCCCCCCCCTTTTTTGCGGAGGCTAGCTCCGCCGCTGTGTACACTGCAACGCTGCACCTGAAATACAGATTGTGTTCTTTCTCAGTAAACTGCACCCTCAAGAAGTCCTGGGACCAGTCTTGAAACAAAAAGTTTTCTTAAAAGTTAAGAAACATGTAAGAAACGTTTGGTAGCAAAATGGCCTGAAAATTTAAGAAACTTCTCACGATAATCCAATTATGAAAGAAAAGAAATGAAAATTATGAAAAACAAAGTTACATAAAGTAGGGTAAAAGCTCGGGATTGGTCTTGTCTTTGTGACAGAAGATGTAGGATGAGGTCAGTGGCGAAGCCAGATGTAATACTGCTATTCGCACAGCCTCATTTTCATGCGCCTCATTTCCATTTTTCCTTCTGCGCCATTCATTTGCTTACTCATACTTGTTTGTGCACTATTTTGCGTCAAGCAGCCCCGCTTGCGAATTCATTAATAGGCAACGTTACGCTTGCAGGAAATACTCTTGCGTAAGCACCCCCACACCCTCTATTCTGGTATTATTCTAGACATGCCGCATCATATATGACTCAACGTAACTTAAATACATTGCACGTTTTTCTATTGATATCTTAGCACCGTTTTCCGCCGTAGTAGACATTAAGATTATAATTAGACTTATCTATTATTCGTACAAGGAACCAGTAAAACGTATATATATCGCCCTAATCAGTTCAGTAAAAGAGGAATTAGTGTTGTGAGCACGTACACTTTGCTCTTGTGAAAGGCATAGTAGTACAAGTCGTCAATGATATACGTTTGAGAAAACTATATCTGTGTTTGTTCTTGGTGTCATTCTGACTTTGTGCCGAATATTTAGTTCGTAACCTGCCGGAAAAATTAAAAGATTTACACAGAGGTCATGCTCGTCCTGCTGGGCAGGACTGACAATTTTCTAAAATAACGTTTTTCAAATCAAAAGAATTCTGTTATTTTGTTCAAATCTCCCTTTTTTATAATTTCAAATTTAATTAAAATTCCAGTTTCCCCTTCTCCTTCCTATTTGTTGCATACACAGGGGGATCATATGGCTCCTTCGGTCACTTTGTCATTCTATTGAAATAAATGTATAGCCCTGTGGTAACTCCTGCCCGATTCGCATAGGCAGGACTAAAACCCTTTGTTCAGTCCTGCCTAACAATGGGCAATACCTCTTGTAGCCCTGTTTTTGGTCCTGCCTCACAATGGGTGAAAACAATGCCACTCCTGCCCTATTCTTAAAGCAGGAGTGCTTTTTGCACAGCGGCATTTTACAGATCTCCATGCTTTGCACCCTATTATATACCTCGCTTTCGCTGATTTGTTTTGCTCTGAGCGACACGAAGTACTTTACTGGTTTCACCATAAAGTTCTCAGGAAAGGAATATATTTAATTTATCATGGATCAAGAAAGTTCCAACCATGATCTTGTTGCCAAATAACTGATGAAGTCATTTGCTGCAAGGAATGTATACGCGCAGAGGATCATCGTTCAACACGGAAGGGCCTAAACATAGTCTTCATTTGATTTGAAGACCAAAAATTGCTCGTTTTAAGACGATTGGTACGTGCAAAAAGATTGGATTTACAATTATGAATTACATACAAGTCTCTCAGAACTTTTCAAGCTTTTGAAAATAAATGCAGTGATGGCTATTACTAGCTTATCCAATTGAGATGTCATTTTCCTGTTTACAAAGAGAAAAAACCTACGGTATCTTTACAAGACATAAGACAAGAACTCTCTGTTTTCTCTTCATATTATAAAATATTGCTGATTGTAGAAAGGGCAAAAGACACAAGACAAAAAAACATTTGTTTCAAGATAATAATATTATGAATTGTTGCTGATTGTAGAAAGAGCACAGACATGAGACCAGAACTCAATGTTTTCTAATTATATTGTTAAGTGTTGTTGATTATAGAGAGAGCCAAAGACATGAGACAAGAACCCTCTGTTTTCCCATATTATTATAAGCTGTTGTTCATTATAAAACTAGCAAGTGTCATGAAGTGGATATATTTTTATTATCAATACTAACTCCAATTGCTTCTTGTTTTGCATGTTCCTGCTAATGCATGTTATTTGTTTTTGTTGTTTTGTTCTAAAGTGATATTATCAAGAACCTTTTTATGGTTGCTTACCCTCCCCCCCCCCCCCAGTTTTTACTATTGCCATGGAGCTGAAGAGGTTTCCTCAGCTGTGAATAGAAAGTTCAGTATTAGGCAAACCCTTTACTGGCTTTAGCCTAGCTTAGTGTTTACTTGAATTGAGAACTAATATTGCCTAGGAAGTTTCGCATATAAAGTATTCTTTTGCCCTTTTGCATAAGTAGTTAATGTTAAATAGTTAATTCTTTCAAACCACAATTCAATTAAGTCTAAATAATCCTTAAAGATGTTTTTAATGATAAGTTTAAAATTTAAGATTTTTAAGATTTTTCAAAATTTAAGAAAACATATAAACCTTGTTTCCCTTGTATTGTAGACATGACACAACACTAAGATTTTTATGCCAAACTTTAAACAACAATTGATTGGAAGGGGTCACACTGGTGACTGGGTCAAACTTCCAAATTGACGACAACCTCCATCGATCTTTGTTTTGTTTTCTCAAGGAGGGCAGGACCACCAAGTTTTGAATGAATGTTTGAGGTCGAAATATCTGCATACTTTGATGAGTTAGGAATGGCTTTTAAATATTCTACGAGGATTTTTAATGCCGAGTAACGTGCCAGGTAAAGCATAGGTATGTTTTGCAACCTGCGATCACATGGAGTAAAGTTCTGGGCATAAAACAGAAAGGGCAGTTTCAATATTAAGCAAATTTACATTTGGTAAGATTTCTTTTGGGAGCGAGGGAATTGTTCAGGTATCGGATGTTAAAGCTGTAGGTATTTTTTGGCACGTTACGTTGGACTTTCGACCATGTATAATTTGATTTCGACAGCGATTTTTTGGACAAATTTGAAAGAATAAAGGCCTGTTATGCTAAGTTATTTTGTAGACGTTCTTTATATTCGAAATATACTGCTTTGAGGACGTCTTAGGCATTCCTATAAACATCATACCGAACAGTGGCGAAGCTGGACTAGATTAGACAGAATGTCGTGGGGCTGAAACCCAAACAAATCTCTTTTGGATTCGATGCATATTTTGCCCTGAATGCCTCTTTTAAAATCTAAATTTTAAGCAACCCACAATATTCCATTTTTTGCCAAATTACCTGTTTATCCACCAAAGGTGAACTAATGGGGATCTGTAATCAAATTTTCAGTGAGAATGGAAATTCACTCTTGTTTGTTTTGCAACTCAGTAATCACTAATAACCCATACTTTTCCTAGATTGTAGCTTTAAAGTACCTGCTTTTAATGGAGTTGCCATCCAAGATGGTTACCATTTTAGAAACGTAGTTGCCCACATCCATCTAGCAGACACATGTACATATCTAAAAGATGCTATTTACCCCCTCCACTTGCAGAGTTTGTTGATTTTCTACAATAGGCACAATAAATCTTAAAAAGCCTTTTGTGATTACTTGAAAAGTTCCAAGGAAAATAGCTTTGTTGTATCACCTATACTAGAAGTTGAGGTCTCAGATAATATTAGTAGTTTGGATCAGTCAAAAGCCCCGGACTGTTACGATACCCCAGTTAAAATGATAAAGGCTATTCGAAGCTCAATTGTCAAACCTTTAACTGATCTTATACATACTTCTTTCAGTACTGGCTATTACCCCAAAGCACTTAAATTTGCTAAGGTTATTCCAATTTTTATAGTCACATGAGGCTTCTAATTACCGTCCAATATCTATATTACCTATAATTAACAAAATCTATGAGAAACTTATGTACTCCCGATTGATAAACTTCCTTGAGAAAAATAAGATTTTATTTCCACACCAATTTGGATTTCAAAAGAAAAAGTCGACGTACTTGGCAATTCTTGATGTTTGCGCTAAATTAATCGATGCAATTGAAGCTAAGAAATTTTCCTGCTGTTTGTTCCTTGACTTTGCAAAAGCCTTTGACACAGTTTACCATGAAATTTTATTAAGAAAACTTGAATATTATGGTATCAGAGGTATACCATTAGAATGGTTTAAATCCTACCTAAACGATAGATCCCAAAGAGCTTTTGTCGGTGGTGAGCTCTCAAATGACTTGACTGTCAAATCATAGTCAATATGGTCAAATACGGTGTACCACAAGGGAGTGTATTGGGTCCTCTACTTTTTTTGGTATACATAAATGACATTCCAGAAGCATCTAAAATTCTTAACTTCCATTTATTTGCAGACGTCACCAGCTTACTGTACTCCCACGAAGACTTTAACATCTTAGAATAAACAGTATGTGCTAAATTAAATAATATTGGTGATTGGCTTGCTGCTAATAAATTAACCCTAAATATTAATAAGTCTAACTTCTTGATAATCAAACCTCGTCAAAAGAAAGCACGTAGATCTATTAACATTTTTTATGCATGGTGACCAACTTTAAGAATCAGATTACGTTAAATATCTTGGAGTTCTGATAGATAAGAATCTTACCTGGAAGCCTCATATTCAAAATGTTAACCTAAAAGTCTCTAAAAGCCTTGGTATTCTTGCAAAATTGAGTCATGTTCTTCCTAAAGATATTTTATTTCATATTCATAATTCTTTTATTGCCCCACACATATATTATGGTAAAATAACCTTGGGAGGAGCCTAACCAAAAATTTTGGACCCTTTAAGGAAAAAAATTGAAACAAGCAGTGAGGAAAATTCTTCTTTCCCATTTACTTACCTGATTCATTTCTTATAATTATTATTTTTCATGCTATTATTCTTGTTTTTTCTTTATTTAGTCTTGCTCATATTATCATTCTTCCTGTTAACTCAGTGTAATTATGAGAAAGTAGTCTCTTGTTTTCTGATCTTTTAATGAAGATATTTTACACGTCACTGGGGGCATATGGCTTCGAAAGCTCTTTTCAGAGCTCTTTCTATATGTCCTTCAGCAATATTCTATTAAATTGATGTTCTATTCTATTAACTATTATATGTATGCTTGTAAATAAAGTAATTTCATAAAACTTCAAAACTATTTTGTACTGATGTAATTAATTATTGTTGAAAATGAAAATAAATTTGGTTCTCAATGAAGTGGGTACTCTCTAGTTTTAAATACAGGGAGAATTTCATTTGATTTTGGTCCTGCCCATATAAAAACAAATTTGATATTGATATTTGATATTGAAAGATATCTCAATATTGTCCTGCAAACCCAATAATACCATGATGCAATGCACTTCTGTCTTAGGTAGCATGAAGGTTCTGGTGCACTTTATGTATTAAAGTAAATTATAACGTACATAAGGCAAAGAGGATTTTCACAGCTGATATGCTCAACACCGCAAAGAGGCAAATCAAACCTTACCACACCATTGCATTATAGTCTGAGACGGTGCTGGAAACCATAGTTTAGAACAAGTATCACATGGTGAAGGAAAAGAACTCTTTTTGGTGAATGAAAAAAAGATAGAGCCACAAGATTCGCTCCAGATATTTATTTGGAAGAATAGAATTAGTCTAACATGATTATAATAAAATAAACTCCAAAGAATCAACATCTGGATCTGGAAAAAATCAATGACACAGTAACTGTAAAACTGGGGGGAAATCAAACTGCATTTTCACAAATTAATATTACAAAATGATTGGCTTTACGAGAGGAAGTTTCTTTAATCAGGAACAGGTGTGTTTTTGTTCATCTTTTCTGTATGACGTCATCTTTCACTGTTCCTGTATCTATTATGATATCCTTTAACTAGCAATATTTTCTGATAATAATGCACAAACAGGGAAGTTCTCTTGAAAATGTTCCTTTAACCAGCAACAAATTATGATAATAATGCGCAAACAGGGAAGTTCTCTTGCAAATGTTCCTTTAACCAGCAACAAATTTTGATAATAATGCGCAAACAGGGAAGTTCTCTTGCAAATGTTTCTTTAACCAGCAACAAATTATGATAATAATGCGCAAACAGGGAAGTTCTCTTGCAAATTTTCCTTTAACCAGCAACAAATTTTGATAATAATGCACAAACAGGGAAGTTCTCTTGCAAATGTTTCTTTAACCAGCAACAAATTTTGATAATAATGTGCAAACAGGGAAGTTCTCTTGCAAATGTTCCTTTAACCAGCAACAAATTATGATAATAATGCACAAACAGGGAAGTTCTCTTGAAAATGTTCATTTAACCAGCAACAAATTTTGATAATAATGCACAAACAGGGAAGTTCTCTTGAAAATGTTCCTTTAACCAGCAACAAATTTTGATAATAATGCACAAACAGGGAAGTTCTCTTGAAAATGTTCCTTTAACCAGCAACAAATTTTGATAATAATGCACAAACAGGGAAGTTCTCTTGCGAATGTTCCTTTAACCAGCAACAAATTTTGATAATAATGCGCAAACAGGGAAGTTCTCTTGAAAATGTTCCTTTAACCAGCAACAAATTTTGATAATAATGCACAAACAGGGAAGTTCTCTTGAAAATGTTCCTTTAACCAGCAACAAATTTTGATAATAATGCACAAACAGGGAAGTTCTCTTGCAAATGTTCCTTTAACCAGCAACAAATTTTGATAATAATGCACAAACAGGGAAGTTCTCTTGCAAATGTTCCTTTAACCAGCAACAAATTTTGATAATAATGCACAAACAGGGAAGTTCTCTTGCAAATGTTCCTTTAACCAGCAACAAATTATGATAATAATGCGCAAACAGGGAAGTTCTCTTGCAAATGTTCCTTTAACCAGCAACAAATTTTGATAATAATGCGCAAACAGGGAAGTTCTCTTGCAAATGTTTCTTTAACCAGCAACAAATTATGATAATAATGCGCAAACAGGGAAGTTCTCTTGCAAATGTTCCTTTAACCAGCAACAAATTTTGATAATAATGCACAAACAGGGAAGTTCTCTTGCAAATGTTCCTTTAACCAGCAACAAATTTTGATAATAATGCACAAACAGGGAAGTTCTCTTGCAAATGTTACTTTAACCAGCAACCAATTTTGATAATAATGCACAAACAGGGAAGTTCTCTTGCAAATGTTCCTTTAACCAGCAACAAATTTTGATAATAATGCACAAACAGGGAAGTTCTCTTGCAAATGTTCCTTTAACCAGCAACAAATTTTGATAATAATGCACAAACAGGGAAGTTCTCTTGAAAATGTTACTTTAACCAGCAACAAATTTTGATAATAATGCACAAACAGGGAAGTTCTCTTGCAAATGTTCCTTTAACCAGCAACAAATTTTGATAATAATGCACAAACAGGGAAGTTCTCTTGCAAATGTTCCTTTAACCAGCAACAAATTTTGATAATAATGCACAAACAGGGAAGTTCTCTTGCAAATGTTCCTTTAACCAGCAACAAATTTTGATAATAATGCACAAATAGGGAAGTTTTCTTGAAAATGTTCAAATGGCCTATGCAAAAAACAGGGAGTATTTTATGGGAAATGGCTTAATTAGGCAATGCACAAAGCAGCTGAGAGACTGTCTTTCTCTGGAATGACTTCAAATGATGCTTCGTGTTTTCGTTTTCTATTTCGAAACCAAATTCCAATCCAAAACAAACTACCCAATCAATGCTCGAATAAGTACAAAGCTCAAACCTTCGTAGACTAGCCGATCGCAGAGTAGAGAGCTTACGATTTCACTACGGGAGGCGTGTCTACGGAGATAACTCAAAAAATCTTGCAAGAGCGCATGCGCATGGGGTTTCCACAGAGCTTTAGCTCACGGTAGCCATTTTCTGGCTAGGATCAATTCATTTTCATTTTACTTATATGACTGTTTTAGATGCTTTTAGTCGTAGTTCTTATGAGGGTAGGGCACATCGTTCACAATTTTAAGATTCTGCTGGAAAATGGGAGTTGTTTCAACCATGTCAAAAAAGGCCTAACGGAACGCTAGGCCTACTTTAAAGTCCTTCCTCAGCATTGATTCCTTCTATTTAACAAAACAGGTTTTGTACATCAACTGTAAAAGCAGAACACGAAAATAAAATTTAAGCCACATGATAAGGGGTGGATTTTAACAACGCTTTGGATTTGGGTGTTGGGACTCTGTCTTGTGATAAAGTAGAAAGAAAGGCAATTCTAAAAGAAGGAAAATATATAGATCTATTTACGTTTTGACTAAGATGACGAGGACTCGAAGTAAATGTTCGAGAAATATAACTATTCAGTGGACCGCTCAGTTTACTAGTCTTAATATAAATTCTTTACATCCTTAAATTTGGCTTTTAACCGAATGGTAGTGCCCTTATCTGGCCAGTTAATTTTTAATTTGTTTATAAAATCTATTATGCATCCTTACAATATTGTACATGATTTTTAGAAAAACCTCAGCTGCCTTTGTACACTATCTGGCTTTTTTAACCCCACCCTGACATCTAATGCAGTTGGTTTAATTGCCCTATAACCTGCTGATGAAACAGTTGTTTCCTCCTCCTGTGTGTAGGCCCAAAATGGTGTGGAGTTCACGACATGATGATTTGCTGTGCAGAGAAATTTTAGAAGTTTGGGTCAAGAGAGCGTGGTCATTGTTGGGACAGTATTGTGGAAAACCTCAATGTGGTACATGACCCACAGTTTGACTCACAGAGGCTATGTGAAGAGAGGAGATCTGAAAGAGAAATGAGAATGAGAGGGGAGTTTTTAGAGGCAAAGACGAGAAAACATGCTCATAGAGCAACATCAACAAATGCTAGGTGCCATGCAGCAATTAGTGCAACAAATTAAGGTTCAAAATAGTGCCATTTTAAAATTAGCAGACACAATTGTTGATAAAATGTAGATTCATCCTCTCCTTTCACTTTGTGGTTTCTCAGAAAAAAACTTTTATTTTAAACTACATGATCACTGCTTAGATTTTATAGTTTTGAGTTATCCTAACAATGGTAATCATACAAAAGTCATTCAGCATCTGGCCCTCTCCTTTCCTGGTGTAATAGGTGTGCGTCACCGCAGATCCAGCCAATCAAATCATTGCTGAAAAAAGATTGTGATGCAATGTTGACGTCAAGCTCATGCTCTTTCTGGAGAGCCTGACCAAGCACAAGGCTCCCAGAAAAAAACGCAATTCTTTTCCAAGCTTTTGTCTATGCTGAAGTATGAAGTCCCTGTGGCAAGTCAAGCCTTCAAGATCGGGCATGACTGACCACAGGGCGTTGAGGTAACAAAGTGTTGGGATTCTACTGAAGGCTCAATAATGATGCATTTCACAAATATTCCTAAGGATTTAAAGGAAAAAAACTTATTTTTATTACTTGAAAACATATCAAGCTTTGGAAATCTTTGATCATGCTGAGCACTTGCTTCGCCACTGATACCGAATATGGTGTTTTTGATGGTGTTTTTCCATAGAATGTTTGTGGCGTCATTTTGTGAGTTTTTGAGAGTTCTATGACATGAATTACACAGAAACTTTTGGTAGTTTTAATAAAGCTTCACTCAAAAACAACACAAGCTAATTAGGCCAAAAACGAACGAATTAAATTCATGTGATTACCACGTGCGTAAAACAAAAGAATCAATAATATAATGACAAATTAGCATAAATTATCATTATTCTTCCAACACTCTCACTTGATAATTATGCTATAAGTCCATAAGAATAAGTAAAGTCTATAATCAGTAGCAGCAAAAAGTTAGCAAACCCCAAGCCAGCTTCTTATTTTCTTAAATGAAGTTTTTGGTAGTCCCATTCTCATGATATCTGCAATCATTTGCTCAGTCGGACAATATTGTACATCAATCTCCTTATAATACCCTCTCACGTACAAAATGATGGCACACATCAATGTGTTTGGTTCGGTTATGATACTTATCATTCTTTGCAAGTTCTATTGCACTTTGGTTGTCCTCGTATACCATAGTGGGTGTGTCCATCTTTCTTCCAAGATTAACCATTAAACGACGGAGCCAGATGACCTCCTGTGTGGCAGAACTCAATATGATATATTTTGCCCCTGTGGAAGACTTTGCAATAGTTGGTTGCTTTCTACTGTACCAACTGACTGTTCAATTGCCAATCTTAAAAACATACCCTGAAGTCGATTTACGGGTGTCGGCATCTCCTGCCCAATCAGCATCACTGTACCCTATTAGCGCTGGATTACTTTCGTCAACAGAAAACTTCAATGCAAAATTAAGTGTTCCTTTAAGACATCGCATGATACGTTTCACACCCATCCAGTGTTCTTTACTTGGCCTTGACATGTATTGTGATAAAACACTAATAGTGGCAGCAATATCTGGCCGTGTTGTGATGGATACATAGATTATGCTTGCAATTGCTTGTTGATAAGTTTGAATGTCTCATGGTTCATCATTGGGTGATAGTTGTTGAAATTTCTTGCCTGGCTCAAGTGGAGTTGATATTTGTTTACAACGCTGCATACAGAATCTATCAAGGACTTTCTCAAGATAACCTGGTTGACTTATTGTTAAGATTCTTGAATCTCGGTCACGTTTAATGGTCATTCCAAGTAGGTAATGAGTATTACCTTCATCAACCATCTCAAATCTTTTACACAGTGCAACTTTCTCTGCCTCCAACATTTCAGTGTCATTTGAAACAGCAGTAATATCATCAACATAGATACCAAAAATTACATATTTCACTTGTCCATTTCCCTTTCTTTCAGATTTCACATAAAAACATCCATCAGCACTACATTTGCGATAGTCAACTGATCTTAAATGTCATCAATGGTATTGTTCCAACAGCGGGCAGACTGTTTAAGTCCATAAATGCTTTTATCGAGCTTACACACATGATTTGGTTTACTTGGCTCAACGAACCCTTCGGGCTGTGCCATATTTATGTCACAATCCAATGTTCCATTCAAGAAAGCTGTTTTAATATCCATCTCAAGATGGATCTCAAGATTATATGCATTGGCTAATGCAAGTAAGTAGGGTTCTTAAAGATGCGTGTCTAGCAACAGGGGAAAAAACTTCCTCGTTATCCACACCTTTCTTCTGTGTGTACTCCTGTGCAACAAGTCTTGCCTTGAAACGGTCAACTTCACCATCTTCATCACGTTTTACTTTGAAAACCCAGCGAGATCCTAGTACATTGGCTCCCTTTGGTAGAGGTACTAGATCCCATGTGCCATTTGTCAATAAAGATTTATTTTCATTGTTCATTGCTTCCTCCCAGTTCTTTGACATTTCACCACTTAAAGCTTCCTTGACTGATTCTGGCTCATCAATGTTGGCAGTTAAAGAATTAACAGCTAGGCATTCTTCATCTCTATATCTTGTTGGCAGCTTACGTTTTCTAACAGGTCTCACGTTTCTAACTTCTTCCATGAATGCATTCTCATAAGTCCTCAGTACTGGTACATCTTCTTCATGTTGTAGTGGCGGCGCTTCCGCTTGTTCCTTATGATCATTATCTTTCGCAGCAGGAATTTCAGGTACAAAATCTTCTTGTTTTTCATCAGTGTCATTTAAGCAATTTTCAAAATCTGTATCAATAACATTTCAAGATTTTAAATTATCAAGACAATCAAATGTCGTTTCAAGAAATTTAACATTTCTGCTAATAATGAAACTATCTTTCTCTTTATCATACAGTTTGTACCCTTTGATTCCTGTGGGATATCCAAAAAGTATTGCCTTGCTTGCTTTAGCACCTAATTTCTTGCGCTGACTATGTGGAATAAGAACGTAAGTCAAACAGCCAAAAACTCGTAAGTGAGAAACATTCGGTTTCCTACCAAACAAACACTCAAAAGGTGTTTTGTCCTTTAAAGATGTAGTGGAACTTCGGCTGTGAGTGTAAACAGGCTTCCGCCAAAAAAACAAGTGGCAACCTAGCATGAATAAGCAAAGAGCGAGCAGACTCTACAATGGTACGATTTAATCTCTCTGCCACTCCACTTTGTTCAGGACAATATGGATTTGTGTGCTGTTTGGGATATTCTTGACTTGATTTGACTTGATATAGTATGTGATAACAAATCTGGAATAGTCATCAATAAATGTCAACAAATACCTGCTTCCACCTTTTGACATGACTTGCATGGGACCGCAGACATCGGTGTGTATGATTTCAAAAGGTTTGGTTGCCCTGTTACTGCTCTGTTTAGGCATAGGTTTCTTTTGCACTTTTCCAAGGATGCAGGCTTCACAATGCTTGTCTGTTGATTTGTTGACAACATCAAAATCCATACCATTGACCATTTTCTTATTTTCCATTTCATTGTTATAATTGTAATTTAAATGTCCAAATCTGCAATGCCAAATTTCTCTTGATGTTTCTGTTGATGCGGTTGATACATTGGCATATTCTGGGAAAGTATTCATCTTATATAGTTTGCTGTCTAAAAGGTCTCCCATAACATTCTCCTTACCATTCTTCTTCACAATGCAATTCCCTTTGTTGAACATAATCTCAGCACCCATCAAAGCCATTACTGGTACTGACAGTAGGTTTTTGTAAGTTGTGGCACATACAAGACTTTTTCCAACTTGATATCAATATTTGAGTTCTTACATGATTTAAGATCAACAATCGTAAGAACTACAGTGTCATCCCCTAGAAAAATGTTTGTTGGCGTCTTGCAATCAAGATAATTCTTGAAAATACTCTTGTTATTGCTCACGTTGCTAGTTGCTGCGGAATCAATAAAACATTCGTCAGTCCCCTGCGAAACGCTTGAAATCAGTGCTATTCCTTCACGTTCGTCTTCGCTTCCGCCATCTTTTCCTTTGGCAATATTTGCTAAAGAATCTCGGTAAGTTTTGACACGACAGTTTCCAGCCATGTGCCTGAAACGACTGCATTTAAAACATTCAATATATTTGAGCCTTTCCCTATTTTCAACCCTGCTTGACTGTCCTTCTCCATTTCTGTTATTCCTATGTTTCATGAATGAACCTCTTCTTTGGCTGCCATTATGGTTTACTGGGCCTTTCTTGTTCGTAAACAAAGCGTTCTCAGATACTTCTCTCGCGCCACTTTCAGTGCGTTTTAAAAATTTCTCAATTAACAGGCCTTTTACACTTTCCCAATCTAGATCATCGAAATTTCTAGCATTTAAACTTTTAAGAAAATTATCGTAGGATTCTGGTAAGTATTGCTGTTGCGAGTTAAGCGTACAATTTGTGTCACCGAAACAAACTCGAACTGCTTGCGTAATCTTTCCCATGCTTCAAGCGGTTATGGCATCGGTTGTGGTCGCAATGTGGACTTGAAGATCTTTTTCAACATTGAGCGCTATTAAAGAATAAGCCTTATCTGACCTTAAACGAAAAGCATTTCTCACAGCTGCTGTTTCTGTAGCTGCTGGTGGGACTTCTTGATCAGGTTGCGTGAATCCTCACAAACCACGTTCCATAAGGACCAACTTTATGCTGTACTTCCATGACTGGTAATTTTGTCCTGTTAATTTCTCTATCTTCGTAATTTCAGCCATTCCCAACTTGTATCACTCCTTTAACACTATTTCAACGTTCTGGGCCCATATCTATTAGAATAATTCTGAATAACACAAAAACTTTGTAGTTTTAATAAAGCTTCACTCAAAAACAAAACAAGCTAATTAGGCCAAAAACGAACGAATTTAAGTCATGTGATTTCCGCGTGCGGAAAACAAAAGAATCAAAAATATAATTACGAATTAGCAAAAATTATCATTATTCTTCCAACAAGGCCAAAGTCACTGGCGAATGTATTAAGAAACAATATGATCAAGGTTTTCTACAATCCATGTTTTTGAAAGGTGAGCTTTTGCAAGGTGCCGAGAGGCTTTAGGGATAATGTGATTGCTGAAGAGTAGGAGTTCGATTCTTGGTTGAAGAGGTATTGAATCGATGTCTTTCGTCATATTAGAACAAGTTTAATACAAGGTCAGATTTTGCCGATTGTTGCTCATGTAGAAATCAAAATGCTGACCCAGATATTTGAAGAAATCGCCTTCCAGGACTGCAGGGACTGTCTGATTGTTAATGAAGAGCTTTGGTTCAAATTGATGATAAAGATGATAATAGAAATAACAGGAACCATTTTGGCATCTTTGGCGAATCTGATTGTGAAATAAAACGAAGATTTGTGTTTGAGGTAAAGGAAGTAAAGATCATTCAAAAAACAGAGATATAATTTTAAAAATTTAAACATCACTTTGTCGACAAGACACAGAATCTCGAAATGCTATATTTGGTTTATCTAGATTAACCCTTTTATATCGTCGATAAAGTGCATTGCATAGTTTTCTTGACACAATTTTTAGTAAATTAACGTGAAGAGGTGAGGAAGAGGTAGATGTTCATTAGGTGCACTCATAGGTATGATAGCCATTGTTTTGAATCAGCTTAAAAAATTTTTCCTCTTCAATTTCGAAAAATTCTGCAATGCAAATGAGCATTTATAAAACAGAACATGCTTTGCATATGCATGCACAGTAAAATGCTATTACCTAATAATTGCTAGGATACCAGTTTTAACTTCCAAATTGAACTTGGATTACAGGTTGCGGTTTGAACAAAAAACAGCAGGAAATGCAGGTGGAATTTATGGAAACTAATGCCCTTTTTAGTTGTATAGCATTCAGCTATGAAAAGCCAATTAACGTTTTTTCGATTATCCAAAACAGAATTATTTTACTAGAACTATCCTCTGCAGAAGACGATTTAGCAGCTTTTCTCTAGGTCGGACAAAACTTGAAAGTGCAGATTGCATCATGAACAAATCAGAAGGATATGCAAATTGCCAGACATCGCTGACACAAAGAATCATACTCTCTGAACATCATTCGTTAGCAGTAGCATATCTACTAGCTTTGTTGTCACCCGTGATTGCAATCGCGAATTTTCTTTTGTGTTTTGCACTGATAAAGACAAGGCAGGTGAAGATCGTATCGCAACGATTTGTATTCATCCTTGGTTTATCAGATTTCTGTGTAGGAAGTCTCGCTTGTCCATTGCTAGCCGTGCTGTTTTCATTTTTACGTCAAAGCCAAGCGTGTTTGTATGAAAAACTGACTTTGTTCTATTGTCATTTTAATACACGATTAACGGCATATGTTGTATTTTTAATTGGAATTGATCGTTATTCAAACATTAATACTGAGTTCAGAACAAGGACATGTCTTAGTAAAGTCACCCAATCCAGCCAAGGACTTTTTATTCTGTTCTTTTCAGTCCTAACTACAAGCGCTGTCTTAAGCGCTCTTACAATCATCGATTTCGAAAACCGTAACCTACCAAAAATTGCCAGCTCGTCTGTCGATGCAACAATATACTTTCTGTATTTGTTCATTTACATAAGACTGTATTATAAAATTCGTAAGTTCACGAGGAAGAACAGTATACATATTGCATCTGGTACTGCAAGACCTAGATACATTGGCAATTTAATAAGAACTGTGTTATATCTGCTTCTGAGTGTTGGTATTTGTTACTTGCCATATGTTATAGTAAGCTTTATAGTAACCTACACACAGCAGAGGTTGAAGCAGCCAGTGTCACAGACAGTGCGATTTGCACAATATATGACAATAATACCGATTGTCCTTAACTCGCTGCTTAATACTATAATCATATTAAATCGAAACAGAGTTTTAAAAAGGTATATCCTCGCGAAAGTGTTGCGAATAAAGTCACACAACGCAACACAGACGACTGTAATGTTATCGAGGCCGGGCTTTGCGAATGAGAGAGAAGACACGCAGACAGGACATATAGCGTCAGTTGATAACGGGAATAGAAACAAATGCTTGGATGACCAGACAGTTCACCGCCAATTCAGAGTGGTAGCAGCAAGAAGAAAGTCTAGAGTTCGCTTTAAATTTGGAAATAACAGCATTTTGCCAAATGACTGTGATTCTATTAAGCATGTTGGCACCTAGAAAAAGCAATGCCTGACATGAATTCAAACAGACATCAAAAGTATTGTTAAAACCTTTCTTTTTATTGATCACAACGGATGGTAATGAAAAGCCAGTTGCTGTATAAGAGGGGTTTTGGGCGCCAATCATTTGAAAAAGTAGCCAATCACTGGCGCTATACAACTTTTTCTGTGGTTTCAATTTGCGACTGAATATTCATCACGTCACGTTAAGTAGCAAGTCCAGCAAGGAAGGAAAGCTTTGTGATCGACTTCAACCTGTTAAGTAAAATGTCTTAATCGGAATGAAAATGAAGCAGGAGTGGAACCAAGGTCTTGCAACATTCGAGGAGGCAAACGTCAGATCCTAGTCAGATTTTACACCAATGAAATATATTTTGATACCTTTTACCAACAATTCAATATGTATGAAAGTTTTATAAGAACACGTACACCTATTTTCAATTGTATCTGCGTTTTATCGGTACCTTTACCTTTATCCATACCAGTTAATAATTTCTCACATGCAACAAATGAGAAATACGAGAAATAGGACCAAATCCTTTGTGCAGCAGAGAAGATTAATTTGAGCAAGAAGTACAGAATTATTTTGAATTGTTTCAAAATTTCCTAAATCGTCCATTAAATTAAGCTTTTTTTCCTGGATCATGTGATTAGAAAGAACAAAACAGTTTATAAAACAAACAATTGATATACATTTTTGATAATTGATATATAGCCTTTTAAAATTTGGTTCTGAATTCACAGAAGAAACAGCAAAATGATTTACATGTTAATAGTCATATAAAAGTTGTATTTGTATTCTTTATATGCGTAGCCCTACCTGATTTTAAAATCTAAAAACATCGACCATAGAATACCATGTTAAAACATACCACCAAACCTAAACAATGAATTTTAGTTAACACCTTGGGACATGGACTCCCTTTTAGATTAGCTTAACATTGTTTGTATATAAAATAAGTAATTATCCTCATAAAAATTGCAGTACTTAACGACCAGGTGAAGAGCCACGCTTTTGGAAATACGATTTTGATTGCTTTATAATCATCATTGTTGCAAATCAACCATACCATGTCCACCCGAAACATGACTTTTTGTTCAAAATAAAGAAGCTTAAATGTTGTGAAATAGCCGTTTTCACAACTTAAAAGCACAAAATCTCCGTTTAAATGACGTGTCAGACCGTTTAATAGTTCAATGAAGATTTGGAATGAGTAAGCCTTAAAAGTGCAAAATGGACTTAATACAAATCCTAAATTATTGAGGAATAAATGCTTAGCATTATCTAATGTTAATAAGCAAAGCATATTTACTAAGTTTCAACGTATAGCAACAGCCTTACTAAACAACGAACTTAGCTCTAAAACTTTTTACATAGATAATAGTCATGAGGCTTCAAGAATATTTTAGATAATTTTGCTGGAAATTTAAAACAAAATGGAAACTGCCACCTGTTGAACACCTTACTGAATTTGTAGGCACTATCGTTCTTCATACCATAAACAATTGTCAGGTTTTCTTACTATGATGGTAACTGCATAGGAGTAAGGCACCCGCCACAAAGTGGGGGGGGGGACATATAGAGCGAAGGGGGATTTTTGAACCACGCCCAGTTTACTCAGAAAGAACTTTTATTCTGACAGATGATGGTCCTCACTTACTGTAAAAAGTGACGCTTGCTACTGTCAAAAATTTGAGATTGAAACATGAAGCAAACAGTTCCAAGTAATGTTGAATACTAAAAATCACTTTATAAGAATAAACAAAACAAGGTTTCAAAAATAAGTAATTTTAAAGCTCTACGTGTTCTAACTGAAATCTCATAAAAGGAGGCCTAAGCAGAGTCACTACACAGCATTTTAATCCAATATAAGGGATTGTAAGGGAAAATGATCTTACATTTCACAACTTCGTTCACCCCCCCCCCCCCCCCCGACCATTTTCTGTTCGGATTTTGATGAATTTGAAAATTAATCTTGGCGACAACTGGGGGGGAACGCGTCCCCCCAATCTCCCCCCCTCGGCGCCGCTAATAACTTTATCCAAGCTTGTATCTGCACATTATGTAAAATCGGCGGAATCCAAGAAGCCGGACCATATGATAAGCATATAATATATATACCATATTACAGTACGCATCATGGGGATCATTAATATGCCATAATATCTGGGGTAGGGTTAGGGTTAGGGTTAGACCCCAGATATTTTGGCATATTCATGATCCCCATGATGAGTACTATAATATGGTATATATATTATATGCTTATCATATGGTCCGGATTCTTGGATTCCGCCGATGTTCCAGTTAGAGATTTGTGAAGCCCTTATCTGATTCTGGGGAGAATTAACTGATAGAGTAAGAATTCAACTCGGTACTCACGATATTTTTGAAGAGTATTCTGGTTTGCTTTAGTATTTCCAAGGGTATCATAAACATTCGATGTGAAATGCATGGACTGTCAACCAAATGCTGTAAACCATTAACAACATTAACTATGTGTAAATGACATTTATATCTGCTTTTCGGCAGCTATCGCTTATTTATAGCCAAATAGCCAAATTGGGAAATCGAGAAATTTTGATTTTGATATATGGGTAAGCTGTTTGCCAGCTTGTTATAGGAAACTTCCTGTCTAGTTTGAGTTAAACAACAAACCCAGTTCCAAACCTAAAGGACCAGCTTGATAAAATTGCTTGTTGGTATTCGTAGGAATAAATCAATGTTTAGAAACTCGAATTTCAGTACAGATATTTTATTAGCTCTGTGTGATTGCAACTTACATAACCATAAAAGCCCGGTGGGACTACCTAAAGGAAAAGGGCCTATTATTTCCATAACATCAAGCACAGAGATATTTAAAGAATAGTTCCTTTTTGTTGTGTGAAATGATAATAAGAATAATAATAACTAAGAAATAAAGAGAGTAATCGCAGGAGTACCCAACAAGAGGAGAGCCAGACCTCCGGTTAAAATACCGCTATGAAAGCACCCACCAGAACAAGAATAATTTGAATTGTCTGAAGTGTCACTTTAGAGAAAGTGATGCGGTGTGTTATTATCAAGAGATGAAAAGCTATATTGATTTGATTATGAAAGCACTATGATTTATGTTTTAGAGAGGGTTGGTAGGATTAGACGCAGCATATGACCGGTCAAAGGAAAGACATGCACTATTATGGAGTCATATCGTGGACAAAATTCCGACTACTGTTTTGGGGCATGGAATCCTGTTTCGTGGCGGCGAATATCTCTCTGTCGCGGCATTTATTATTTCGTGGCAGTGGATTTCTAGCGGTCATGGGATGGTGGCTATGGGCAAGGAAGTTCAGTATTTTGACAGTTGCTTTTGGTTGTTGCGTGCCATTTTTGACAGTTTCTTTTCGTGGCAGCGGCTTGATTGACAGCCCATTGAATTAAAGGCGGAGCGACCTTTTCCAACTCTTCTCTGATAAATCAAAGATAAAAGAAGAGATAGCTTTGTGTGATTGGCAAGTGCTCCAAAAAATTATGTCAGGCAAATAGCAAATTTCGTTACAACCTCAAAGCTTTTTAGGACAGAAAAGGGGGCGCCAAGGCTTAACCTATCAGGTTTAAAGCACTAAAACAACCATGGGCTTGACTAGATGAACTGAAAGTTGTAAAGTTTTCATGTTATTAGTTTCTGTAGGTTCAGGCATCAAAGTTTAAAGGAAGGAAATAATATCATTCGACGTCGAAAAGCATTTGACGTTTATATTGAGTTTTATCCTGCTGCATTTTGATGTTGTCCATTTGCCATTAACGAAATTTATTCCGTGTCATCCTTATAATTTGTGTAGGTCTATCTGATCATAACGGTCTTAGATTTTTTTGGGCACATTAAAAGGGTTTCTTACCAGATACGGGCCATCGTGGCACAATTTACTTTGATTAATAATAAATACGGCCTGGTAAATGATTGCATGAATGGATAGGTGGCAATGATAATTTTCATACGGATATACGTTGATACAGCTGTCGGATATTATTGCTTAAAAAGGCAACTAAAGTAAATGTGGAATGAGGATTTATTGCTTTACGAAGAAGCAAAAGTGATTTGTAGCTTTGGTTTTACTTCCATGTTTCCGTGCGGAATTTCTTGCTGTTTCTATTGTTTAAGATTATGAATTAAGATCATACATTATTAATGAACGCATTTGTTATTTATAATCGAATGTACGTACTAATGTATAGTACATGTCATTTAACGCATTTACAAGATAAGTTGATTGAAGCAATACCTTGCAATTAATCGTGTTTATCTTAATTTCGATTCCAACACGCTCATGTAATCTCCAGTGGAACCTGCAATCAACTGCATCCTTAATGATTCCAACTATTCGTGGTTTTGTTTGTCGAATAAACATTTAGGGCCGGAGCTTGCAAGGTGTTGAATCAAATGATGCTTAAATGTGAATTGAAATTTATATTCGAGTGCAAAATCACAGATGTTTCTAATGCGTAAAAGGAGGAAAAGGTCATTCTACTTGGTTTTAATTGGCTTTGATGACCAGTTGGAGGAAATTTTCACCCCTGAAAAAGAAGATTATAAGATCAGAGTAAAAAAACTTACTACATTTTTGCAGAGGAGAGATTTTTGGCCATCTCCCGGCAAATATTAAATTTTTAATTCTTTGATGAATGTAGAAAAATTATTTTCAACACATTTTTTGTGACGAGTTAAAATTCTTTTATCTTTTGATCATTTATAAATGAATTATGTCTGGTTCAATAAACTGAATTTCTTCAGAGTGCCTTGTTTTATGGGAACTTTCTTCGCTGTTATAAAAAGTTTGATTTCGGTGCAAAGAGACAATTGAGGAATTTGGCAACTCTAGATCTTCGTATTTCTTACAACAGTATTTGTGGATTGCGCAGCGTGATGATTTTCATGATGATGATGCACTTGAACAATAAATTATTCAAGACAGCTCTTTTGTTAAGGTTACTAGATTTCGTTGGAAAATTGACTTTTGCAATTAAAATACATTAACATCCATACCATATTCCGCTAAAAAACGATTCATTGAACGTTATGACCGAACTTCATTACGTTATTAGGAAGGGTGTGGTGCTGGGAGGTTTTTAGGAGAGGACTGAAGCTTGAAAAAAGCTACTTTCAATTCATCACAGAACTAACTCGTTTCGACGGCCAGTTTATTTAACAATGATTTCCAACGGTAAAGGACACAAAGTATCGTCAATAATACCAAGATTATGTTCGCCTTAAAATTTTTGGTATCAAAGTTAGTTACATACCCATAGTGATTCATAATTGGTACTTTGCACAGTTCTATCTTCTTAAAGTATAAGCTAGAAGATAGCAACTTTCTTAATTACTATCTGTTTCACATCAATGGCTAGGCCAAATTTGGTTGACGATTCAATGCCTTTAAAAAATTTTGTTAGAAGACAAGGTTCATGCACACAAAAATACGGATGATTCTTCAATTTGAGTCACTTTTCATGGTGGACTCTCTTCCTGCATATTTAGCTTGTTTCTCTCCTTATATCCCTCACTGCTTCAACTGGTGTATAAAATTCAGATCAGTTCTTTTTTAACTATAAGAAACAATAACGGGTAGGTAGCTGCCAAGTGTTTTGGAAGCGGGTATCTTCTGAAAACTTCAATCAATTAAAAGAACATTGACATTTCCTTTGATTAATTGACTTTGACATTTTACTCGTTTAATGATTTTTTCTCTTCTAGTATTCCTTACCATAGGCGTGGCGTTAGGTGACCAAGGCCCCCAGCAGAAAACTTTTAGAGGCCTTGACCTCCTGGAAGATGTTGCAATTGGCAGACCGGAACCGTGAAATCCGATGTTAGGCGGGAAACATCTTAACGTCTTATGTGGAATAATCAAGCAAGAAAGAGGAAAAAAAGAGGACACTTTGCTTACATCAATCTATCAGACATTTTTTCCATTAAAAACCCCCGTTTTTCGCCCTCCCCTTCCACATCTTGAAATGCTGAAGCTTTACGCCGCTTTTTCTTAACCATTCATCGTTTTTCCCCAGTGAACCCTTTATCATTCAATGTTTTTTTACATATTTAATAGTTTTATACATATTGTTATGCAGACCAGTGGTTTCAGTTAAACCGACCATTTCGCTTCCTCGATATATTTTCACAATGTTTCTACTTCCTTAATAGTTAACTTTCCTTTAATTTTCATTGATCCAGACAATGAAACGATTATCTCTTAGCCGCAAAGTAGCGTTAAGATCAAGCAGAACATTCGCTATATATGGGGCATAGACATGTGACGGGTTCATTTCTTCAAGTCTGGCAGCTGTTGAAGACACAAGATCTTTGCGAAAAGGTATGGCAATAAACTAACTATAATTTGCATTTATATACGCTACAATGTTGACATTAGACTAAGGTCACTCATTGCACTCTATCAGGGTACAAGGGCACAATGATGAAAGGTAAGGGTATGAGACGCCTTTTCGTAACCAACATCTTTATGGCAAAAACGTAAACACGATTGTTTTCTGTGAAAACAGAGACCCGATAACAGGCTGCGGCAGAGAAAATGGTTCTTGAGGTCTTGAGGCATTCAGTGACAATAACATACACACATACATACATACACACATACATACATACACACATACATACATACATACACACATACATACATACACACATACATACATACATACATAATTTTCTTTACAATGCAGGACAGTAAAAGGCAGTATCTGCTGATTTGGGCCTGCTTAACTAAATACTTACAATTACAATTAAGATTAACCAACAAAAAAAAAATTTTGAAAAAGGTTTTAAAAAGGTTGTGTTTTAAATGTTTTAAAATGTTTTAAAATGTTTTAAAATGTTTTAAAAATAGACATAGTCATTGTTCCTATGGTTTATAATCGACGAATGTCCAAAAGATAGACTATTTAAAATTGTAGAGTTTTTAGAAAGTTCGCATTTAATAGTAGAATACGATAAGAGAGTCTTAACGTTCGTTTGAAGTACATTCCATATAATTGCTGCTCTATGTCTAAAGCTTGATCTTCCTATTTCTGTTTTCTGTCTTGAAACTTGTAGTTGGTCCATATTCCTCATGCTTCTTGATGATTTTATTATTTCGTTTTATTTCGCTCTTGATCATTTTAATACTTCTTTAAGAATGTTAGGCCCTCTGTTTTTGTATATCCAATGTGTTAAGCATGCAACATGCCTTTTGTATATATACTCAATCGATTTCCAATTTACGAAATCCAGGACTTTATCTGCTGGAGTATTCTTTGGTAATTTATGAATAACCCTTGCGGCACTTCTGTGCACATTTTCTAAAGCCTCTAATGAGGCACCAGATCCCCAAACTGCGATTCCGTGGATTGAGCAAGGCAAGATCCCTTGAAAACATATAAAATGGCTGCCTCTATCGTTATCCCTTCTTATCCATTCATCTCAATCATTGCCAGGGACACAGGAAGCATTTGCAACTTGGGGGACCACGACATTGGTGCCAGGAATTCAGGGGGCTTATTCGAGGATTAACGGTATCCCCAAAATGAGTAACTTATATAAGTCACACGCAGCAAAGCCGCACGCCCACTCTAGCTTTCATAGCCGCCACTCAGTCCATGTCTCCGGGTATATTATCAAAACAAAAGGAGGAGAAAATGATTATATGCATGTCAAACGCCAAAAAGTGGACAAACATAATAATAGTAACGACGATGGTAATAATGATATATTCATTTACTGTACGCGCTGTTGAAAATTATAGCTAGAAACGGAGCTAATTTATGCCTGATATAGAATTGGAAAAAGTAACAGTTTCAGAGTTCATTTATGGCATGACTATTTTGTGTGATTCTCAATTTAATCATTTAACAGCGTCACCAGTGAAATTTCCATGGATTCAATGACATATGCCTCGTTTGTCATGTTAATGCTATCTGCATTGAACATACCTGCAAGTAAAGCATCATGCCCTTCCGGATGGGTTTCAAGAGGACGCAGCTGTTATTATTATAACAGAATTGGTATGACTTGGCAGAACGCGCGCACTTATTGCCATGGGCTTGGTGGAGATTTAGTTGTCATTAAAGATGCTGGTGAGCAAGAATTCATAGTATCAATGGTAAATGGATATAGTTTGAGCAGCTGGGTTTGGATTGGTTTAACCGATATAGCAGTTGAAGGTTAGTAAGAGTACTCCTCAAAAATGCTTTTTGGAAATGTTGCGGCTCGTGCATTGTGATGGTTTTCTGGATACTGTGAGACAAAATCAATATTAATCAAACACTTTCCGCTAAAAACTTATCAATATTCCATCTTAAATAGAATCTTTAGGGTACCAAGAGTCTTTTCACCTTTATGGCTTCAGGGTTGATTGGACAGGGTCATTTTTTTTAAAACAATTTCCCTTCTAAAATGTTTTAATTTACGAATGAAGGTTTTGGGCCTGCACATATTTTCTCAACAACATGTTAAATTTTATATCCCCATTTGTGAATCTGAATCAGTATTATTTTTCTTTGCATATATTATATTATACTGAGTTTAGAGGCTTGATATTACAGGAACATATGTTTGGGTTGATGGCACAAGATTAATTCAAGACAAGAGTTATTGGTCACCTGGAGAACCAAATAATATGATAAACGAAGACTGCGTGCATATAGTCACTGACAGGCGTTGGAATGATATGCATTGCACTTATGTTATGCCTTTTATATGCGAGATTAACATAGGTGAGAAGAAAGAAATTGCACCATACATTTGTAAAATACTGTAAATTTCAATTTCGGATTGGGCGGAAAACAGGGTTCATTTATACTGGAGATATGATAGATTCCTTTAAAGCTTGGATAGAACAGATTGGTTTAAGTTAAAAGATTTCAACATAGCTTCATGTATGTACTGCATGCCTTGGTCTCTTTCTAAGTAAATGAGTCATCTCTGCTTACAACCAAGCCCCTAATCTAGCATATTAAAAATGTATTTTAGTCTTCCAATATAAAGCCTAGAAATAAGCGTAATGTTATCGATAAAGATGACTTATGAAAAAGTGAAAGCTAAATATTGGTATCTGAAGTGAAGAGTGGTTCGTGGCATAGAACTGCAAGATAGCCGAATATAATTTGTCTACGAAGATTATATACCATGAAAAATAGTTTAATGATAAAAACCGTTTTCAAATTATGAAAATGAAGGAGGGATATACTATCCATATGTAGGGCGTCATTGACATATTAGGCAATTAATCTTACAGTCAAAGGCAGTTTGCAACCAAATAATGAAGAAAGACAAACAATGATCTTCTAAATAGTTGCTAACAATCGCAAGAGTGAAACTAGGTAGTATCTTAATCTTGCGATATTGTCCATCAGTACATTGGCAAGGTAAAATGTACTCCCCAATCAATGCAATGCAATTTATATGCTTGCAAAGAGCCAATTACCATCCTAAATATTTTGGTTATTTCTTTAACTTTTATTGACCGTGTTAAATTGTCTTCGAACAAAAAACCAAACAGCTAGTTTTGTTGTTACATAGACGCAAAACAACTGCATGACGTCAACTGCATGGCGTCAAGGTTTCTTGACCCAAACACATCATCATGCCTCTTAATTCTGCTGCTATTGCATATTAACTACCAAACAGCTAGGGTAGGAATCGCTTTCACGATAAAGAAACTGGAAGGCTAATTGGATTGATTGCAAGACATAATTAATACACTGTTCCATTTTCCAGGACGACATTTAGTGCTTTGTCACCACAATTTCCCTCTTGACTAAAAAGAATAGGTTCCAACACTCTGGTCTGGCCAACCACCCTCTGATCAATTTTTGTCTTTTATGTGCTGCGAAGTAATGGAAATGTATATTGTGGCAGCTTTTTGTCCGATATCACTCTTTTTAAAAGAAACGTCAGGACAAAAACCCTGCATAAAACTTTAGATATTAGTACAAGAATGGAAAAATGAAACATCACCCTCACCCATCGAAATTCTACGTCCGTTCCATCTGCATCATGGGGTTTAGCTCAAGCCCCCCCCCCCCCCCTAGAATTTTCTGCTAGCCTCGGGGCTGCTGGAGTTTTCTTGAGAGTTAAGGGGAGTTTTTTACTTCTCTTCATAGCCATAGAACTGTGAACATTGCTTTTTGACAAGATTGTTAATGTATACTGCTCTCCTTATCATTTTTATTTGAAATATTTTCAGCGCCAGTGAGGCACATCAATTGTACCAGCAATTACATGGAAATCCAGTTAGACAAAACAACTTACAATATAACCAGTTATGAAAGTATCACACTACGTGACTCTAAATGCAAAGCCAATCAATCATTGACACACATAAAATTGGGTACGGTATTAACCTCTTGCGGCACAACCAAAAGCGAAAATCAAACACACATAGTCTACTCAAACAAGGTAATGCTATCAGCAAAGGAAGCAGCCTCAAATGAAATCATAACACGTGACGAAGACAAAGCAATCTCGTTCTCATGTGCATATTCAAAGGATGGTTATGCAAGCGGAGCATCGTTTGTACCAATCACAAGAGTGATCGCAAATGAAAGTATGTGTGATTCATGAAAATCTTTATTCTAGTTTTAAAGCAGTAAATAGAATAAAGAAATTTAGAGAGGAACAGAGGGCGAAAAAGTGAACCCTTTCTCTATGGTGCCTATACAGTTTGTAAAAAATACAATTAAATGAAATTAAGAACAACGAATAGAAAAGAAAATCAGAATTTTAAAGAACTAATGTGAAAAACTATTAAGTTTGCTTTTGCAACAGAGACGAAATGGTATTATGTCGATGCTTACCTCATAAAATCCGCATGTACCAAATCTTCCGTACAGAATCTAAGTTGATTTATGATTTGGTGTAAACAAATTTTGTTACATTTATGTCAATAGCTGGTCAAATGGGGTCTGAGAAGTTATTCAAAAGCCGTAAATAGTGATCCCTTTCAATGCATTTAAGTTTCTCAAGTAGATCTTTAACTGATTAAATCTCCTTTTAAGTAAATATTTAAAATGTATGATTTTCCAAAAGCAGAATCCTTATTTGTCTGCCATTCATCTTTGGTATCCAATGTTTAAGGTGGCATCGGAAGCTTTACTTTTGACTTGAAGATGTACCAAAGCAGTGCTTATTCAATTCCATACTCTGTTTATCCCGTGCAATTGACACTTGAAGATAATGCATATTTTCAAGTTAAAGCCAGTGTGAGAGATGCCGAGCTTGTATTGCTAATAAACCAATGTTATTCAACCCAAAGTGCAAACAAAAATGATGATGCAAAATATACATTCATCAACAACGGGTAAGTAGTTCTACCTTCAATGTATTTTCGATAAAAGTTTTCTGCAGATCACAAGCCATCAAAGATGCTTCTAATTTCCAATTATGGATTTTTCTTTAAACTTTGATGCATAGTTAAAAAGCTGATACTTATATCAGTACTTATAATAGTAGTTTTTTGGAAGAAACAAGGATCATGGTCATATACTCCACATCTTTCATTCATTTGTAGACTTCAGCACTCATTTCTAATTAAAGGCTCCTTAACTGTGTGTCATTAGTTTTATCATTTGGATTTTTTAAGAATTAAAAGTTACTTCATCGAATTGAATATTGAAACTCATCATTTTATGATTTCAAAGTGAAGGTATTACAGCTGTGATTCATGCAAGTCAATATACCAAAATTTAAAATATCAATTTCTATTTTGCAATCGAAAGCTTGATATTTCTAACGGTGCTACAGGTGCACTTTAATCCATTCTGCGTTTTTCTTCTATTCGATTGTTCAATTTTTTGGCTTCAAATTATGAAGATTCTTCTGTATTCTGCAGCTGTCCAACAGATAAAACCGTCAAATTTTATGCAGCAGATCGCAGCAAGCAGCGTTTCAGTATTCAAGCATTCCGATATCGCAACAATTCTTCTCCAATTTTCTTTCATTGCCTGGTTTTCCTCTGCCAAAAGACATCATCTGATTCTCGCTGTACAACTGGTTGTAACGGCAACAATATTAATCGCGCCAAGAGAGATGTTTCAAATGAATTAGCAAAGGGAAGTGAACATAAATCATTTTCTAAGTATTATCTACTCGAAGCAGGACCGATTAGAGTCAACGGCAAAAAGAAACCTGACAATATTCAAGGTAAATTCTCTCATGGTAATAATACATGGTTTGCGCAATCACTTTAAATTAAATGGAATAAGGAAGTGTAAATGCCATTCAAATATAAGATGGACAATGCTTTGTATACACAATCACTATCTTCTCGCTTTGCATCTCCAACATGCATTGCTGTTCGCACAAGACGCGGCTATCACGTAATTGCCTTGAAATATGGATTTATTCACACACGCGTTTAATCTCATATCAATCCTCTAGTTGGTAAAGTTGAAAAGACTCTAAGTTTTAACAAACATACTTGGGAAAGTGGTATGGTGAGATTTCGTATTCATCAGCACATTCCAAGCTACAGCCCCTACACCCTCTAAAGGGTCAAGGTACGCCCCTGATGCCTACATACCTCAACAGGCCCCCAATTCTGTGTCTTAATTCAACAAAAATAAAATAATAACAAAATAATGATTTTTACCATCACCAATAAGACGACTCTGGTTACTTTCTTTATCCCACCTGTTGCAGGAAAAGATGACACTCAAAGTTCCCTTAAGAATACCATAATCGGTTTTGCAATTGGTGTTGCGGTATTAGTCGGTCTCATTGCCGGATTAGTAGTCAGACTGAAGCGACTGCAAAGCACACGCTATAATCCAACACTTGAGGTCGGCCTAGACAATGCTGGGACTGACAATGTGTACGTGGTCAAACATGAAGTGGAAGGAAAGAACAAGGTTTGTGCTATGTAGGGCGAATGCATGGCCACTTTTTAAAAACTTCCTTAAATGATACTGCACTATGTAACCCTCAGTATTTACAAATACCATTGGTATGTAGTAGTATAGAAACAGTTGCAAACTATAAAATGCTCTGACCCATCAGTTAAGAGGAAACATTTTCAATAATGCGCTAGAAACATTGATATATCTTATATTTAATTTGTCATTCAGACATTTTGAAACAACGTATAATTTCACTTTTTAGACATGAAAAATAGAAACTAGGATGTGCCCAATTCCACAAAATAGTTAATGTGTTGATGTTGAAATGTTTCTCAAACGGGGTCAACAGACAAGGTTATTCAAATCTTCCGTTATCTCAAAATAAAAGAAGTTATTATTTTACCCTAATTCTGAAAAAGATATTCTCTACCCCTTACTTGCAAAACAATACGCCTATGTTCCAATGTACCCGACAATTAAAGTTACAGCCCCTTGCGTTCCAAACGATAGGCGAGGGGGAGCCTCAAAAAAGATCAGCGCAGCCATTATTGCAAATATTTCAAATGAAATTAAGTGGAAGGTCTGGAAACGAAATTTTGGAACATTGAAAGAACCCATACACGATGCAGTGTTTGCAGCGAAGCACAAATATTGAATTCAATCCTTGGAGAATTTGAATGATTCTTAAATTTTTTATTTAAAATGCAATAGTAACTTGCACATACAACTAATGTATTTGAAACTGCAAATACACAACAAAGACAAGTTATTCCAATGAAAAAAATTCTAACGTTGTTTTATTAATCATTTAAACAATGCCCTGATCATGCCATATTGATTAAATCGAAGCAGTTGCAAAATATAACCCTAAAGCTCTATATCCAAGTTATTTACCGATTGCCAAATGAATTCTTTAGCCTCTAGTCTTGTTGAGGTTGATACTGTGAACAGCTTTGTTAGCAAAGAAAGGCTTCCATCTAGAAAATAACCCAAGAGGATTATTCGAGGTAAAAGCGCTTCTTCACATTATACCAAAGCAACAGTAGCATATAATTTCGTATTTTGAGAACAATAATCAATTGATGGTATTTAAATTAGGATATTGCATTGCTGTATCAAATGCAGATATCTCTGTATCATAGTCAATGGTAGAGTATTTTATAACCGTATCTATCTAATGAACTCAGTTGCATCGTAAGAACTCCAATCAGTTTTCTTGCCTTTTCTGGGGTAACGTAACATTCAATCATAAAAGACCAATTCACATGAATTTTATTGATTTCAGTAATCACCTTGGACTTTCACTGTATACAAACGGCATTTGGGTTATCCAGAAAAGTTTAAGCTCATTTTGAACAAATACAGGAATGGGTAATCAATAGTCCTTGGCAAGGCATTTGGTAACCTGATTTACTGAAAAAGGAACATTTCAAGCTCCTTTTTTTTGAAGCAATGAAAAGACGTGATTCAGTAGATTCTGTATTGTTTGGTTAAGTTGAAATGCGAGAAAAGCAGAGAGTACAAGTATAATTGAAGCAGTCTTACCGTCGGCAAGGAGGATGATTTGTGGTACATATTTGGCTGCAGATAATGCAACATCTCGGTTATCTGAAGTAAGAGCCCTCACGTAAGCATCAATGAGTAGCGTTGTATTCCTATCAAGCAAAAGTAAGGTTAAAAACTAATCTCCCACTATAGACCAAAAGTGTTGATGCAATTACTATAGCAATTTAAAAGATATGAAACTAAGTTTTCTTTGGCACATACAGCATAAACACCAAATACAAGCTATAAATAAGAGTCATTGTCCATGTTATGCCGATAGCTTAAAAATAATGCGTATACCGTGACACATCGAGCCCACGCGCTATCCATATTACATTGAAGGAGAAAGGCCGATAAAAGTTGAGCTGCTGGGCGTCAAGGAGCATCAACAACATTCTGAACACCCATTATTGGTCAGGATGCTTTCATTCTTCGATAACATTATCTACGATTACAAATGGTGGAAAAGTAATGTTTTCCTTACCAAAATTCTTCATACGTCTCATCTGTTTAGAACTGCATGAAATAAAACATAAAAATAGAAGCAAGGAAAAATAGAATAAAATTCGGACTTACCTTGGCTGATGCCTGTAGTGACGTAACAACAAATTATGGGACTTTTCTCTAATTTCGGAGATGTCTGAATACATGAATGATATCAACTCTCCCTGAAAAAAATCAGATCAATCCATTCATTAGGCAAACACTATAACACACACTTGCAAAAATTGGAATATTTTTTTTTTGGAGCTCATCGACTTTGTTCCTGTATGGTAAAAGGTGCTGTAATTGATTTTATAAACAGACGGACTTACCAGGAAATGTTGCAAGATATCCGCACGTCTTTTTGATGTCTCATCGAGATCTAATAGAACCTTTGAAACTCCTTAAAAAACATTTAAAATGACAAGTATATTCACAAAGCTCCAGAAGGTGTTGGAAAACTAACGTTCAAGCATCAACGCAAACAAATTTCGTGAATGATCGGGTGGACTTTAAAAAGTCATGATCAATTCAGCTTGGAAGCAAGAGAAAAGATAGGTAACACGTAACATTCAAAAAGGATTCTAGCACAAAAGGGAAACACAGGAAGAGTAAGCTTCAAAGTGAGGCATTAAAAATAATCATTATTTAACACACATGTCTGAAATTTTGAGCTTAATTCATGAATCTATCAAGATTACCAGTAAGCATGCAAACAAAGATTTCAAAATTCAAGTCTTGAAAGATTTGCCTGTTAGAAAATTCTTTCAGTAACCTTCGCAAAAAGGAAAGTTTATGCACCCATTTTTCAACATTAAAAGCTGCTCAAAAACTGTGTGTATGCATAATCTAGAGAAAAAAACGACGAGCAAAATTTACAGGCAATTAAAACGCTGAAAGTAACCAACTAAAAATCACTGCATCTACATTTTGAAACCGGTACACCAACGAAAGGAATAATACAATGCATATGCATCATCTGAAAATTAGAAAATAATATAAAGGTAATCACCTTCCGAATTATGCCGGTCAAGAAGTTTCTGTCTAAATGGAATGAGCTGTCGTTCTGTCCAAGGAGAAGACAATGATGGTATGACAGGGGTTGAAAAAATACGATGTTTCGCGTCGATATCATCCTCGCCGATGGATAAGAAGGTGCGGAGAAATTTGAGTCCACCAAAAGTTGGATGATCGATTGAAAGATCCCTATAAACGAGTCAAATATTTCAAAAGTATAAATGGAAAATCTGAAATCTATGCATTCAAATGGTCTAATCATCTTTCCCGCCAAGCTTTATGAAAACCGACTATGTATAAACTCTAGTGAAGAATAAACTTTAAAAAAGCTGACAATGAGAAGCAGGAAGGAGTGCACTTCAAAAGTGGCATACATAATATATATAACAGAGGCATATACTACATTGTCATCGAAAAATATATAAAATAACGCTTACTTAAAAAATGATGTATCTGGAGTGAGAAGGGTAAAAGCATAACTGCTGTCGAATGCAACAAAGTTGTTGAGAAATTCCACAAATTTTGTGACTATTGAGGCTGCTTCGCTGCCAGTTAAGCAGTCAGACTAAAATAAAAAAGACCTTTAACATCGATATTTGAAGGTAATTGTCAAAAGGCATTCATCATTCAAAAACTCTGTATTCCAGGGTTAAATATCAGATGAGCAGGCCTGCTATTGACGGCCTATTCATTATCGTTCGATACCAACATATGACAGTGGTCTATCAACAAAATGCACAACTGTGAAATGGGCTTATAAAACTTGATGTATGGGTAATGGAATTAGGGTAACAGGTTAAGGGCCTTGGGATTTGTTTAAACAATAACCAATCTAGCTTTGATCTGATAAACTTAACTTCTATACTGGTTTCCTGTCTTTCATTTGCCATTACTTAAAGGTCACTTGCTAAAGGTGGCAGCCATTGACAAAAAAATTTTTGTACTTGTTCAAGAACCCGTTGATAAGTTATAATTCTTTCATATTTTCATTTGAATTCCTTTGCGTCTCTTAGTAAAGTGCTGAGAGGCATTCTTAACAAGTCTGTAAACCCCGAATGGCTGTACCCATAGCTAAGCAAAAATGGCAATATGATTTCTGTTGCAACTGACATTGTTAAATTAAATAGAGGAACAAATTTTTTAATCGACATATAGATGTTTCAATATCAAAACATGTAGGAACTACCTGGATAAGATCAATGTAAACATCAATTGATAGTCGAAGTCCTTCCTGCGCCATCTGAAATGAAAACAACAAGATTTTTGTTAGGGCAGTTTCAATAAAAATGTTTCAAATATTAAATTTACAATGAAACTAGAAACGGCAAGGAACAAAAAACGACCGTTGCGACTTCTTGACCAAGAGCAAGGTTGCAGAATGATATCTAAAACCCTAGAAGATCTATCCTATGAAATATTCGAATAAATTCCAACAACGTTGCAATAGTGCAGAAACATCCTTTCAATTTCACTAAATGTGAATAAAGCAACCCTTTTAAAATGCCTTTAAATGGAGATAGGCAACTTAGACCACGTGCATTTCCAGAGCCTTCGAACATCACTTGTCACATTAGCATGTTATTTCAAAATGACCTTTATTATATATAATGTATAACGCCTTTCTTAGGGTAATCAGTGTCTGAATAAAGTTTCCAATGAAAAGCCTCATGGCCAGAGAGTTTGCTAATCTGGGTTAGCAATGGAAGTCGGCTGCGATGTCCAAGATAGTCAAAGCTTAACTAAAAAATATCAGATACCACAGCGCCGGAGCTCTTGTGGACCTCTATTTTGCCAATTAAAAATGTTTGAAAAATTTGATAAATAAACCATTATCTACAACTGCTAATTTAAAAGACAACAGTGTGTCATTGTGCAACACAAATGGAAGAACATTGGGTCAAAAATGGGATTTGACGCATGCAAGAGTTCTTACCGGATTTTGTAAGAATATGTACGGTCGTAAAAGATCCAACAATGAAAGGCCTTGTGTAAACAACATCAATTGATTGGTTCTATTGAACTCTGAGGAACCTATACGATGACGTCCTTGCATTACGGACAGTAATGTGTTCAGATGCCTTCACCATCAAGAAGGAAGAAGGAAAGCAACATTAAAAACCTTTTAAGACCTCTATTCAAGAATTAGTAATTTGAATCAAATTAAAGTTCAATTGCTGGATAACTGCATGCTAGCAGATCTATAGGGAATTAATCAAAAATCCCTGCTTAATAATTTCAGTCATGATTGTTTTTAGAATATACTGCTTATATATATGGAATAAAGAACAAAGAATATTTCTGTTTCATCATATAAAAAGCCAAGATTCCAAACCCACCAAAATTTATACTTTAGGCATTTGCAACAAGCTAGATTACAATTGGGAAGTCTAGTTTTGTAAATCTTATCCAAAGAGAAATTTTGAAATCGAAGCTAGATTGTCGATCAAGATAACGAGAACTATTTAAAGGCAGCACATTGTTAAGTTGTTTCCAACTGAGATATTTGATATTCTACTTCTTGTGATCGATTGCCTGTTACACTGCTACCTTTACTACCAGTAAAATATATGCTCATATTGTATGAATTATATCAATGAATATTAAATGAGCGTTAACAGAACGTTATTCATAACAGCTTAAATCAGCAGATATGATACAACAAGCTAATCTACGAAACAGGTTTACTTTAACACGATCTATCTTATTTTTTTTGTCATTGGTTAGCTAAGAGTATGATTTTTTTAATAACGTCAAAAATCTCCATACCTAAGAACCAACAAAGGATGCTTAACAGTTAAGCGTCGGCAGAGAAGAATCAAGTTGTGAAATTCGTCCTCCCATATAGTATCTGGCTTTGTATTCGCGATGGACAACATCAGGGAATGGATGAAGTCATCTGCCTAAAGGGGTTCAAAAGTTAACATGGAACAACACGAGCACTGACACATTAATCATTGGAAAAAATGAACAAACTTTGCTGGGTTTGAGAGGCGATTTTTTGTCATGAAATTTAGAGTAAAAAAGATTTGCAATCGATGGTAAAAGGTAGCATGATAAAACATAAAAATCCTATATCCGGCATTTAACATAAAGAGACAAATTGCAGAGAAAACCGATAGAGCTTAATATCCCTATGTCATCGCAAATTGATGCCTTGCTAAATCCAAGCATCGAAATTCTACACCAATTCAGACAAAACAGAATAAATCCCTACATCAAGGTTTCTATCTCTCACAGATGATATCATCACTGATCCTTCTAGCAAGTTTTTGATGCATTAGACTACATGAACGCGAGATCCTGCAATATTTAGTATCAAATAAAAGGAAAAGGATTAATAAACAAGGGTTATCTGGTTCGCCCAAAAAACAACGTCTAAGAGGGATCTGGACTGCACCAGCACGAAAATTTTAAAGGGATATTTTTAAATCACCCAAGTAAACTTTTATGTGCCTCTCAAACATTTATGTATTAATCAGATGCTTATAATACAAACCGAAGACTGCTCTCCTTGCAAAATTCTATCCGCCGATTCTTTGGTCAGCATTTCTTGCATTGACATTGACAACAAATTTGGACGTTGAAGATACACTTGGTTCAGAAGACAGTTTACTAAAGGCTTTGGGAATCTGGAAATAAATACATGCTTTATTGAGCATTCATTTTAAAACTAAATATTACATGCATTGAGCATATCATTATTCAAAATAGACATAAGAAATGCAAACAGTACAGCAAAAGAAACTAGAAGCAAAGGAAGGCAAAGGATAATAGGTTTAACACTTTAATACTTGTGTCTTAAATGTGCTTTGATGAGCGTTACCTATTAGAAATCCATTACATCCAAAAATCACAAGCCAACAACGGCTTGCAGATGTTGCGCTGTCTCATTTTTATAATCAGCTGGAGATCCCAACAGATGAAATTTCTAAAAACGCTCTGTTGCTTGTCCATGATTCCATCAGAGCAGTTTAAAACGAAGAAGGCAATTTCATGATACAGAGATTCTCCCTTTTCTAAGAAAACCTGCCATTTTCAATAAGATTACTACTGGTGTACTTGCAATGATATGAAACACTAAAAAACACCGTAAAACAGGCTGTTGATAAATGGATCTGCTAAATAACAATTGAAAATGCCGATACCTCTTCCCTCTCTTTAAATTTGCAGCAACTTTTTCCATCTTCTTGTTGCTTATTCCTTTCACGTGATTCAACAACAATGGCAACCGTTTTTCAGCAATGTTTACAATGACCACAGGAATAGGCGCTTGGGCTCTGAATTAAAGAGATTTCAAACGACGATTGAGCATCAGATTCTACAAATTTATGTCTGATCGGAAAAATTGTTGGGTAAGAACACATGACAATGCGTTTAATTTGCACCCAGCAGTCAAATGAATATTTAAAATGCCAACAGGGAACCTGCAACAGATTATTTGCCCTGCAGCTTCACTTTGAGGGGAGGCAACATAGCCATATGGTACAGACACATGAAGAGATTTGCGAGTTCGCAACCAAAAATAATCGCATTATGCAAGACAGTGGAAGTGAGATTCTCTCACAGGAAAAATTAGCAAATGAAAAAGGAATTTAATTCAGTATCCTTAAATGTTTCGATGAAATTGCAAGTTATGGTGGAAATTAAAGAGAATAATAAACTGTTTAGCGAACAATAAACATAAGCACAACCATACCTAAGTTTCTCATTTTCAGCTTTTCGTGAAGATGTCGGCTCTGCACGTTCTATTATCGAATGATCCAAATTAAAGAAAAAGAGTATTCGAAGAAGTCATTTCTTTAGTTAGCGGTTCAGAAAGCAAAAGTAGTTGAAGATATAATGTAGAGATAATAACAACGGAAAATATCAGAAAGCTGCAATCAATGATCATCGAATATTTTCAACGAGGAGACTGCAAAATACAATCGGTAACCCCAATCTTGATATGAACTCGAAGGGCAACCAAGAAAGCATGGTAAAATTAAAATCAAAAAAATTGCTCTCTCTTTATTTTAAAATTTTAGACCACTGCTATAAGAAATCGTTTTAAATGTTTGAGCTAGAATAGGTAAAAAAAGGTCAAACCACTTATAAGCACTTTCTGCACAACTCTCCGTCTTATATAAAAAATTTAATTATTAGTGCTTAATTAGAGAATTTGCAGTAAACATACTTTTGCTTGATTGCTTGGGCCATTGGCCAAGAAAAGATATACTAATTAGTGGGTAAATCGCAAATAGAATATTATGTATGGATTTAAATAGGCAGATAATTTGACGAAAAAATGCAGACCTTTTCCTGGATGATAAAGTAACTCCATTTCAGCGAGAATCAATTCAACCAGCTTGCATAATTGAGGTACAGAGAAATCCAATGTAACTTCATCATTTATCTAAAAAGATAGATCGAATGATAAAATGCTCTTTAAGAATTAATCTGCAAATAAATATTCACATGATCAAGTTATCATTCTAAAAAACAATGTGAAAAAATCTAAAGCAAAATTCAGAACAACTGCTTGTCTCAATATTCAAAGCTGTTAAAGATGTAAAAGAGACAGCATCAAAAAACTATATCTACAAGGTACGCTTACGTTGCAAAAATATGGAAACGATTCGAATTTTAACTTACGAAAAATATGGCGCTTTGAACTCTGATAAAAATCAAAATTAATCTGTCTGCGCCATTTTTGACGCTAAACGCTCGTAAATCTCTAAAAAGCGCAAGCAAAAACCACAGAAAACAGAGAACTAACATTTCACGAAAACAATTTGAAGATAAAGAAGATAAAGAACAAGTCACGGCGGTGGTCAGTGGAAGAAGAATGTCAAATCAACTTAAATCGGTAAAAAACAGATTAGAAAAACAAATTATTTCTGGAATATTTAGGAAATACACAATCTGTCCAAATAATTGTCTACACAAAGCCTCTAGTATGAAATTCCAATGTCCAATATATGAAAAAACAACCAAAGTTTCTGATTCTAACCGAGTTCGCAAAAGGGTAAAGACTTCAAAGATCATGCGCTCTGAAAGCACATTTTAAGAGGTTTGCTGGCAGTTTTCTGTACGGTACCCCCTCACTCAACAATCAGTATTTCTGCAAATTTGTTCTTGCTTAATTTAATTCAGAGCATCCAATGGGCAATTTAAGCAACAAGGCTGCAATTGAGTTTTGAGTAACAAATTGGTATGACACCCTTGCCTGAATTTTTTATTTTCCTCTTCTGCATTTCTGCGGTGGCTTTGCCAATAGGAGGATATCAAACCATGAAAGTTTCATAAATTTTCCAATTATTGGTCAAGCAAAATATAACTTATGAGACTCCAAAGACCAACACATAAGCATTGAGTTCCATTTTCGACGAATGAGAAGCAGTTCCAAATATTTCTAACTTTTAATTTCGCTGATCAATTCCTGTGTAAACGCCTGCTTTCTGACAACAATGTTACTTAACAAAATATCAAAGTTTGATATTTCGCGGACAGTATTACAAAACATATTTGATGAATGAGTAAATCATTAAATGACCTTTGATTCGTTAAGGTTTCACAAAAACAAACAATAAAATTATTGAAACAAAAAATAAAACTATTCATTGTGGTACTTTAATAAATGACTACTGAGAAAAGCAGCTATAGAGTTGTTAAATTATAACCAGCCCATAAAGTTGATGCGCAGCTTGTCATTAATAGTCGACTGGTTCTGCTATAACAACTGTGATACCAACCTTCGACCAAGAAATTCAAAATGCGAAGTAACTCATTGAAATAACTTTTCTTTTCGCAATTAAAGATGCAATTTAGTCGTTCAACTCAAACACCGTCTCGGCAGATATTGACTGACGTTCACGAATGCCTACAAAGCCACCATTCACGAGAGGTTTGGTTACAGTATAAAATATCAATGCATTTCATGGTAGTTAGGATAAAAAGATAAAAGAGAAAAGAACCCTTCTTCCTTTGTCTTCATCAAGGCTGTTATGCTTGCTATCTCTTCCTTGCCATTGCTTCGGGTTAAAGACAACCGAACTTATCAGGTCTAATGCAGCTGTTGGGTTCAATCTACAATGGTAAATACAAACATTGTTAGATTTGTTAGTGATGTTTGTTGCATTTATCACCACTAATGAAATCCACAATCAACAGTAAAGAACTGAGGCAGGATATGGAAAGCAATGACAACATGACCAGAGGAAAAAATGCTTTTCCTTCACATTCCTCTCTTCTAACGCCGTTGAAAAGAGGGCAGTTATGTAGAAACTGTGTTGGACTGCAAATGCATCCAAAACAAAAATGCTTTCAGTATGCTTAGTGTTCACCCATCGTTTTGTCCAAATTTTACGGGTAAAATACACCTATCTATTTGTTCAAGATGGAATGTACAAAATGACATGTTAATTAATGGGATTGACGAAAAAACTTGGAAAGGAAGAAAGAAAGTTACAGTGTTTATAGCTAGCATAAAAAACGCATAGAGGTTGAGAAATTATGGAACTAACAATAAGTTAGAAAACAATTCAAGCAGTGTATATCGGTTTAAACTACGCAAAATATTGAATTAAACTGATTGGAACGATTTGATGGTTGTTTTCTACATAGAATATTTTAACTGGAAAAAGTATTGTATTGTTCCATCTTAAGAATGATTGGCTATAATAATCGAATCTGCGCATTAAAAGCTGGTATTATCTTCAATAATAACAAACCTGTTGGACTTGACGTCGACACTAAGTAGCCAATCTATGCAGTCAAATAATGTATGATCATTTGACTGATGACTTAAGAGTGCTCTCAAATAGGACGTGTTGCTTGCTTCTTTGTCATTGGTGCTTTGAATTTCCATCCGGTCCATAAATAAAGCACTTCTTTGCAGCAAAGGATCCACGTGAACGATCTCTGGATCCAGGATCTCCAACCAATCCAAGATGAAGCCGCTTGAAAAGTCACTCTCCAAGGATTTCCCGTGCTTGTACAGATCAACTAGAGTGTTGAACAAAGAAATGTTTGAACAATAATAATCAAAAAGGCCGGTTTACCTTGACAGATGTAAAGATTAGTCTTTGTATCGAATTACAATGGGTTATTGCAGATATTGGATGTGTGACCACTTCATGCCACAAAAGTTGCTACATCAATGTCTTAATTGATAGGATTTTCCAATGAAAATACATTGAAAATTCATTGAAAATACATTGAAAATTCATTGAAAATACATTGAGCAGATATTGACTGGGCAAGGACATAACCGGCACTCCGTTGCTAATATCTCAGTTTATGCCCAACTGGTTAAACAGAAATTGCCCATCAATAGTATATGACTGAGACTTCTCTGACCATGGAGTCAAAATCTAACTATTCTGCAATTAGACTCTCACTGATTCAACTCTTTGATGCACTGAGTTCCTTCGATTAGCCAAATAAGATAAGAAAAACTTTATCTAATCATGTGTAGACTTACCAAGCAACTGGACACAAGTCTTTATGTTGTCAAATCTGTTGCACATTGAATCATTGATATAGAAAGCGCAAAGAGCATCGACCACTTTCTTCAACACTGCCATTCCTTTTTCTTGCATCAAGCAGCATGCTTAAATTCAATTAAGATGATATTAAACAACCGATTTGATTTCGTAAGTTCGTAAAAAAGGACTCTAATCAAAAGCGAATGCAAGCTAAAACGAATAACGACAATTTAATTTTCTCCACAAACCAATACAAACAGTGGTGAAACCTTTGAGTTTAACGTAAGTGAGATAAAGTGATCATAATCCTAAAGCATTGCAAAGCAAAGTGAGTTCAGTGAACTCCTCAGCGTGTCAAACTTTATACCCAAGACGAAAGGTGATACAAATAAAAACCAAGACCATAATGGAGACAAAAATGCTTAACTTCTAATTTTTTGAAATCAAAAAGTAAAGGAAATCTTTTTTGCCATGGTGATATGGTGAGGGTTGAAGGGGGGGGAGGATAAAGAGGGATATGCAAAGCAGCAAGTTTTCATTTAGAGTGATCACTTCCTCATTAGAAAAAAGAAATGACGTAAAAGTGTTAAAAAAAGTCTTTCAAATCTTTGCGATAGTATATGACTGTATTTTGAAAGACTTAAACAAAAAAATTGCAATTCTAATACCTTCAAGTAAAATTTTCATATCCATATCCTTTGTGGTAAATTTCCCGTCTCGAATTTCCTTACACAGAAGGTGTGAAATTCGAAGTGACAATGTCTGCAGCACCGTCTTTGAGTTTTCCTTCTTTAAAAATTCGATTATAGCATTTTTCAGTTCAAACCCTAGTAACGAAAAGTCCGATAACCTTTGTAACTAGAATTTCTCTTTAAGCTGGAAGTTATTTTTTTAAGAAAATGAAACATTATAATAAGTAAAGGTACTCAGAGTCCATGGAAAAGAATCGCTCGATTAAATCCTGGGGGTGGAAAAGGGGGGGGGGGTTCCTGCTTTACTAAGTATCTGGTATATCTAGTTTAATATCTAGTTTAGCATTTGAATATTTATTTGTTATTTTCGATCACCAATTTTGACTTGCTTTTCACCATCTTGCATTGTTCTTGTGTTCCGTTTGATCCGGTGAACGCTTTCTTCTACGCCTTCTGCATTCTGAATTTCCTAAAACCTTTTTCTACTCACCAACGTTAAACAAAACAAAAAAAAAAGTCTCAAAACGTGGAGATGTTAACATGATTAAGACCTTAGTCAATCGGGCAAGGTATCATTTTTGCATATATTTTCCGCTGCAGATCACCAAGTAGGACTTGTGTTGAAACTTAACCAGTTACAAATGCTAATAAAATCAGAGCATATAAACTTGTATGCAAGTGCATTGATAACTCCATTTAAGAGTATTTTGAAATGAATGATCTAATCACCACGTAATATGATACGATCAATGTCTTGTAAAGCTTCCGGAAATCGAAACCGAATGTGTGAGTCTACCATTAGCTTTCTGTGTGAATTCAAAGGATTGAATCATTTAAGGCATATAAGCAGCGTCTTCACTTTAATCGCGTTATTTTGGAAAAAACTAAGATGTTTATACAATTTTTGTATCTTTTTTAACAAGTTATAAATGGTTTCAGGCGGTTTAGTAGATTTAACTATTTATTACATTTATGAAAGCAGACTCAGGAAAGACTCAATCTTCTACAAAGATTGGTACAGAAACAGATTTTCGAATCTGGTTATATTACCACGAGTTATGTGAACAGCACATTGCCATAAATAGGCGCATTCTTATACGGGGCTTAAATCATATAGTGCTGCTTAAATTTATTTCCAGAAGCGTCTGTTTACATGCTTTAAAAAGTCGCCTATATGATCACATTAACCTATATGAAACAAATTCAATAAGGGACAAACAAGGGACCTTGTTTCTTATCAAATTATTTTTCTACAATCAAGCCCGGAAAAATTATTGATGAAAACAGCCTACCTGTGGAATATTCATCGTCTTTGTGTTCTGCCAATCCAAGATTTGAAGGAATTGAGAAAAGCATGGAGTGTACTTTATTTCCTACAAAATATTAAAAAAGAATTACTGCAAAGAGAAATATTTTCTCAAGTAAACATGATCAGGTGAATTAACAACTGCCAAATATCTTCAATGAAATGATAGGTTTGATAGTCAAGAAGATGAGCGATTTTCGTCTCTATCAAATTAAAAAGGCTGACGGCAAATCACAGAAAGTTTTAGTATTTGACAGGATGAGATAAGATAATGAATAAAATACATATTATTAACCTCGTATTCATACAATCAACACACTAAAAATGGAAAAACACGAATAACAGAAAGTACTTGTTTTTGCAATTTTTTACATGTTGACAACAGAGCTTTTGAACGCTTATGAATTTTTATTTTCGAAACAGAAATGCAATATTTCTTTGAGCTCGCCGTGTTAAAGTCTGTTAAGTTCAAACCTTTTTCATTCTTATACTTTTTAAACAATAATATATCATCAAGCAAGAATTCTTTTAAAGCGGACATTGGCGAGTTCCATCCTAAACGTTACCTTCCTGCTTTTTTATCTTCATGGCTGCTATAATCTCATCTAATTTGTGCTTCATTGCTTCATCAAGTCTCTCCTGTTTAGTAGTAATATTAGGAAGTCATAGAATTGCAAATACATATAAAGATAAATAAAGAAAATAAATGTAATGACAAAAAAAAGATGCTGTCTATAAGGTAGATTCAATATTTCAATAACATTTATTGCGTTATTAATTCACAAAAGAAAAACCAGACATGATTGATTTAATTGAAAAATCACATAGAATCCTTTAGTTCTAGAAGAATTGCAACCAAGCAAACTTGGACGCATGCTTCAGCAAGTACATAAAACTTCTTTTTAATGCGATCTCAAAATGTACAGCTTTCCAGAACTATGTATAATAGTCTTGAAAACATTTGACTAAAGGTGGTTTATAAATGCTTCTTGGATTTTCATTGTAGTTCAGCGATCAACTGCACTTCAGAAGACCTTACTAGAGCTTTTCTTGATATAAAACGCTATAGGAAGGCACATATTTATTGAAAACATTATTCATGTGAAGAAGGGCAAAAGCTTACCTTTGATTTCAAGAGCAAATTTATAATTGTACAAGTTCTTTCACTTTTTTCATAAAGCGAAGCGATGAATTTCTCTTTAACATCAGAATTTATCACCTTAATAAAACAAAAACAAAGTAAATGTGCCGACTTCCATCTCACATCACTCACTGATTAATGTTGAAAACTTAATATTAAATGTGTACAAAATAGGTAATTAATCCTTTCTGTCTTAAAACTCTACGCAAATAACGTTTTGCGAACTGTAGGCATTTGCTTATGACAGAGGGCCAGTAATCCTTTTTTCTTTTTGGCAACACATTGCCTTCATTACATCCGTTATCTCACATCAAATCAGTAACCTTGACTGAGGCAAGGTGTCAATCAACAAAAATATGAGCTGCGGGCTTTTAGTCTCACTTTTAAAATGTTTACAAGTATGAAAATTATAAAAGAACAATGGCAGAACTAGAAGTAGAAAGGAAATTGATTATTTTATCAAATAGAAAAAATCGTAACATTGAAGCAATTCATGTTTAAGATGAAAAAAACCAAACTTGCTCAACATTTGATGGTACACTTGATAATCAGATTAATATTGATGAACATGAAAATTATTGATTTTAGATTTCTGTTCCTCAGAACATCTTGACTTTTTCATGTAAGCACAGCGGCCCAGTCAGTGCATAAGACCTATTTCATATCAAACTTTGCTTCTTTACTTTCTCTATACGTTTTTGTGTACCTCCAATGACACAGTAAACAACCGAACAACACATGTTACCTGCATACAAAAATTTATATGAAAAAGACATATATGGTGAACATACTTCAAGAAAGGCGTCAATAAATGCATTGATGATGGATTTATCTTTCGATTCACACACGGCACTCACACCAATAGCCTGCAAAAAAGATATTATTAGGCTATAAAACAATGTACACAAAGATACGAAATAATGACTTGAAGTTAGATTATGCCTTAGCCCTGAGACTAAAGCTTAATTATAAATCATAAACCATAAGAACAGGACATTTAGAGTTTAAATACTGTGCAAAATAAATTAATCATCAAGAAACCTAGTTTAAAAACAGGAATTAAGCACCTAGGAACATGTTTGGATCAACTTAACATCAATGACAGAGGCAATATGCTTAACACTTTTTATAAACAGGTTTATTTGACAGTGGAAAAAGAAGAATATCTGAAATTCATTAAACAATGCTTCGTCAGTTTTAGAGAAAAATTAATGAGTAACTTTAAGATGTTCATCTTAGCTGATACAATAAATGTTTTCTGTTACAGTGCTGCATATTTTTGAATGCATTACAATAAAACTCTTTCAGACATAAAAATTAGCACAAAAAAATTTTTGGGACATTTCTCAGATCACCAAAGGAAGAAATTCTTCGCAATCGCAATTTTAAACATAATCAAATGAATCAAAGAAATGGAAATCATCAAATTTTGCATAGCTTTTGTTAAGTCGGTTTGGATTTGCAAAAACTGCAAAGGCTTTTAAACAGGCATTTATACAACATATATGTAGAAAAATTAATATATCTCACCTTTTTCAGCTCAGAAAAGGTTTCTGTGATCTCCTTATTTGCGTTCTCCTCAAAGTACAGCTGAAAATAAAGCATAAAAGGTATTGATAAGATAACAGCATCTCTGATATCATCTGAGGCAATTTCAAACTAAAACTACAAGGTTATTTCAGATCAGAATGTCACTAGGGCATTGCTATGTTGAATATTTGAATACGTATAATTTGTGAATGTACACGCTGCAGCATGACCAATGAAAGATAAGATACTTATTGCTTATTTTCACTCGTTCATCTTTGCGTGCGCTCGTGTGTATGAAGAAGAAAATGTGCATAAAAAATAGCAAGTTAAAAAGTGACCGAAAAACAAATCTTGGAAAGAAGAAATGTCTCTGTTTTTTTCCAGGCTGGGATAGAATGGTTCTAGCGCATGATGTTTTTATGTAATACGATAACATGAGAAGCCAGAGGGTGCTAGGCACAAATAAAACAAGTTCAAACTTACTTTGAGCAGTAGCTGCTGCAGCATATCTTTGTTGAAAAGTATTGGCCTATTTGAAAAAGAAATTTAGGTTAGCAAGAGCAGACATATCTTAAATTTATGACTGTTGCATTAGACTATTTTGTAACAGCTAGTTTTTTACTATCATTCCGTGATATGAACACATGCACTTTGAGCTCATAGATAATGCTCAATTATCTGCTTACTTTCATATGTAATCGAAGCTGTAAAATAATCGCAAGAATTCCACAAGAGACTGAAAAAACGTGATATACAGGCAATGAGCAAAAGTCAGGAGGTTATAAGAAATTAATGGACGTACTTCGTAAAAAAGAAAAAAGCATTGCTTGAAATAAATTTTTAGCGGCTTCTCGAAAATGTTTCGACAAGATTTTCGAAAGTTAGTACCTGGTTCATTAATTTTCAGATATTTTTTATGGATAATTTGAAAATATCTTGATCATCAATTGCAACCGGAAGATCATGAAATGTGCACCTACTCTGCTTAAATGAAGATCCCTGAATGAAATACTGCTTGAAACTTGCAAAGAGTATTCGAATGCAAATGTCACGTTTAAGATCTACAGAAATTCCATTTATGAAACCGCTTAGTTGCAGGGAGGTTGATCATAAACCAAATACCATCTAAATACCAACGCCCTTGATTAATAAATTTTTCTTTTGTGTTTGTTTCCCAAGATAATTGTAATTGCCGCTCCTGAGTTTACAGACTTTTTATCCTTTGCAATGAGTAAAGTAGCTGGGTTTGTTTGTGTATTTTTAATTGATATGATAGAATATACAAAGTGTGGCTTGAATAGCTAGTACAATTTTTTAGAGACAAAAATCAAAATCAAAACATATCGAAACTTACAAGTAGACTTAGCGACAAGTAAAGAAAGAAACTGCATATTACCAAATAAAAGTTTTTGATTGTTTTAAAGAACAAAGATGGGTGGATGATGAGCCGCCAAAAGTTTTTAATACTTAGCATGTAATACAGATACCACTCTAAACAGGCTTAAAACATTGGATGGCACAACAAACTAACCTTTTTATTTCCTCTTTCATATACTCTGGACTGCTGACATGAATACTGAACGGAGTCATCGTTTCTTCAAGCATAGCTAGGTCGTAGGTATCTTCATAATAAAATGTAAAGTGGTTTGATACAGTTTGATTGAGGCTTACCAAATTATAAACTTGAACAAGTAGATGAAATTACAACTAACAATCTTTCCAAATAGGCTCTTGGCTGTTCAGCGAAATACCACGACTTCAGCCTTACAGCCGAGTGGAGCAGCTTGGATTTAGCACGTGCCAAGATTATAGCCTTAACGATATTTGAGAATATATAATACCTAACTGGGTATGGGTATATAGATGCTTTACTTACGACACGTTTCGAAAAGAATAGCGGCACTGGTGCCCGGAGAGAACCCCCCCCCCCACATAGCTTTGTAACAAAGTTGCTATATTGGCTAAGGGAAATGTTTATATAATGTATAGCAATCAGCATCAAAAAAATTTTCTGTAAACATTGAGTGCTACGGAAAGGCCACCCACCCGCTGCATCATTATACCTACCACGTAGCACAGCAACTAGGTAATGAAGATTGTAATGAGATTGATCATTTCCAGACGATGTTCAAAGATAAAAGAAAAACGTAGAGCCTTTAGAAATAGCCATAACAATAAGCAAACAACAGCAGTAGTCACCAAAAAAGCGATTCATCGCATAATCTTATTTTGTTGGAGCAAAAAATCCTTATTTAATTGAACCCGCTAAGAACCATTAAGCGCGTTGCTCTATTTTAGGTATTTTTGACATTGTTCCGATTCATACCATTATTGGCTTAACACATATTTCTAACTTTTAAATGTTCTCAATCAACACTTCTTCTCACAGCACAAGCAATTTTATTATGGAATAAAATGAGCTTTCCTAGAGTTTTTGTGCAACCACTTCAGTTATTAACCAGATAATATAGACTGTCCTTGTAACCGACGTGACAAATCAGTGTTCTTTTTGGCGAGTTTTAAGAATAAACAGTAATAAAATAGTTTTTCGAGACTTTAAAGTTAGTGGGATTTTCAGCATCTTTAAAAATTTAGCAAATTCTTACAAATATTTTTTGAGAAAATGCACCATGTATTTAGGGCGGTTTGTCCATCACAAGTTGTATTTAACGTGCTCCAAAAGAACATAAAAATCTCAAGAAATGGCATGGAAAACGTCTTTTGCACACACTCGTCCCGTGTTATAATTTAACTTTCTTTAACCCTTCCCTGTTTCCTCTCTAATTCCGTTCAATGCAGTCTTGTTCCAATTCCGTACAATTGGAAAATGCCTTAAACAACTATGTTGGACCACGCCATTCAACCCGGGGTTTTGATATCACCAAAAAACTCAGATACAACGTCTGCTCGATGGACTTGAAGTCCTGGTTAACATTGTATATCAAGAAATTTTTGTCTAGCTTTGCGGCTTTATGGCTAAATTATTCATTTGAATAACAAGATATATACCTTGTTTTGTTGAAGGACCATCTTGCCCCAGAAATTCAGACAAGGATTCACCACCTGTGGCACCACGTGCCCAGTGAATTTCAACCAGTTGATAAAGGTAATCTGCCAAGAAGCACAAGGGATAACGTTATTACTATATCAACCTCATGCTAAAAATAAAAAAGGGTGTAGTAACGTTCAGATTACGAAGAATAAAATAACACGACCTTCTAAATGGATATCATATCTGTATAGCCCCGCAAAAATTCCTCCCTTTGTTACTAATTTTGAACAATATGCCAAAGTAAAAGGTTATACAAATAATTTGAATACACAACATAGGACAATTTGGATTTGAAACAATGTCAATCGTAGGACAATTGTTTTATATGAACAAAGCAGGTCAAAGATTTACTGGAACCTAGAGACCTAGAGAGCATTTTCATTTGACGTATTGTGTGAGGCAGATATGACTTAACACAGATTGATATTAGACATCTATAAACTTATTAACACATTAAAACATCATTATGCAAAAATTGAGGTTTTTTTCATGGTGATGCGAAATTATTCAATTCTTATTGAGCAAGCCAAGTCAACCAAAAAATAGCAGGAAATTTCTCTCCTTGGCATTGTAATCTACTTTTATCTCAGTGCAATCTATAAAATATTATACGAAAAAAAGCCTTGTTCACACTTTCAATTCCATAAATATTCTAAAAAGTCTCAACATTTTTAAACAAACCTCTGTCAACTATGGCTTGCGAAAGTTCTGATGGGTCATTGACAGCTACTTCGTCAAGCGCCTGAAGAAGTTTACTGCAAAAGAAAAACATTTGTGATCAATCGTTAATGCAGAAATTGGACCAAGGGGAAAGTAAAATTCGATTCTTAAAGAGAATGCTTGGCATACCATGGATGGCCTAGCTGCAAAAGTAGCACATAGGGACAAAGAGCGAATGACCATAATGTCAGAGGAATAAGTGCACATCAATAGAAATGAAAAAGGAATATTTGACAATGACGAAAAATTGAAGAAGAAGGCATGCAGAAAAAGTATGGGAAGGTATGGGAGGTTTTTGGAGATCATTCAAATTATTGCAACCATATAACTACCAACGTAAAAGACATTGCACATAAATAAATATAAAGCATGAGAAAACACTAATACAGCTAAAGATGTTAATATAGAAAATTGAAAAAAAACAAGTAAAAGTGATAAACTCAAAGCTTGACACAAGAGTATGGCAACTTGACATAGTCTGTATTGATCGGTAATCTTTATGGAAAAAATCGCTTTTAGCCTTAATGTATCTAGTCATCTAAAATACGATAAACTATGTGTTGGCTAAAAAATTTCTCATATTTGAAGTCCTGCTGACCAAAGGCATAAACTGATGGCCGATTGATAACAAGGTTGTTGATTAACGTAAAATAAGTGCTATTTTTGATTTTGCAATAACGTAAAAGCTCTATTAAGTCCCCCCCCCCCCCCCCCATTCTCTAGTATGCCTCCTTTTCAAGCAAAAATTTGAAATAAGCCCCCCTCTCAATAAAGCCCCCTCCCTAATTTCAAAACAATAAAGAGTACAGTGTGAATTTCATTGATTTAATGATAGCCCATGATGTATTTCGTCGTTACATGGCAAATCTCTAATTTCATTTGATTGAGAGTCAAAAATTCTTTGTCCAGTTCTGTATTCAATGTCTTTAGAAGCCTTTTTAGATAGAAACCAGAAAGGTAGGGGAAAATAAAAATGATTTATTCCATCCTTGACCTTTATTTTTAAAATAAGCCTCACCTCTCTAATAAGCCCTCCTTCTCTAGCTAACCCCCCTATAAAACCACAAAAACTATATAAGCCCTTGGAGGCTTCAAAGAGCTTTTACGGTAATCCAAAAATCGAAAGCATCAAAACAATCAACGTTTTATTTGGAAACTTTCGGCACTAGCTCAGGCTCATGTCAGCTGCTTTCAAAAAATTTAATTTAAAACTAAAACATTCAATGGAGAATAGATATGCTTGTAAATGATGACTTTTATGAAACTAAAAGCTAACACAATAAAGTTAATTATAATACCTAACACTTTCGACAGGGAGACCAAAAGTCTGCATGAACAAGACAAGCTGAGCAGGAACAAGACCTGTGAGCGCTAAAAACAATTCCTAAAGTTAAAAACTTTAAAATGAGTAGAAAAGCACTAGCGCCAAAATCATAATAAAGATTGCATGCGAATGAAATGTCTCTTCTGGTGAACACAACTATTTCTTTCAAAAAACTGATACTGCAGCGTTTCAAAGTTAAGCAACTGCAAAATTACGAACATTTTCTTTTGAAACATTTCTATACTGTCAAGGTGGGTCTTCATGTTACACTCAGATTAAATATTACCAGGTTTTTTCTGGTTTTGACTATACTGTCTTTGACTCCGCAAATTCAAAAATTGGCAAAGACATTGGGTAATAACGGATCAATTATTAAGAAAACAAATCTAACAAAAGTATAACTTGATTGCCAAGGTACGTTTACAAATGTAATGAATTAATGGCACTAGCGTTAGAGATGTTCAGGTCAATAGACAAATTATGCATCTAACTGAATAATTAATTAGGTGATCTTCTAGATGGCAAAGACAGCTTCCTAGCAAAGCCTTATTTCATTATTATTTTTATTTCGCTAAAATACACTTCCAGGTTATGTTGTCAAAATTTAAATCTAAAAAATTTTCCATTTCATACTTTCTAACGTGAAAAGGACTTCAGCTAATTTATAATCTGCTTTTTCAGGCAATCAAACAATTTTACAAGTTAGATTTCAAATCTCACTTCTGCTTTGTCGCTCATCTTACATTTCTGGCATTGAAACAAAAATTTCTCAAAGACATTGTAACTGATAAATAGATAAATCTGAGATTTTTTACACAACATTACATGAAGCATTCAAAACATTGAAGGAAAAGAATGGTTCACCTGAATTCACAAGCTTTGAAACACTTGACCTGACCATTTTCATCCGAAGCCAGTCATGCAAGATCACAGCCTCTTCACCAGTGTCAGCAAGTCTAACTTCATACTGACCAGTGTCTGGGAACCATGTGTTAAGCAGCAAATTGTAATCAGGATTATCATCTGTAATATGAGAAGTCTTGCTCATTGATTGCAACAATGCAACACATCAAACGATTGATCAAAGTTAATTACTCAATGATTGAGAACCATTACGTATATTCATATACATATATGCATTCAAAAGCTATCAAAACCTAGAAATTCTTATAAAAGATACTCAGAAAAAACTTCTACTTTTTAAATCGTTTCGACTTGCGCCTTCATCAGTAATAAACATTCCAGTAACATACAGCGCATATATAATCACCAATACGAAGGAACAATACAAAATAAGGTAATAACAATAAAAACTGAGAACAATATAAATCGAGTGCAATAGATGACTCATGTAATTGAAAGGAAGGAAATGTTTGAGAAAGGGGTGTTGCAGAACATGATACTGTCCTTCCCTACAGGGTCGAAAGAAAAGACCAAAGTTAAAAAGTGAAACACTATGGAAAAAGTAAAAAGAAAGAAGATATTAATTCAGATATAATTAAAGCAGAATAATAGAGCGTAAACAAACATAGTTCTAATAATACAACTAATAGAAAATAAAGGTTAATTCGAACAAATAAAATAGAGGTAAAAATTGGAAAGCATACAAAATAACATCGAATGAGGGAGGTCAACAGAGAAATAAGTAGGCTTAAAACAAACCAAAAAACTAACAAAATTGATAATTCTACTTGTTTTGCATTAAGACCCTGTATGCATATTCATATATGTATATATTTAAGCAATATCTCTTGTGAGCAAATTGTGTGAGCAAATCGTAGGAATATGTCTTAAGGTTTTAAAGAAAAATACGATTCAGAATGATCACAGAGTGACACTAGGTCCTTTCTTTATGTATGTGTATTTAACATTATCCTAACTCAAGATGACAGTTACACTAAACAAAGTCCATGAGAAAAACACAGCAATGCATCAGTAAGCAGAAAAACCAGAAGTAACAAACATACCTGGTAATGAGGTACATGTAAGCAAAACAATCGATGCATGAATTACTCTAATGTGGAGATTTGCAGACATTTTTTCATGCAAAGTGTCAACACCCCAGTTAACATGCACCTTTTCCTGATCACTTGACTGTATGTAATGAGAAAAATGAGTGATGAATTGTATAAGAATGATAAGTACTACAAAAAAAAGAGTCCTTTGCAGTCTGTAATCCAACTGAGACGCTCTCTTTACTCATTTTTTATAATGGGCTTTAAGTGCTTGCATTCTCATACAACAATGAGTCATTAAAAAAAGGACAAACGCATTACTGCATAGCAAATAATTCGTGCAAATTTCCGAAACCTTGAAGACTGCTAGAATATGTGTACAGCAGTATAGCTTGGAGAGCTCTGGGACGAATCTTTGTGTTGATGATTTTACTTCTTTCATTCTCCTGATAATTGCAGTGGAATTTTTTTCGAACACAAAAAGCAAAGATCATGATTACACGTAGAGTGCTAATTCATAGACAAACAAATAGTTTTACTGACTATCAAAAAATCGCATACAGCTGGACAAGATAATTGCATGCATGTATTCGCTTTGGATACCTTGGTGAAACACAAAAAAACCTGAAGTCCTTTAAGAAATGTAAATTCATATTTTAACTATGAAAACATTATGGTAAATTAAAAAGATTACCCATTGCAGACTAAACTCGCTGCTTTCCAAGGATTTCTGAAGAGCACAAGTGTAAAGCTGTAACAGAGCTTGATATGTCCTGATTCCTTGTTGAAACTGCGCATCAACAAGACCATTCAGCAATGTTTCACGTGTTGTTACCAGTTGAGATACATCCTAGAATCAGAGCAATACAAAAAAGGTTTACATAAATTATTATCCACTAAACGGAATGATCAAGAACAGCGATTATCCCTGAAGCCATGTAATGGCTATAACCCAAGGCTTGTTATAGGAAATGATAAGATAATACAACGTGATTACTGCGATCAAAAATTATCAAATGATGAGTTTCTTGTCGCAGGATTGATTGATTCACAGATTGATTCAGAAAGAATAACTTATTTTACGCTAACAAATTGGAATTTGAGCTTGTTTTACGTCCTGCAAATTATTAAGAGACATACGCCATTCACGTACCTTGGAAAAGCCAAGTGCTCCCCTTATCCTATCGGATGCAATACGCTTACCTTTGGAGTGAATTAGGATTAAGAGGAAAACAGACATTTAAAAAACCTTGGACTTTTTCAACAGGCGGAATGATTAACTTGAAAATACCTCGACAAGATCATTGAGCTCTTCTTTTGTTATATCACTGAGATGTTGAGAGACAAACATAATATAGGCTTGCAGTCTTGCTGTGTCCATCTCTCTATACATAGCCTGCGAAGTCAGAAGTCAGTACATCTAAGCAATCATTTAACGGACAAAGGAAACACATAAGCAGGAGCAACAATACCTTGAAACCAACAAACTAAGAACAGAACGAATATTCTAAAAAATTTGGTGTATCTTTACCATCTATGAAATTTTGAAATGATAATAAGTAGATACTGGGGACAATTCAAACACGTCAATTCCACATTTTTGTTTATGAAAACCGAATTCTTTGGGTAGGCAAGTTGACTATTTTGCAAAATGCAACATTTAAAACCATTTAAGACATATTAGTTTCAAAATACTCGCAATTTTATAAAACTAGGTCGCAATTCAAACTTTTCCCGGTAGCTTTAACGATCAAGGGCCTCAAATTGAAAAGAAGAGCACTCACCTGTCTTATTGTAAGAATCAAAGATGGAAGAAAAGCATCAAAATATTTAAGCGATGGCACTTGCTTAAGAAGCCATTTGTAAGCAAGAAAATATTCCACTTCATTATGATCGTCAATATCCATTGATGTGACAGAGTCATTGCTCGATGGAAACTGAAGTATTGTATCTAAAGCCTAAAAACAAAGAATCTATTTCTTCAAACAGAAAGCAACTGATCTCCTCCAGAAAAAGCAGGAAACTAAATGGCACTACCAAAGGATTATTCAAAGAATGAAGGCGTTTCTTTTGTTTGGAAGATTCCAAAATTTACTTTTTAATTGGTATTGGAAAGAGAACAACCCTCTTACATTTGAATGTGGAGATAAATCAAAAATATATCTATTGCCCAAAAGCTGCTCATTGTTAAATCTTAGCAAACAAATTACATGCCATTTTAATAAACAATTAAAAGTAAATATACAATCTCTATCGAAAATATTATTTGCAGCTTTTTGCTTTCCGTCTTGTTTCTGAGATTCAATTAACATTTTTCGGTAGGTTGCAGGTCCACAATAGCATACGCTGCTTTTACTTGCGTAACCAACTTTAATACGTATTTTTGGAAAGTTTAGCTTTTTAGGAAACAGCGGTGAGGTAGAAAAGGAGCTATGGAAAAAGACACTCGTTTTGAAAAGTGTTGTTGCAAGTGCCACTACCACCTTTTGTGGATATAATTGCATTTTCGAAAAGGTCAAACATTATACTAAAAATTTGTCGCTTCTCTTTTCAAAATATTTCCTTTAATTGCAGATGTGATTAAACAAGACGCAATTTCTCGGGTATCCCCTGTCTAGGCCCTTATGCAAAAAATTCACGCTAGTGCAGAAAGGTTGGCCCTGTACAAAGTTAATGTGTTTATTTCACTTCAGTTAGTTTTTAGGAATATTTAGGCATAGAATCCATGATTGGTGTTTGGTTTTGAATAAATTTTGCCAGGCTAATATCCATACGTAAAGCATCATCACACGGATGTTAGAGACATTCTCTTAGCAACAGTCCTTTTTCAATCCGCTCGTAAATTTTGCCGTTTCTATCTTCTTAAAAGATTCTGAAATATTAACTTTACGCAGGTGAACATGAATGAAAAGCTTATTGTTGCGAATAGCTCTTAAATCTAAACAAATGAAGCAAATTGGTGGCGGCAAAGGCCTGACACAAAATGTTAATGAGATCTCCGTGCTTTCGTTTGATCAAATTCAATGCTGAGGGTCCTGTTAATTGGAAACTGTTCTTGGTAACTTTCAATTTTGTATTAAAGTAGCAGATTTTTTATTGATTAAATATCTGTGGGAAAGCCGTTCGAGAATCGAGAGCAACAATAAAACAAAACCCATTGTTTCTCTCAGAGAATCCCTTTTGAAAATTTATAGTTTTCGATTAATCAGTTTCAATCTGTCGGGTAAAATTTTCATTTTTCCAATTTTCATGAATTCCGCTTGCATAGAAAAAAATACATCCATAAACAGTGTTAGTGGCTGCTTGCAGTGTTATTACCTTAACAGCATGGTCCCTTTCTTTCATATCATGTGACTGCAATCTGTTGAAAAAGTACTCCATTATTTCTCTGGTGCTTATTTCCGTTGCCTCGTCGCCTTTTAACAAAGACTGAAGTCGCTCAACCACTCTGGAATGGACCAACTGAAACAAAGCAATATTCAATCAAACACAATCCTATTTTTGAAGGAATAAGTTATGAAAATTCACAAAGATAGAAAAAAAAACAAGACAATAATATGACGAATGCTGCTGCTGTTATTAATTGTGTGTCCTGTGCCTTAAAGTTTAAATTTACATATGATGGTCACTAATAATCTTTTAATATTTGAATGAAAATGAAACATTTCAAAAAATTATTTTCACTTCATGTCCTTTGCAGGAAGAGTTACAAACCATGAAATAATAAAGTAAATAACTTTATTTTACACATCCACCAGGGAATACAATCGCCAGGGGAATAAAACTAACCTTTATTTCATGAGTAGCATGCGCTCGTTTTGGAGCTTTTGTCTTTTCATCTTTCATTAGCAAGAATTCACAGAGGCATTGCGACGGAAGAACGCTCAAAGAACTCTCACTTGATTGCACCAAATCAGCTAACCATGGCATGCTTCGTGTAGAGCCCTTAAAAGTTTATGAAGGAATGACAAAAAAAGCACATAATTATTCTTGCTCCAAAAAAAAAATTTACTGAAGTACGTTAAATTAGGTTGACAATACGATATACACTTAAAGATTGTATTATGGTAACTTAAGAACTAATTGGGTAGACAAAACCTTACTAGTTTCAGCGTACTTACAGAAGCTAGATAGACTAGATACGCGTCGGTACCTGTCCTTCAATTTTAAAATAAATAATATGAAATACTTGAAAGCAGCTGAAATTGTAAGTAACAAAGTATGCCGTATGTAATAGATCAAAGTTTGACATGCCATTTATTTGAAGGGATAGCTTTGTACGAAGAACGATATTCAATTCCTTTTGCAAATCAAACAACCTCAAATGCACTAACTTTTTTGGAAAGTTGGAAAATTCCCAACATGAAATTAATTCTATTCCGGACGTAGCATTATTGCACAAACGAACTTCGAAAACGGATAAAGTTGAGGGAATTTTTAGGGACTCGGAAGGCACTTGATTAATATTTGAATTCATAGTATAACATTTATTATCAAAAGATTAATATACCTGGCTATGAATAATATCCAAAAGGAAATCCGGATTACGACTTTTGCAAAACATATAATCCAATCCAAGACTTTTATTCAACATTTTCAAATGATCGATTGTTGCTTGCGGTGGCCTTCGAGGTGGACCACTGAAAAAAATATGTTGAACAAACTTGAGTTCGAATCTGAGAAAACCCGTTATTAAAAGGTGATACAATTTACAATATCGTATCGCCTTTCTGCAACATATCCTATTCCAGCTAGCTTCAAATAAGAATTTTGGTGCAGCAAGAAATTCGAGCAAAGTAAAGTCTTCCGTAGGTATTAAGGTTCGATGAAGTCCCCGTACAGACAGCTGGCCATTTCTTATCACAAATAAAATCAGCTAAATACAATAAAAAATTTTTATTCCATAGCTGTCATAGCTGAAAAAGGTCAAACTATGTGCATCGAGGAAACAATATAAATTGAATTTGAAGAAAAACAACAACCCGCTTGTCTGAAAAGGATAACAATAAGGCAACCCCAACATACAATTTGTTAATAAATTGCTGTTCACGTTACAAATGTTCAATGAGAATTTAATGCTGCAAATTAAAGATTAAACCAGGTAAGTCAAGACATTTTAATAAAAATTACAGACCTAGGCCATCTTCTATCAACTATAACCGTATTCTTGTTATTTAACTATTAATAGCATCATGACAGAAATTAAAGGCAACATGAGAAAAGCTTCCTTGGATTTCCACAATCAAACGGAGCCACTTTTCTACTGAGCGGCAAGACTTCTTCATCCTATCGATCTTCTTATCATATTTTATATCATTTTATTTTATTTTATTTTATTTTATTTTATTTTATTTTATTTTATTTTATTTTATTTTATTTTATTTTATTTTATTTTATTTTATTTTATTTTATTTTATTTTATTTTATTTTATTTTATTTTATTTTATTTTATTTTATTTTATTTTATTTTATTTTATTTTATTTTATTTCATTTTATTTCATTTTATTTTATTTCATTTTATTTAATTTTATTTAATTTTATCTTATTTTATTTTATTTCATTTCATTTCATTTTATTTTATTTAATTTTATTTTATTTTATTTTATCTTATTTTATTTTATTTCATTTCATTTTATTTTATTTTGTATTATTTTATTTTATTTTTTTTATTTTATTTTATTTTACTTTATTTTATTTCATTTTATTTTATTTTGTTTTATTTTATTTTATTTTATTTTATTTTATTTTATTTCATTTTATTTTATTTTATTTTATTTTATTTTTTTTTATTTTATTTTATTTTATCTTATTTTATCTTGTCTTGCCTTGTTTTGGTCTTATCTTGTTCTGGTCTTGTCTTGTCTTGTCTTGTTCTGGCCTTGTCTTGTCTTATCTACCTAGCGCATCTTTTCTTGCAAAGAATTAGGCCTAAATCTCCATTGTACGGCACTTGATGACATCTTAATAAACTCTTGATATAATATGAGAAAAGAAATTTAAGATTTCATACCTCGGATCTAAACTGATTAGCTTATTGATAAGGAGGCTGTTCTCCTCAGTTATTACATTTCCGTTTGTAGCTGCTGCTAGATGAGACTCAAACACTAAAATCTCTTCTTTCTCAGCTCTGCTAATTTGAAGCTCAGTAGCTTTGATGTCATCTATTGTAGCGTCGGCATTTGCGAGAGGCGGAAAAGTATAATTCCTAGAAAACCATACAAATAAGAATGACAAATGTTAATGAATGAAGAGGAGCTTTTTAATCACAACTGAAATGGTGAAACACAATGGCTAATAGGGGATACTGTCCTGAAGAATTCGGAAATGCGCCCATGTGGTGGCATCGTGGCATTGTGATGTAATCTTATGATGTTGTGATGTTTTGATGTCGAAAGAAATGCGTCCGTGTGGTGGCGATGTACTGTTGTGCTGATATCATGTAATGTCTTTCCCTGATCCTATGGATTGTCATTTTATGCTAAAAAAACTTTTGTCTCCATTTTAGCCCGAAAGATTTTACTGAATGATCCTGATCACAGTATAAGTAGTGACGAAAACCTCTCCCATAAAATGAAATCACAAAAATGTCCGCCATGAATTTTCTGTAATTTCATTCATAAGTTCTGATATGTTTTGCAGCTCTATCATAACCACACTGCAAGTTAAGTCCCTTTTATCAAGTTGTGCTTACATAATTCAAAACAAATCAGATTCTGCAAAGTACTAGATATTGGGCAGTTCACAGTGTTAGGAAGCAGCAGGATTGGACTAGCACCAATCCATTTTGAAATTTCGACAAGTTTCACGCAAGAAAGATTAGACAGGAGTGTATACATTAATGAAATCATTTGAAAACAGCCGGAACAGAATTTGGAGCTGAATTTGATGGAAATGAATTTCAAATTATAGAATTCAAACTAATTTCTTCTACAACGATCATCGACTTCCCAAATTTGCCACATCTACCAATATTAGTAATTACATTATATGTAGCAATGATATAACATAAATTACCTGGTTATGATCATTTCAACCATACATCTTGCTGTTGGATATGACTGCCAAACAGCTAAACCTATAAACAGGTGAAGTTTCTATAATATCAAACTCGAAAATGAAATGATTGGAAGCAGCAAAAGTACAACTACAATTTTGTTAGCTTGTGAATTGAAAATTATACATCATATTAGTTATAAAAGAGGCCAAGTTTTGAGACAGGTCTGATGCTAACGAAAAGTTCGCCCTTTGAGTTTAGCCTGGCGTCACTGGTACAAACCATTTCTTTACTGCAACAAAACATAGGCAATATAGTAATGAAAAATAATCGATTTTATCATCAGCAACGGATTTCCTAATGAAATATCTTTTACCTCGTTTGTCGCAAGAGAGCAATCCTGCATACTTCTTGGGTGCAGCCAGGTTAAAGGACCAGAAATTCTAACAAAACCTTTTAGATTCAGATTACAAAGAGCAAATAACAAGGCTTAGTGTGAATATAGCAGCAACTGTGATGTCTTGACTAATGTTCGACCTGAATCAATGCCGATAACCCACTTACAATCGAATCTACAAAGATCTTTAAAATACTCAACGCTTAGACGAACCAATATTATCAACCTTCCTTGATAAACAAAAGAAACATATATGGGGCTATTGGGTGGTGCCTACATCTAATTGTAGTGCAAATTTTATTACCCTCAGCAACTTGGTGTCGGTGCCAACTGCAGAACCTAAATAATTTTCCTGGCTCTGCGAACTTTAAAAAGTTTTGCTATCATCCATATTATGATCCTTTAATAGGAGTGCAAAGTCTCGAGAGTTAGTGGGTATTTTATCTAACTCACTTGTTGGCTACACTCAGTTGCGAAGCCTTTGGAAAGGTATGCATTGATCGTTTGCGTGCCACTCAAGCATTCAATAGGTACAAAACCCCCCTTCTTAGCATTAAGTGTGTTTGCACATCAATTTTGTTCACAATCAAGGCTACGAATGCAAGGCAAATTCTATACAAGGGGAACGTATTGACAAGTTACAATTAGAATTATACTCAGAGCCACTAAAATTAGAATGTCAATCATTTACCGATAGTTATTGGATTACAAGCTGCTAGTATAATGAGAATAGTCCATCCTTTCCAGTAAAGATTGCTAATTGCAAGTTGTGGAGGTTGATATCTGTATAAAAAGTGAAAAACAATTAGGAAGGCTTTGCCATTACAATAAAAGGAAAATCGATCAACAGCAACAAAAACTTACACGTGAGAATATTACGATAATATTATTCAAATGTTAAAGGTAGCAGTTTTACCCTTGAGGCAATGAAATCTCTTTAGGATGCGAATAAACGCAAAGTGAAAGCACCATTTCCATAACTGTCTGTCTTTGAATTTCAAGACCTTGTAACCCTGTACAAGAATCAAACATTTTATTTAAAGAACGGGCTTAAATGAATGGTCTTAATTGAAAAACAATATAGAAGGTAAATATAGTCCTTATTAAATGCTAATTTTCAAAAGACCAAGATCTGCTTGGTGCAATCACGTATGTTCCTTACATTTCTTATATGAAAACCTTTTTCCAAGCGTTTAAATAGCTTCACTTGCCCTTATCAACCTGGTTTTATACAACGAGCTTAAAATCAAATGCTTTCAGATACACATTGAGTTAATGGTAGAAATATGGGTAAATTGAATGAAACCAATTACTACCACAACGGCAAAGCATGTATAAACTTTAGGGTTAGCTTCCCGTCTATTAAAATGCTATCAAAATTATACTTAACAAACTGTATTCAGAACAGGTGTCTTCAAAACCGACGCATTCAGCGTGAATTCTTAATATAGCAATTTCAGTTAGAGCTGGTGAATACGTCAATTTTGAAGTGTCTTGCATAAACTAAATATCAGCAAAACGGTTAAATGTGCTACCTGTTCTTAGAACAGCAGCACGCTGAACAAGCCTTCCAACGATATCTATAGTATCAGTATAATTCATAGGGAAATCTTCAGATAAACCAAGAAGCAAGAGCCATAGCAAAGCATCTTCGGTTAATGGAACATCTTGAAGCAATGTTAGTAAAAAGCTATGGCAGAAAACAGTTAATCATGTATAAAATTTACCAGATCAGAAAGAAACCCTAAAATTAATCTGTTCTTAACGTTTTAAGCAGATGGTGCTAATCACAGCAAGAAGAAGTAAAACTACTTAAAGTACGCAAAAAAATCCTGAAAACTTCAATTTTTATTAGAAGCACCATTACAAAAATTAGTACTGCTGGTCTATTTTACTTGAAAAGCCCTACTTATATCCAGTGCACTTTTAAATAATGCAAAATCTACTTCTAAGATAAATGATAAGCAAAAAATGCAGGAACTTCTACTTTTACATCGATATTGAGTAGTACCGGGTGTCGGTATAATTCTAAGACTGTTCATTGACAAATATAATAGGTAGAAAATGAAAAAGTCTAAAATGGTTACGTTGTTTCATTCTCTGAGGGCCAAGAGTCTTTGCTTTGATAACATTCATTGCTCTCCAAGAAAAGAACTTTATTCAAACTAAACGAAGAAAAACAGTGAATATATGTTGAGAGTGAATGTCGTTTACTTTTACACTGTGTAACGGTCATATCGATTTGTCGTACTTTGATATCTTAGATTCGGTATTCTTGATGCTTTGTTTTAATGGCTATTCTTCGTTAAATCAAGTTCAGTCGATGATCAGTACAATAATATGGTTGGTTCGAAAGGTAAAGACATTTAGCCTACAAACAAAAAAATTCAGCTTTTCTTGAACTGGTAGTTTCCTACAAAATTTAATAATTAAAATGCAAACTTTTCTTTAACTAATCATATACAGTTCAGTACTGAAATGCCAATGCAACAAATATAAAACAATCTGTATAACTGAGATTGAAAAAAAACAGTTACCAAGAAATGAAATCCTTCTCCGATGGGTTGAACATTGATAGAACTTGCTTATGAAACCACCAAACAGTATCCCTTTGCATCAATGATATCTGGGTCTGGAATTCTTCAAGTACAGACAGATCTAGAGCAATCGAAAAAATAGTATTGTTACGGAACTTTTGACAAAAAATAAAAAAACAACGACATCTAACACAAAAACGATATTAATATAAATTACATTACATCATTACATCATGATTCAATAAGATCAACGAACGAAAGATGGCGTCGCGCAGCTCGATAGTCACTTTATAGTTTATAGTTTTTTCTCTGGAAGCATCGCTACTACTTGAAGTATCCACGGAGAAACTTTTATCTGTTCCAGTTTATTTCAAGCGAGAGGTGGCAAGTTTTGTTTTCGTATTTGAAGCTCGAAACAAAGTTTTTTCAACATCCTTATCCTCATGTGCGGTGATGTACAGGCATGCCCTGGCCCTGGGAACTGCACAAGGAACCTACAGGAGCTGAATTCCCTGATCAAAACCAGAGGCATTAAAATTTCCCATCAAAATGCGAGGGGTCTCAGTGGATACTTTGGACATGTTGCCGAATTGCTTCAAAGTTTTCCTGGTATGCATATTCTGTCCCTTAGTGAGACGCATATTGAGGCGAGAAGTGACCAAGAGGATGGAGTTTATGATATTCCTGATTACTCCTTCATAAGTCGCCCAAGGAAATCTGGTAAAGGCGGTGGGGTTGGAGCATACATTTTAGATGGAATTAGTTGGGATCGACGAGATGACTTTGAAAATGAAAACATTGAGGCAATTTGGCTTGAAGTTAGGCCCAGTCACTCGAACAGCTTTCTATTGTGTATAATGTATCGCCCCCCTGAGAGTTCCAAATATCTGAGCAAAGACTTTAACACCCACCTGCATGAAATGCTCGCTAAAGCATCTGAAAAATCGCAAGAAACTATCCTCCTGGGTGACCTCAACGTAGATTTTCTAAAGCATGACAACAAAGATCTCAAATCTATTTTAAACATATTTGGTTACAAGCAGATGATCCAAAAACCCACGAGAATAGCAGAAGCCTCAGAAACTCTTATCGATGTTATTTTGACAAACAAGCCATCTAATGTTGTGAAAACCGAAGTCATCCCGACCGGCATTGGAGACCATGATATGGTCGGTTGTGCGAGGAAAATAAATCACCTCCGTTTCAAACCGAGGCAAATTATCTGCCGTGATTACAAAAGCTATAAACCCGAAGCTATGAACAAAGATCTCGAGGCGGTTGATTGGACGTATTTTTACAGTTGTAGACATGTGAACGAGGCTTGGTCTATAATGAAGAGTATCTTGACTAATATCTTTGATCGTCACGCTCCAAAACTCTGCAAAAATATCAGGGGGCAACCAGCTCCCTGGCTAAGCAGCGATGTCAAGAAACTAATGAATGATAGGGATAAGCTGCTTCGAAAATCGAGAAGGACGAAGGATGAGCTTGACATCTCACAGTATAAACGGAAACGGAACGAGGTCAATATTGCCATCAGAAAAGCCAGGTCTTCCTACCATAAAAACATGCTGAAAGAAAATTCTGGAAATCCAAATAAGTTTTGGAAATCTTTGAAGACCATATACCCCACAAAGTCTACGACAGGGCCATCAATGCACTCATTTGATATAGATGGTATAAAAACCGACGACCCAGCCAGGATATCGAATGCTTTCTGTTCATTTTTCGCTACAGTCACATCAAAATTGAGAGAAAGTGCAATTCCTTTACGTGATTTTGTATGGAGGAACCCTGCAGCTATACCTCAAAGAACTGATAAGCAATTCAAATTTCGCCCAATATCAAAGTTAGAAGTCGAGCGAGAGCTTAGATCAATCAAGCGTACCAAATCAACTGGCATCGACAATTTGCCCCCAGGCTTACTAAAGGATGCAGCTTGTTTCATATCTGCCCCTCTTGCTCACCTGATTAATCTATCACTTGAGACGGGAATTTTTCCAACTGACATGAAAATTGCAAAAATAGTCCCTGTGCATAAATCAGGCTCTCTGTCAAGCTTTGATAACTATCGACCAATCTCAATTCTACCCGTATTATCAAAAGTGATCGAAAAGTTGGTACAACGTCAACTTATGGAGTTTCTTGATAAAAATAAGTTACTTTCAAAGTTCCAGTTCGGATTTAGACCGAGACTGTCTACAGAGTTAGCAGCGACCCTGTTGTTAGATGAAATTCGGAAGAATGTCGATCAAGGCAAACTGGTAGGGGCAACGTTTATAGATCTCAGCAAAGCCTTTGATACCATAAGCCATTCAAACCTACTCCAAAAACTCCCTCAGTATGGAATCAAAGAGGGTGAACTTTCTTGGTTCACAGATTATCTTTTCCACCGTTCAGCAGCTGTAAATTATGGTAAATCCTCATCAAAGTCAGCGGACATCCAAACAGGTGTACCTCAAGGCTCTATCTTGGGTCCGTTGCTATTTATTCTATTCTTCAATGATATCACTGATGAAATTGAGAGCGCCAGGATAGTTAAATATGCTGATGATACAGTGATCTACGTTGCTGATAAAGATTTGAAAGTCATTAACACCAAGCTCTCAAAAGATATGGAGTCTATCGCCGATTGGTTTGATGAAAATGGATTGATATTTAATTTGAAAAAAGGCAAGACGGAATCTCTTCTTTTTGGGACTTCACAAAGGATTGCAAAACAGAGTGAGACACTTGATGTAATGTACCGAGGCTCTAAAATACTAAACACCAAACAATACAAATATCTTGGTATTGAAATAGATAGTACCCTGAATCTGAATACCCACTTTGAGAAGTGCTTCAAACGAGCATCGTCCAGATTACGGTTACTGGCAAAGATAAGGGATTCCCTTGATCTGACCTCTGCAAAGGCAGTGTATGACTCAATGATTCTGCCAACTTTCACGTATTGCGGAGTACTGCAACTCAAGTTGACTTCAACTCAAGCAAGGAGACTCTCGTCATTTCATGATCGCTGTTTGAAAATAATCAACGGAAACTCGAAAATTCCCACAGCAATTCAATCAATTGCCAATGCCAAATGGACCAGGGCATGTAAACTTGTGCGTAAATGTTTAGACAATGATATTTGTGAGAACTTTCAGGGCTATTTTGAGTTACAGCAGCACAAGACACAAACAAGGAACAGCGAATGCTTGATAAGGCTTCCAGGCATCAAAACAGAATATGCTAGGAAGTCGTTTCATTTTATGGGTGCAAAACTGTACAACGATCTACCAATCGATCTTAGAAAAACTGAATCTTTTAAGCAATACGAAGAACTATTAAAGAAACATTTTAGTTGAAAATTGTGATATATGTATGGAACTTTTAAATCGAGTTGTTATAGGCTTTATTTTCTTTTTATTCCTTTACAGGACACATATTGATAACAGCATGTCTATGTTGAAATGTATATCCTGTTAAAAGATTCGTTATATTATTATATTATTATTATATTATTATTAACACAAAGATAAAGGTAATAATTGTACATGTCTTTACTTTGAAACCCTCCGGTTAAAATGCGGTTGGGAAAATTTTCACAAGCCAATGGTCGATAGAATAGATTAGTTATTGAGTAAAAAGGACACAAAATAAGGAGCATTTGCACAGCACGATAATAAACGGGCTTTTACTAAAACAAACATAAAATCAGATGATACCTCTTTTCTCACCCTTCTGCATGCCAACTGCAATATCCTTCACAGCAGGAGATGCGCTGGCCATCATTGCAACACATATAAGAGAAACCAGCGAAGAAAAAATTCGGTCCTGAAAAACACAAGCTTAAATATACTGCCAATCAACTTGAGCGAATGATGAACTCTATAAATGAAAGAGGAATTAAATGATACTTATTAAGTTGCAAAATACGACTCATTGTTTGACGATGTGCATATCATAATTAAGTTATTCCATTGCAAAGGTTATATCTTAAAGCATTCTACTCTATTTCTCAAACTTGACGTATGAAAACATCTTTTGCAGATCTAATTAGAATACAAAAAAATTGAATAATTTAAATTTGCAGAGAATTGAAAACGGTAGAACCACAATTACCTTTATGGTCTGATCAAGATCCGTGAAATATGAATCATTGCGCTCTTGCATTAGTCCACGACAAAATGAAACAAAATCGATTTCAAAGCGAAGAACTCGAACAATCTCCCTGAATAAAGCTTTCAATGCCTTTAAATAGTCTTCTCTGCAAAACCAAGCAATAAGTAACATAAGAACAAAAAGATAAGTAATTTTAAATACTAGAATATTAAATCAACTTTTATTGCATGTTTCGCTTATGGATAGAGCCTGCACGTTTGTGCAAACTAAATTTTTTCGCTTAAAAATACTTTAAGTCAAATATGTTATTGATTATATCATCGTCACTTGCATTTTCTAAAAAGAATGCAGCATCTGCTTCATGCAAACTTTTTTTCCAAACTTATCATTGATTGTAAGGTGACTTTCATCAGCATCGAGGTCATTTCCTTGTTGATGAATAACAAACGCATCTTTTACCAAAATTATTATAGACACATTTAAAAGCAATGATTTTTGAACATTAGATATCACAAACTTCCTCGCAGTGGCAAATTACAGTAACGAAAAGAAACAGCGGACTACATATTAAACCCATTCAAAAATATTCGAGATGCCATACCTGTTAGTTAAAAGATCCTGCATAACCAATGCCAAATACTGAAATAAATAAATAATAAATTTAACATGATTCTTATATGAAACTAAAAATTAATCTAAAATGAAAAGATAATTTTGCTTGCCCTATACTCTTTTCCAGAGCCGCCGAGAGGGGGCAGGGAGGCAGGGGGGAACAATTTGTCCCAGAGCCTCAGGGTCTTGGGGCCTCATACAGTAATATCAGAATTTTGATCCAAATCCTTTTTAGATGTATTGAAGGAGCCTCCAACTAGCAACCTACAAGGTTCTAAAAGCGGCGACAATCACATAAAAAAGTTGGTAGCAATGAATTTTACAAATTTCGGAGGCAAATGCCAAACATTCATTCATATATTGTCCATTCATCCGGTTTGCAGGGGAAGGAGCTCCTTTTGCAATCGACTATGCTCCGCCCAACGGGAGCAAGATTCAATTAAAGGAAATCAAATACCAGAACCAATATTCCAATAATCATCCAATCAGCATCTAAGCAATCTTTGAACTTGCAAGGTACGCAGTATGCCTCTTTGCTTCAATGGGAAATATCATGCTTCAGTTTTAAGGGCATGAAAATCTTCAAAATTCTACAGTCTGCACTGCCCATGGTACTTGTTTGTCTGTTTAATTGTGCGATCGTGTAAACTGTAAGCTTATGTTTAAAATGAAGAAAAATTTCAATCTGGAGTTGCCAAGCGAAAAGACAGGTCAAAGCAATTTGAAAATGAATCAAAAGGAAAAAGAACTTGTGAGCAGTGTGGCTGGGGAAAAAGTACTGAGAGCAAGACATCAGAAACTCGAGAACAATATGCGGAAGATCAGGGAGTCCAGCCAAGTGAAAGAGAATTGAAAAAAGTAAACCAAAGAATTGAACAAAAGGAAACCAAAGCAACTGATGCCTTTAATAACGGGCAAGCAAACAGTAACGCAAAGCCTTGAGAGAAATGATAAAGACCCTGAAAGCAAAGAAATAGGTTTCCTGGAAAGAAATGATGTTGCTAGTTGGGGAAAACTTAGCAGTAAGGACAGGAATGAGATTGCAGCCCAAGGTCCACCTCAAAATCCAGAGAAGTTCCAAAAAATTGAAACGGCCTGATGAGATGAGCCTTTCCAAAGAGCATATTTACGAGACTAATGCCAATTGGCAAGTCGATACGGAGAGACTGGCTAGTTTGAAGTGATAGCTGCCAACTTGCAAGACCTCTTTTGTGTTTCATGTTACAAGTTTAACGAAATTCCCCCATTTTAAGCACGTACTTTGTTTAGTAACCCAAAATGGGCTACAGAGGTAAGTGGAAGAAACTGTGCGATAATGTCAAATCACACGAGCAGAGTACCATGCACATTACCAACTATGTGAAATGGAAAGACCTTGAGGTGGCATTGGAATGGTAGTGATTGTATGTCAATCTTCTTGGTCTTTCCTGTATCTTTTGCATCAGGAGTACGTTCATTCAGCAAGCTTGCACTAAGAAAGAATCGTTTCTGCTCCACAATGCCACAAGAAAGATTAGCAAGTCTATGATAATTTCAATCGAGCACAAGCTAGCAAGGCAGATAGTTTATGAAAAAGTTATTGACTCTTTTGCAGCCGAAAAAGCAGGGGAAATACATTTTTAATAGACTTTTCCATCCCACAAACTGAGAAAGTCGATTAACGACACAGAATGTGACACTTCACAAATGGCATTAATGAAACCATAAGAGTGTATCTAAAAGAAATGTAAAAGTAATCCAAAAGTATTCCAATATTTTGATTGCAGGAAATTGTCTAAAACTCATTTTAAGCTTATCTAAAGTGTGTGATGAAAAAAGCTTTTTGGAAGAGTCCCCGCAGATTCTCTTGTTTTACGCCCCTTCTGCTCGCTTCAATTGCACAGGGCTTCAATTGCAGGGGGCCTCATTTTGCAGATTTGCCCCTGGGCCACGAAAACCTCTCGGCGGACCTGTATTTCTGTGACATATCAAAAGAGAGTTTTACCTTGGCAGCATTTTTTGGCTCGAGTTGAAAGATGACTTGGAGAATGGCCATGTTGTTTGGATTGCGCTGCTGACCAAGTTCATTGTAAATAACATGCTTCAACGTTGTTCCTAGATTGTCTCCGTGTTGGTTGACTAACTCTCTAAAATGAAACAAGCCACGAATAAAATATGCACCTTAAAACAATACTTGGTAAGAGTATTTAAAAAACTGAAGTTCGGTGGAAGGAAACTTTGTTAGTTGATGTGAATGTTGAAAGGTGTTACGGAAGTGATACATTTATGAAGATATATTTTACATTAAATTCAATTCTGGAAATATTTCTATATTCTGAAATCCTTAGAAATTGAACGGAAAGAACACATGCAAAACTTGGCCTGTTTTTTACAAAAAAACACATACGATGCCGTTTACACAGCCAATAAAAGATAACTGCAAATGTCATTCACACATAAATTATTATTAGAGAAATTATAAGTAAGCAAGACCTGCTGATAAAAGCAACAAAATGACAAAAAGACGTGGAGATAAAAAGGTTATCATTAACACTATAATTTGCCATCTTTTAAACCCAATGCGATTTCTCAAGAAAACAAATTCCTAAGTTGTATATTAACTAACAATTATCATTGAAAATGAGTTTGTTAACCACCCTCATAAAATAAAAGGTCCGGGTGCGAGCCTAGCACTATACAAATAGCAAATATTTAATATGCACATCTGCAGACTCGCACATAGAATGAAATAGGCCATTCATGTGTTAGAATAGGATGTAAGTTGCAAAAGTGTGTCGGCGTACTTTATGCAAGATATATAGTGGTTGGCCAACGGCTTGGTTTTCAGTCTCACTTTAATCAGGTTGCCAATGACATCAATATCTTCGCTTGTATGTGTATTGCAGTTCAATGACACCGACATCAAAAGCTCTTGTGCTGGTCGAGTTAACTAAAGTTATAACGAGAGTAATATTGCATATTAAATCGTGTCATACAAAAAAGGACAACAGTCCTAAGTTGTTCCGAAAAGTTATTTATAGGATTTTGTTTTAGGATTAACCCCCATTGATCACCAAAAGGTGATCAATTTAACGATACGACTAAAATACCAAAAATTGATAAAGAAGATGGACTGCATGAATATTTAGAAAATACCAACACTAGATTTCCTTTTATGGTTGTTAACAGTCTGTTACTAGTCATTGCTTCACAACAAAAGCTGCCTTTCCAACCCTAACGACACTCTGTTGCAGAGTAAAATTAGCTAAGTGTCACAATATTTATAGGCACCAATTCGTACTTTTTTGTTCTAAAGTTTCAAATACATAAAATAATATCATAAGGGTGATTAATGACTAAAGCGCTATTTTACGGTCCGTAAAGCATATTCAACTGGCAAAATTTTGTTAGTATTACAAGCAAAGCGTGGGTTTTAATTATAGTTTTATGCCTACTACATAGTTGCCTATACCTACCTTTGGATTTTGAAGCCATGCTTCGATTTTCTGAGAAGCAATAAGCCTTACTTCCGGGTAGCCACAAACTGACGTTAAGAATCGGAGCATATTTCGCGATACACCATCGATCATTTGACGTTTATTCAACTGTTCCTTAACAACATCTTGAATGTAATACTGGACGGCAGTTTCCATGGTTGGTGATGAGTACCTTAGCGAAGAAAAATAATTACTGCATTACCAATTACAAAGGTAATTTAGCTAGTACATGAAGCCTCTTAGCATGTGAAATTCATATGCGTAAAGTACTGTTTTGATATTGTAGATCAAAGCTTTTGGGATCAAAATTTGGCCTAACAAATATTGAACAAAAAAACAAGGATATGATTTAGAAAATAAACTACATATTATTTTCTTGCAAAAAGTCTTTTTCAAAATTTCTTTGGTATGCCAGGAATATGCATATGCGCCTGAATAAATAATAAAGCATCACAGACCAACCTTGGCATGACAGTAACTGGTTCATCACTTTCGACAGTGATACCGAACTCTTCAAGAATCTTTTCTTCATCAGATGCTCTCGGTAATATGGTACTCAGATTTCCTGCAATTATGGCAATTTCTAATTAGCAAAAGTAAATGAGCAGTAGGAGCAAACCACTAAACTGTAGACGATGATAACCAAATTTCAAAATGAACTTCAGATGACAATTTAGTGGTAGGATATGTAACACAAAGAGGACAATAAAAATAAAATTTGCATGAAAAACTGAACCATTTTACACCATCGAATCGAAACAGGAAAGGAAAGTTATATCAGAATTCATGTTGAAAAGAAATTAATTGAGTGCAACTAACCAATTGATACAGTGTGACCATCCTTTTTTATTTGGCCTCCAGATGAGTGCTTAGAGGGTAAAACTGTTCCAAATGACATCAAAATATTGTCAACAAACGATTTACAGTGTTCGCTGTCAACCCATGAACGATCACCAAGAGCATCATCAACATAAAACTAAAAGTCGGGAAAATACATTTGCAGGCTTTTATTGTTATTTGGAGTTCAGAACCGTTTAAGGTACTGTAGAGAGCTCTAGAATGGATTTAGAACAAAAACAGGCAAAAATTGATAGATGATATATTTAGAAAGGAAAACAATAATTAATATTACTAAATAGCAACAGCATACAACGTGCTTTATGATGATGAGTTTGGAGTAATTTGTTAAGAATGCGCTAAATAGCGAGGACAAATGCCTGGCGAGACCAACAAAATTGAAGAAATGCATGTGTTGGTTGGATTATGTAGACAATAAACAGACCTGAAAATGCCCTAGATCAGTCTGTATTCACAAAACTGAGCTCTTTATTAGAAACCAATACGTCAATGCAAATCTTTGTGTATTCAAAGTCTTCACTGATAGCAAGATTGAAATTACCTTGATGAATGATTGCGGCCATGAATCTTCGGTTTGATAAACATTGACCAGTATGTTGCAAGCCATTGAAGTGAGCAACGGATTTGGCTTTGGTTTCACTGCTGAAGTGCTTGTTTCTCGTTTTAAAAATAACAGTAAATGCTAAAAAAGGAAATTCCTGTGTTTAAATCACAAGCAGTTTGGTTACAGTCCTGGAATGGGAAGAACAAGTAGCAAATGAAAGCAATTGTAAACATGTAACTAATTTGACAATGTGTTTGCACAAAAAAGAGTGTTTTTATCTATCCTACATTTGTTAGATAACAAAATTACTGTTTACAAAAATAACTAGCTGTACTTTTCAGAAGCATGACCTCTGATAACAAAGTACTCTTAAATTATCATTTTGCAAGGGGCACACAAATCTTTTGTGAGATGTGTCTCTATTTTGCGGATTATAGAAAATTTACAGAAAAAAACTGATTATCAGCATTGGTGAAGATCAATAATCAAAAAAGTGAAGATCGTTCAAAAAGCTACACACCTCAGTGACGACTCTGGAAAGAAACAAATCTGGCCTTGCCTTGGCTAGTCCAATCATTGTAAGATACAGCATTGGGTCTGGTTTTAATCGATTCACCTTAAGTGTTTTCAATGCCCCACATAAGTATCCTTCTACCTGCTCTGCTTGGCCCATGGCATCTGCTTCAAAAACATTTGCTTCAAGCTCAGCTGGATTTGCTGTTTAGCAATCAAAATGATAATGGCAATGTGAAAAAAAGCAATCAGAAGGATAAAGTTATGCAAAGAGGTTGAGAAGAATAGCACATGTAATATCATTGGTATTTTAACAGATGTATAAAGAGCATTAATTTTCAAAATTCCTCCTAACACCACAACATAGTACATTAAAATGTCAATCACTTTTGTGCATAAGTCAGTGGCATGTGACATGATCAGATTGTGCAACAGAACTGGAACTGATGGTATTTGCATGTGACCACCAGCTGATCACTTACTGAGTCAGTGGCACTTACAGTGTAATGTAAATATTTGTGAAATAAAGATTGATTATCTGTTTTTAAAAAGGTTTGTGGTGATAATTCAAGAAGCAGCAATGAAGAAAAAGGCAAGATTGCACCACTCAACTAGGATGCCTGTTCTCTTCAAGCCCCTCTAAAATGGGCCACAAATTAAAAAAAAAGGAATTGAATTCTCTACAAATATACCAGTAATGATTAAACAAGAAAATGATGAATATCAATATTAATATGGTACCATCAAACACAAACATGGATAGTAGATGCCTATTGAACTCTCTGCAGATTGATTGCAATGAGGTTTATAAATTTATTTTACCACTCCCAGCGTAGTAATTATATGTCAGTTTACCTAGAATACAATGAATTATTGACTTATTAAAAAATAACCTAACTTACATTCAATAAGGATGACAGGAGGACATGGTGAGTCATTTTCAAAGAGCCTGTTCCCTTGCAGAGAATATTTACTTTTGCTAGGTGTTGGCGATAAAAGGCCTGCTTGCAACTTTCCTTGCTTCTGCAATGATGGGCTATGCAAAGATAAAGCTGCAGGGTAACTCCTTTTCTCTTTTGAACCACTGGTTGCTTGGGACGAAGAGATAACTGCCACTGATTGTGATGGTTTTCTGGATAATGGCTGCAGAATTTTCGGATCTTGCTCACTGGCTGATACTCTTGATTTTGAGCCTAGAAGAACAATTAAATATGAACAAATATTGTTCTCTTAATCAACTTTAGAATACTTAGACAACTGCAATAACTTCTTGAACAAGGTACTGCTTATCAGTCACAGCTTTGACAATCCCAGAGATAAACATCTACCAGATAAGGATTATGTTTGATATATTGGGATTTTATCATGTCACTATATGTAACACATTTCTTAGAAGCAGCAAAAATTCCTGTGGCACAGTCTTTCAAGGAAAATTTCATGATATGGTTAAATTAAAAGTTGGAAAAACAATTCTAGAAGTAAACAACAAAATAACAGTAATTGAAAGCAGTCAAAATCTTAAGCTTTAGATTCAGAATAATTGGTTCCCTCTAGCCAATGACTTGTTAAAAAATAAAAAATTTGGCTTCCTAAGTATATCTAAATATTCTGCAACACACCTTGCAGAGTGCAATAGTGATATCATGCATAGTAGGTGCAATAATTATGGATTTTTCAGGGTTATACTACAGGACCTGATTGTCAAGCTGTGATTATAATAAATCAAATTGGTCCCAAATGAGTTATTGATGAAATGCATCCAACGAGTAACCCTGTAAGAAATTTCTGTTTTCATTCAAATCCTTGATACCACTCTGCAACACTCTGTGACATATTGCAACCATCCTTAAGCTGATAATTCATACAGACAAGTAAATTCACACTCACCAAGAGCAATGAAATCACCAGGAGGAGGGAGTCCTGCAAGGATAAAATAACAATGAGGTGGACATCAATTACTTGCACTACCAAATACTTGAAATAATATATTTGCAAATAAAAAAATCATAGATCTTTTAGCAAACTAATAGATGTAGAGACAAAGGCAATGTTTCACACTGTTGTCACCTGTTTTATGATTTGAACTATTTAGCAGCATCACTCATAAAAGTTATGAATATAGTTTGAGCATAATGCTGCCCCCTCTACAAGGGAAAATGAGTTTGTCAACCCATCACACAGCAAGGCACGCACCCTTTGATCCACGGATTTTCATTTGATCAGAGGTTTTTCTCCGAATCGAAGGATTTATAGGTTCTTTCAATTGGTGGAAAATCCTTCAATCGAAAGAATGAAATTGGGAAAACACAAATGCAGAAAAACACTTGAATTTGGACCAAAATAGATTCCAGAAATTAACTCAGCACAAAATTTTAGGGGGGGGGGTTACCATTGCATCAAAAAAGTTCACCAATGCAACCATCAGAGATTCCAAATTTTGTACAAAGATGTGTGATGGGAATGCACAGTGGCGAAGGTCATGCTTGTCGTGCTCATCACAACAAGCAAATCCTCAACGATAAAAATTTTTATTTCTGAGCGTCTGAAAAAATTTACTTGCAGTTGCAACTGTTGAGTGCCTCTCAATCCAAAGCCGAATGGTACCCTTCACCTGTATGCTTCAGAGCAAGAGAAGCGAAAGTATCATAGGGTGTCATAATGGTGGTGCACCATAACTATAGCAAGACTGAATCCAATGATTTGGTTGTGCTTAACAATAGAAATTGCAATGGACCCCTTGCATTTTAGTCCTGCCTAACAATGCAAAAGAACAATGCAGGTCGTGCTATAAAAAATCAGCACAACCATATTCATAATAATTAAACACTGTGAAACATTGTCAACGGTTCATAACTTCCTACTGAAGTAGCAAAAATGGAAATTTATGCACAAGCACTTATTTGCAACGGCGATAACATCTCATTGCTTCAAAAGATTAGAGAGGCATTTTTCTGCAAGGAACATCTGGTTAAACACATGATATTAACGGTATAGACATGATGTTATTGTAGATGGCTTTTTTGTTGACCCTGAATTACTCAACTTCAAAACAATAGGGCAATATTTGGTTGTGAAAATAAGAAACCAGCTAAGAAACTTTTGGTATTAAACGCCAATATTTGCATGGTAAATTAAGAAACTTTGAGCAATAGGGCCTGATTCAAGTTTCTTATAAAAAGGTTCGTGGGCTCGACCAACTTTCTCACAAAAATGCCTTAATTTGTTAACAGATTCCAGCAGTACTTTTAACAAGAGATTTAACAAGAGGCCATAATTAATTCTCATTTCTTTCGAATTACCAAAAAGCATTCCAAATTGAAGTTTTTTTGAAGCTATTGGCGCGCAGAATCCTTCAATAATAGGGAAAAGCCTCCAATCGAATAAATATCCATATTGACAGAGGGAGAAGGGGGATTTTATGCCAATTTTCTTGTTTTGTTTTTGCTGGGGGGGTCCAACAATTTTGCATCTAAATGCTATTAAAATATATCGATATTAGATTGGGCCATTCCATTTATTGAAACTGCAAATACCATTTTTAATCAATTGTAAATGTATTTTATGACAGGCTTTACCTCGGCCTTTCGCACGATTTTTTGCTTGTGGAATTCTTTGCTTCTCCATCTTTAAAATTCTAAAATGGCGGCAATTCTTAAACTGGATCTGCAAACGAGGTCAAGGGCTAGTTCGCAAAAGACAGCACGTGCATCTTTTTCACAAAACCAAAACCATAGCCAAAACGCAGGGGCGGGAGCTACAGGAGGTGTGGGGTTCACACCCCCACAGATGGAAATTCTCGATTTACTCGGCAGACCGGGGAGTTTCAGCTAATGGTATACAGAATATGCTCTCTCTTCGTTGAGCTAATTTGCCGCTGCAAACCAGCCTTCCTTTTCTATTTTCTGTTGCGAAAACAAGACTATGCAAAGGAAGTGTCTAGCCTTTCATACAAATTTACCCTGTGCCTTCGAGACATCTAAAAAACTGAGATTTATCCGAAATGCTGCATGATATGCACGGCATGCCGAGTTGCGAGTCCGTTGTTCTGTTTTGTAAGCCTTTATACTGAGTAATCAAACCTCGGGCTGGGTCAATTTTGCCGTGTAGGTATGGTTGGTGTTCACATGGAGCGCATCCTTCATTTGTAGAAAACAACTTGTTTATGACTCGATCTATAATGGTAGCAAAGCTGACCCATGTCAGGGCAGGTCGACTAGTCTGTCCTACTCAATTCGCCTGATGTAGGGCAAATTGTTTTTAGCAAGCTTCCATGCTAAATGCTGGATTGGACTTACTCAACAACTTGACCAAGCCCAGGCCAGCTTGTCTCAAGCTCCGCTACTCGTGCTTTTGATTCTTCTTGGTCAATAATACTATGCCAAATTTTTATGTAATTTAACTTTTGATGGGATCAGATAAATGATTCTACTTATTGTCTAACCAGCGTTCAGATTCAAGAAAGTACTGAGTCTGTGCGCAGGTAATTATTGTCTCATTGCAAGCAAAGTGCTCTTAAGGCTGATTTCCACGGGGCGATTTGGCTGCGAATTCGCTGCGAAATTGGTACTGGGCATGCGTAGTGACTTTTTCGAGATTTCGCGGCGATTTACAGCGAATTCGTTGGTAGTAGGATAAGGCTGATTTCCACGGGGCGATTTCGCTGCGAATTCGCTGCGAAATTGGTACTGGGCATGCGTAGTGACTTTTTCGAGATTTCGCGGCGATTTACAGCGAATTCGCTGGTAGTAGGATAGATTCCTACTTTTTCGCAGCGAAGGGTGTAGAGACTCGACTAGACTATAAAAATGGCGTCAAGTAGCAGCAACCAATTCAACTTTTCACTGCCAATCGAGGCACTATCTGGGCAAAATCAGAGTCTATTATCAGCCATTCTTGGAATACAACAACAAGAAGAGGGATCACCAGGCACAGCAAAGTTCTATCTATACAACCCGAAACAAAAACTAGGGTATTACGTGAAATATTTAACTTAAAGTAAATTAAAGAATACGACTTGTTAAAAATTTATTTTACGAAGTAGTAATAAAGGGAACAGTGGCGAACCATTTTGGAAAGTGAGTGCCAAGACAAGGATTCGCGGCAATTTCTCTGCGAAATCTCAAAGCTCACAGCGCATGCCCGGATCCATTTCGCTGCAACTTCGCGACGAAATATTCGCCTCGTGGAAATCAGCCTTGAAGTGCGCAGGTCCACATCAACCAACACGAGGTTGCCAAACATTAAACCTGCGTAATGATATAAAACACGTATGTATGTATGTATGTATGTATGTATGCATGTATGTATGTATGTATGTATGTATGTATGTATGTATGTATGTATGTATGTATGTATGTAAGCACTGTCAAAGCATTGAGGGGAAGTTAGAGAAAACGGGGACGTCAATGAATGATACGATCAATGGATACATTTTTTATAACTAGAATTACTAATCAATTTCTGCCTCTGGGTTTTAATTAAAGTATTTGCAGAGCTGCAAGGGGGCTTTGCAATTTCAAAAAAGTTGAAGGTGCACGATAGGGTACTTTTATCCCAGCATCCCGCACATGTTTTGCGGAATATCCCGTATCCTGCACTGTATTACTTCAAATCCCGATCACCTACATCATCTTGGCTTACCTGCATTCTGTTTACCAGGAATCATGTATCCCGTATCCTGCCCATCAAAAAAGGCCGATCCTACCATCGCGCCAAACCTATTGTGCACCCTCCTTAATAGCAAAATGATATACAGAAACGGGCATGCATAACTAATTTTCTTGAGCAATTTTTTTCGATGATCTTAGGGGCGTGATCTTGGAAAATTTTTCAGCGAAAATCCCCCCCCCCCAATTATTTTCAACCCCCACTTCAAATCCACTTATTGTCGGGCCCTGCTAACTTTTTGGGTAGATAGTTTGTGCATAGTTGTGTCGGTGCTTTCGACCTGCTTCCAGTATACATACAGTCCAAAAAACTGTTGGGTTGAAGTTCACCAACTTATTTCTTAGATTACCGTTTCATTATTTGGTATGTCGGTCAGAGCCGCCGAGAGATTCTCGAGGCCCAGGGGCAAAGCTGCAAAAAGGGTCCCTTGTGTCTGTGACCAAGCAGAAGGACATAAAAGGCAGAAAGCAAGAAAATCTGGATGGACTTTTAGAACCTTGTAGGCTGTACCTATTGGAAGGTTGCTTGAATACATCTAAAGAGGCTCTATGTAAAACTGCTTAATAGGGGACTTTACAAGTTGTGAGTTCGCAGTAGATCAAACACAGAAAAATCTTCAGTTAAACGGCAACGCATTTTTATATTCGGCTCGGCAATTTAACTCTCGTCTACAATTCAACTTTCGGCTAACAATTCGAATCGGCTAATCAAGCATGAGCGGCATCAACGGCATTAACGGCATATTGTTCTGACAAATTTCAGGTCACGAAGGGAATTCTTGTCTCTTTACAAAGAGATAAAAATTTTGATATAAGTCGATGAGGCCCCCTGGACCCTAAGGCCCCCTGAACCCCAAGGCCCTAGGGCAAACTGCTTCCTCTGCCCTTCCTTCTTGGCGACCCTGAGGGCTATCGTTTACAATTTCTTCTAGTGGCACAAAATTTGTCTACAAAGGAGCGTTTACTTATTCATTTAGAAAGAGCAGGGTCACAAAAAATCTCAAATGCAACGCCCTCGTATTCTCTGTAAATTCTGAATGGCCCCACAACTTCCTCGAACTCTACCACTTCCTCGAAATTACTCGGCAATCTCAGGTCTGACACCCCCCTTAGAAAATTTTCTAGCAACGCCCCTGCCAAAATGACCAGTGATTTCAGGTTATTCAAACGACTCGCTCAGAATGTCAAGGCAAAAACACAAAGTGAAGATTACAGTCTCTATTCTGTGTCAAAAAGTACCAGGATTTTTTTCGATTAAAAATGTAACACGAAGGCTCCAGAGGCGTTGTGGGAAGGAGGGGCACATTTCAAGTTTTTCCAACGAGGGATCACATTTAAATTCGATGACGTCATCACACGCATGCGCATTGCATTTAAGGCATTTGCTTGATTTTAAGTGGCCATTTTGATGACGTACATCAGTAGCCGAATCAAAATGTACATCCGATATATGCAATGCGAATCAAACGTTTGAAGACCATTTTGTTTCTGTCGATTTATTAACATAAGTTTTTGTGCTGTACATAGTTGATATGCTACATAAATCATATAAACGAAGTGTCTACATTGGGATTGCAGCAGAAATCTTGACCCGTACGCAAACAGTAATGATAGTTTAAAACTCAACAAAGTCAATAAGAAAATATCAAAACTGAATGTACTGCAAATTTCCGAGATTTTCCGACACAGTACGCTAGGGGGGTTTCACGCTTTTCGAAGGCTCTTATACCCCGTTATAAAGAGCATAAATAACTCTTCCCTTGCACTTCATCAACCACTGCGCCAATGTCAACTGCTTTTTTAAAACTTGTTTTAATCTTTTTGATTTTGGCTACCAATCTTTCCTTTATGACTTCTTCTTTACTGTCACAGTGAGGAAATTATTAAATTTTTTACTCTGGGTAACTGCTAGTGAAATTCTCTTTATGTCAGCATATTTTGATTTAAACGTTTCCCAATCTTGTCCACTCGTTAATTTTTATTGTTTTGCAATCATGGACTACCTTTAAGGCAAAATCATCTCTTCTTCTCTCCACTTTAATAACTTTGAGTTGCTTTTCGTCTGCGACATGTTGAAAGCAAGCAAAAACGATCAAAGAAACATAATGAAAGCAGCCACGGTCCTCGAAGCACAACCAAACAAAGTAAAATGGCGCCAGTAGCTTTTTGGTTCCGATCTGTTTGCTTTTAAGCATAACTGCATCCGATCTCGTGTAAACGCTGGGAAAAAATGGGTCTCGATCCAAATCTATCAGCGTAGTTTTGGATCCGATCTCTATCTGTTCCGGTGTGAACGGGGTCTTAGTGACGGCCTCGTAATATGCACTAATGTGATGGCCGTAATGAGTGAGATCGAGGGGAGGGGCCAAAACAACGAGGGGAGGGGCCAAACTGTAGCTGCAAGCTGTGCTGTTAACCAGGAGCGAAGATGCACATCTCTTTTAGGGGGTGTGCTCTTGGCTTGGACTGGGATTTGACTACGAAGGACAGAGTATTTTGTCTACAAAGTGGCTTAGCTCCCACTTTCCACAACCTGTCTACGTCCCTCACGTGTAACGACGACATTCATTTAAAACGAGATCAGGAACAACAAGGAAACTTTTGAAAATATCAGAACCGACAATTCATTAAAAATTATATATTTGAGTTGATACATTTACCTACGACAAGGAGCGTCTCTGTCAGAACTAAAACAATATTAACACATATGATGAATCCGTTACCTCGCAGTCTTTGTACTCTAGTTATCCGTAAAAAGCCAAATCAATTCCCCTGTAAACAATGTCTCTCTCACGTGTTCATTGGCTAGTTAAATTATTGCATTCAATCAATTTACAACATTTCTAACTGTATCCATTTTTTCTTTAATTCAGCCTTACATACAAACAGCTGCTTAAAATAGGAACACCCAAGAATCTTTTCAAAAGTGTTTTCCAGGCTTCCCGGAACCACTATTTTCAATGCCTTTATTCATAGAATATCTTTATTGACCAAGCAGTATAACAAGCACCGCAATGCATTTAATTTGTAACAGTTTTGGAATAATTTTGTATTGCATATAAACTAGAATAAAACACAAAATGTCCAGTCCTTTTCAAAATGGAAGAAGGACGACCTTTTGACTTGCTGTATGAAAACCAAAAGGTAAACAACCAGGCTTGAACTGACCGAAAGTAAAAAGCATGTTAAATACCCCTTTAGCCTCAGAGAATGCCAAACCTGTGGTTTTCAGAAATGAAATAAGTAGAAAGGAACATATTAATGAGGAAAATCAAACAGGTAAGCTATTTCAGGGCCTAAAATACAACAAAGTGTCAGATTACAGCTTAGAATGAACTGGTGGAATGTTGTCAATAAAAATTTGAAGGTCTTACCATTGAACCAGTAGGAACAAAAACGTAAGATATTGGGATAAAGGGCATGACTGCAAAACCAAGCCAATGGACTGCTATCACTATCCAATGGCCAGTATGGAAATATAGGAGGTTATTCAATATACCAATTTGATTGTTCTGGGCCATGAAAAGCATTGCTGGCGTATCCGAGTTTGCGATTGTCATTGAATCCACAGCAAAAATTAGATATTAATGTTAATACAAATTAGACATAATATTTCACATAACATTATTTCAATAATGAGCCATTCCATAAAATGCATAAAACTAACGATTCAAACTATACAAAAAAAATGACTACTAGATACTTGGTCATTTAACATATGTTGTAAAACTATAAATATTCAGGGTAATACAAGTTTCATATTATATGTTTTCCAAATGGTGGAAAGCTACATGCTACAAAATATATGAAACGTGTATTACTATATATACATGAATTAGAGAAATAGAGTGTTAAGCAGCCAACTGCTTGCTAGATTTTTAATCCAAGCCGTTCCATCACAGATTCATAAACAGTCCAGGTTAGTGCAGCCATCATGGTTCTACGAATGCATCGTGGCAATGTGCCTTTAAATAGGCCAGTTAAGCCATTGTTTTTGACAACAATGAAAAGACAGTCTGCAGTATTTTTATACCTAAATGGGTAAAGTTGCATTTGCGTTTTTATTACGTCGGCAGGCTGGGTGGCTACAGATGCTAGGACCCCTGCTGATACTCCACAAAAGAAGTTTAAATTGGTTTGATATTTTGTTTCACCAAATCCTAGAAAACAAAATACATATGTAGAGAATGTGAAAAACCTATTGAAGTGCAGACAAAAAACGACAAAAATGATAAAATGTGACCGTCAAAGAAAAATTTTGCGGAAATTTACCGTTGGCAGTAACATCTTTAGCTTTGTTATAAAACATTAGATACAGCCCTGAAAACGGTGCATCTCTAGCAATTGTAGCAACGCAACCACTAAATAGTCCTCTTAGTCCCTCTGATTTCCATATTGATACTAAAGCACTTATTACACCTCTGTAATTGAAAATACCACTCTAAAAGAAAAAATAAAAGGTCATGTTTCTTTTGATGAATTGTGTTGAATAATATAGTTCTTGCTGCTTAAAGTTTAGGATGTTTGTAGTTTGCAGCACTCACACAAGACGATCACGCTAAACAACAAGCAACTTAAGGATGTTAAAACCAAAACTACTACTATCTTTGCGTAATTCTAATAGGAAAGGAAAAAGACTGAAAGAAGAAACGATGATGCCAAAGAGACGTGTGCAGTAAGCTCTTCCACATTGAGACTTGGAGTGAAACAGCTAATCGCCTTTTACATCTCGATACTACAGATTAAACGCACAAAAAAACATGGGAAAAACTTCGTAAGACTTCGTGAGTTAAAAATGTTGACATGAACTTATATTGATGAATCTCCGTAAAACATGTAAGTTGAAACATTGAATTATGGGTCTATAATTGAATTGAAATATGTTACAACTTACTTCATAACGTGTTTTAACGACGGTTATGGGAAGTAAACTAACACCAGCAGCGCTCCTTGCTGTAAATCCGAGCAACACATTTTCCAATGCCTTTGGCTCCCTAGAACTAGAGACATACCAGACATGACAAAATTATACGTTTACTACACACCTTGCTAGATGGAATTTGAATGCTGAAAAGCTAACTTTAAATCCATATGCCTATGTAAATAAAGCAAGGACCGATGCAAAACGACCGAAAAAGAGAGTGGAGAGCGACAACGATTTAAAATTAACATTTAATATGGAAATTCTGCGTAGGCATAAAGAGCTTCTTTTGAGTACGGCCTTTTATTTTGAAGAAGCCATATACGGGTGCAACATTAGTATATGAAGTTTAACTTAAATCTGATGCTTTTCATCTTGTATTTTCTACTGCTTTGCACCAGCCTTTGCTTACATATCAACAGGATCTTGATGTTTCAAATATTACCAGAATGGATCTGTATTTTTTGGTCAACTCATAAAACACTACATTCTCTCAGTGTAGCACAGGACGATTTGTTAATTTCCGTATCAATCGAAGCCTCTTCATAAAATGGAAACATACATGGTTATACTGTTCATAAAGATATTTTGAAGCAAATCAGATCTAGAGCATCAAAATCGAAATCTTTGCTATATACTTACATAAACAATATAGATTTCAGAAGATGCAATGCGCAAAAGTAGATACCAACACCTGGCACAGTTCGTGATATCGTCTAAAGGATTAAAAACAATGTCAATACAATAATCATTATCACAAACTCGCATCTTTCATGGTTTTTCTTAAAACATAATCATAATTGACCCCATTTCTAAGAGCAGCTACATGAAATAAGAAACTCTCCCCTTAGTAAACACAAGCTTGATGCAGAACGTTTCATGAAATGCAGGCAATAAACAAGCTTTGTTTTTGTCTAAACCATGACAATACCAGATAGTCTTTTGTGCTATGAAGATAGATACAGAAACAATCAAGCTTACTTTCATGGGCATTACGTAACTAGAAACATAGTGTTTTTCATTATTCTTAGTCACATTAGAAGCTCCAACCTATAGAATGTTCTGAGATGCAGCTTTTGGAATTTGCGGAATAATGCGAAGTTTCTGCACAATATCTCAGAGAACATTTATTCAAAAAAAACAGTGACTTGGCAAAGAATTTCTAATACCAGGCTTCCTAATTCATTTGAGATTTTCCTATTTTCAAACCTCCAATGGAAACAGCAATTATCCTCATGGGTGGCCTTTTTTTATCAATATGAGATTCCTGGAGCTTCCCGTGATTTCAAAAACCAAGAAATTCAATATCAACTCAATTAAAGTGAGTTTCAATAGCGTGTAAAAATGTTCCGCAAAACACAAATTTTATTACAAACCATTAATGATTTGAAACCCTAAATCAGATACCATTATCATATTCACCATACACAAATACAATGGTTAAGAGGAAAAAATTAAACAAGAAATTTCCATCTTCAGTGAACATGGTGAATATGTTCATGTGCAAAATGCAGCTTTTTAAAAGCTGTAATTTGCAGGAAATTTGTAAGGGATGAAACTATACATCACTGAAGTTAGTCTGACCCTTTTGAATGATTTAACTGTCTTTTTGCTTTGAAATAGAGATTATGATAGAATAACATTCCATCCTTTGATAGATGGAATCGCATTCTTTGGTTCTGAGGATTGCAAACATCAAGTGAAACTAATAGGAATCTCATGTTGATAAAAGAGGCAGCCTCTAGGGATGACTGCTTGCTACATCAGAGGTTTGACAATGTGAAAGTTTCAAATAAATTATGATGCTGTGCATCAGAATTTTCCCTGCTAGGAGTTCCATATTTTGAACAAGTTCTGCATTATTCTGTAAACTACAATATGTCATAAGCTACTAAAATTCACAGTCTGTCTTTTAATCAATCCTAAGGTGCCACTGTCACAAAGCTCAATTGCAATGGTGACACAAACTATGCTGAGTCTGAACTAAGATACAAATTGGGTGGATAAGTACCATTAGCAGAGTTTGAAAAATCTCAGTTAAAAAAGGAATGAAGAAAGGACTTAACTTACAGGAGTGACCCCTCTCCATAATCCTGTGATGCTGTCTGTTCTTACAACAGTAAATATGGTAGATATCATTCCATTGCTCCTAAAAATAAATAAAAAGTAGAAAAAGCATGAAAGGAAAAGGCACTAATTAAATTTTGCCTAGAGGTAATTTGCCTTTAATTTTTCTCATTTAATACATTAAATACTATACCCATCTCAGGCCTGCAGTGTGATTTGATTGGGGTTGAGATAGGGGGGAGGGCATATTTTGATCTGAGGTTGTGCGGTTAACAAACATCGCCTCCTTTTCATAAAAAGATAAACATGTGTTATGTAAAATTTTGATTATCATTGAACCTAATTTGACAAATGATAGTAGTTTTAAAGTATTTGCAGTGCCTTTCAGTAGCAAGGAGAAGCAAGTCTTAGGCAATAAAACAAAACCAATTAAGATATAGTTATACTGCTGAGCAACAAATCCATCCTCAGTCAATCATTCCAAAAGTTCCCCCCCCCCCTGGAAAGAATACCTTCAGGATCCATTACTTAATGAATTGGTTTATTTTTTTAGTCATCTGTATGAAACAGTTAATTTTTTTATGACATGCAGGCAGGGGCGGCGGGCACAGCTATTACTGTTATTACAGTAATAGCAATTTTTCAGGAGATTCTCCTTGTGTTTTGTTATCTGTGTGTTAGAAACCCTCCTTGAAGAACATTCCACTTTCAAATATTTTCATCAAACTTATTTCATGATTCTATGCTTTGAGCAGCGGCAAAGCCAATATCATTAACCAACTATCTACAATAGGAATTATAAACACCCACTGTCTGGACTTTGCAAACGGCCACGCTATTACTCTCTCGATTCTAATAGCATTTCAGGAAAAGACAATGGGAGGGCTGCTTTCTATGTCCCGTAAACTCCTGCATGTTTCAATAGCCATTACCTGTCATGCTATTACTTTTGAGAAGTGAATAGCATTGAACATATCATCCCATAGGCTACTACCAGTTAAAGTCACGCATTTTCCTCAAGTAAGTTTCAGTGGCAAGATCTTTCAATCATGTATCAAGTTAGTGTTCACTGGAATGTTTCGAAAATTTTCTCTATTTTATTGACCCAAGGGAAATTATCTTGTGAACATCGTGTTCGTTTAAAACATGATGAACGTAGGTGCCCCACTTAAGAGCAGTTTGCAGATTGAACAGTTGCTGCGGTCAAATGGAAACATAATCAAATAAAGTTTTAAACAATTCACAGCTTACTTGAATGCTAAACAAAGTGCAAATCACAAATAACTCAATATTTTAATATTTAAGCTAGAAAATACAATGAATGACACCTTGTAGACCATTGAGCATTCAAGGCTGACCTTAGATATAGGAGTACATGAAACTGCCCACATCAAAATAAATCACATCATAAAAGTATTGTCAATCTTTTATTTAAGAAAAGCACAAAGATTCTTCATGCCGTTTCATTCATTTACTAGCCATGAGTTGTGAAACAAAAAATCATCTTTTGGTAAAGATTCTGAATGCTCATCCTAGTTCCATGCTGTTTCCTGTTCTTTAGGTGGATATTATCAAGCATTAATTCATTTATTCAATTGGTGGTTTATTGATCCATTAATATAATAAAACCAGTTGTTTATCACTTATTTTGTTTTTCATACATTGAAGATTCAAAACTACATGATATCAAGTTTAGGTACAACCATCAAACCATGACAGTGAAAGTTTCTTAAAATGATGACAACATCTTACTGAAGTAATAAAAACTTTACTTCCTACTTTCAAAAAGGCCTGAAGTCTTTCCATTTTTCTCCACCTTATTGACATTATGTTATCCTCCAAGGTTACCAAGTAAGCAACCATTATTTGGTCATGAACAGTAGTGCATAGATAGGCAGATAGATAAACAGGCAGATAGATCGATAGAGAGTGGCTACCTATTCAATAGATTCATCAACTAAACAATAATTAGTTACTCTCTGAAATTCATGCATGATCATACCCAAAAACAGCTGGTGCCTGCACTCTTGTTTTAATTAAATCCAATGGCTGGAAAAGAAGGCATGAACAACCACCACTAAATGAGCCAGCCAGAAAGCTTTTAGAGATTGATCTTTCCTGCAAAAAAGCACAAAATAAATCATTAATTTGATCTCAAATCCTCTTTTGCTGCATATGGTTGGCATTAATCTTCCTTGCAATCTCTTCTCCTTCAGTTCATTCAATTATGCATCAGCCATGCTTATTCCATGCATATACCACGCACATCCATGCATATAAAAAATTAGATATATAACTACAAAAAACTTTATGAGACCATAGATGAGATTTCATTTTAATGAGACAAAATCTGAAAAAGATCTGTCAAATTATCCACCAAGCTATCACTAAAATACATATAGTTACTTGCATATTATATGTATGTACATATGTGTGTATGGACATATGTATGCATGTACAGATGGGCATTGATGTATAATTGTAACGACTAGGCTTAGGTTGTTTATTTCATAAAACATTCATTCCTTTTTCTCCCATGCCAACCTAGTATTAAAGGCTTTAATCACTATCCAATCTCTTGCATCTCATTACATTAGTCACTCTATCACATTCCTGCCATCCTCTCCATTCATTCCCACGCATTATTCACTTAATCAATGCTATTCATCACATTTTACTCATCCTCCATATTTACATGACTCTACATCAGTTAATTTTAGTATATTATCAATAATTTAGTATTATATCAAGCACGTAACTTAGTTCCATAAAGTCAATCAACACAGTCAAAGTCCATTTAATGATCAACCCCATCCCTGCTCTTTCTCTGGCTCAATGATGGCCTGAACAGTCCATGGAAGTTGAAATATGCAGCTTGGTTGGACTAGTTGAGCTAAGTCAACCATTTCCACATAATTTCAACTTTTGATTGTTCAACACTTTATGAAGCATGACACATGGCTTCTAGCTTGTTATGGCTTAATTACAACCAACACTGATATCTGTTTGATTTTTCTATATAACATGCATTCATGTGTGGAAAGTGTATTCACGTGTGGCATCATTCTTTTTAGGTGGACACAAGACAAATCTTGACAAAATATGGTTTGTGCATATATCATGTTCTGTATACTAGCCGGAATAGTTATGCTGGTTTTAATGACTCACTGCATAATTAAAAAAAAATGCATGCAATATTGAAAATAAATTTGTGCACACACCATATTTCTCCAATAACAAAAGAATACTTGCAAGAGAATTTCCTCTTCCACAGGAAAAAGTGCCAAATTCACCTAATGTATGACATTTCTTAAACATCTTTCTATTATATGGATGATAGGCAAAGCTAGCCCCATTCCTTCTTTTTAAATGTTTCCCACACCACAGGTCACAAACTCCAATTTCTGAGGGCATGATACTGGCTTTGGACACAAAAATGTTGAACTGCCTTCAGCGTGCCTTTCATCATGCTGGATTTAACTGCAGTTTTATTAACAAGATCTAGGAAGTACACAAAGGAAGAGCAGAGTGCATGTGCATGCTTGCCTTAAATTTTCCACAGTAATTAGTTTATTGCCAATTAACCTACTGATTATATGCAGATGATTGTTAAGGTTAGTAACTGAACCCTCGTAACAAAACCTTTTAGCATTTGAGTCTGGCGATAAAGCGATGTCGAGTGCAAATCGGACAGTTATATTGAGCAACCTGAGGCAAATGGGATAGTTCACAATACAAAGGTCTACACCTGAAACTGTGTCAAAAACTCAACAGCAAAAATCATCCTGACAAAACTGGTTAAGCTTAAGATACGGACATGAATGCTAAATTGAGGTAGACTTATGGTTCAAACTGATGATACATTGCGCCTCATAATGTCTCCTATGTCAACGTGATATAATCAGTTCATGTGTTTTGCAAACCTAAATAAATTACTCCTTATCTTGATAAGTTATGCCATTATACATTTGTACATGGGAAAGTTGCCAAGCGCTGCCCGATCAGGCCTTCTTGGGCTGAGCTCCTCAACAATGTTGTTTTTTACCTGCTCGCAAATAGAGCTTATCAAAAACTCATTTATCAGCGCATTGCTGTTTGGTATTACCTTTCGGGTCATGTCTCTTTCTAAACCAAACGCATTCCTTCTATTTTCCCCCTGTCATATCTTTGTAAACGCTTCACCACTTCTCTCCCACAAGTTACTACTTCGTTTATGCTGATCATGTGACGAAATTTCTTGTGGTCTGGGGCTGAGCTCGCTGGTCTGAGTCTGGTCTAGGGTCTGCCTGGGAGTCACATGCGCTTGTCCGCAGCACCGGATGCCTGTCCAGCAGAGAAGCAAATACACAGCAGGAGGACTGAACAAAAAGATTGAATTCAAGGGACAAATTCACCGGAAAGGTTTCCGCTCTCGAGACATCATTACCGTAAACCCCTTTTCCTTTTTTATTCTATATCATCAAATCGGCTTTTCTTTTTGCTTTATTTCTGTTTTAGTCTTTCTGATTCTTGCATTTAATTTTCAAACCAAGTTTCATACGCCATTGCATATCGTCAATTCGCTACAGGAGGGGGGCTTTGGGGTTTTACGGGATGCGGGCTTGGCCATATTTTACCCTCGGGTTTTCCTTAAAAAACGTGCGGGTTTTCGGGTTTTACATATCTGACGGGTTATAGGTTTTGCCATTTTCTGAGCTCGGGTTTTCGGAATTTAGGTTAAAATCATCGGCCTTTCGGGTTTTTGTCGCCTCGCGGGTACCAAGTTTTCCAAATTATAGCGATGAACGCATTTTTTTGTTCGGAGCAAAATCGAGATTTCAAAGGGCCATAAGATATTTTATTGATTGATTGATCAACATTTATTTATACAGGGTAATACATTCAATAATGAAAATAGAAATAATGTCCAAACCAAATATCATACAATTAAATAACAAAGATAAACGAAAATAAGATATTCTGGCTAGAAAAGAAAAGTTGAAAATTGATTTGAGAGTAGCCTGTAAAAGGTTTTTTATTATTTGGTGCTTATTTTATTCCACACATTCACACCTCAATTCTGGAAACTACAATACTTGTAAAAAGTTGCGAAGCCAGGTATTTCAAGATCTGTGTCGGTATTACGCAGGGACCGTGAACTGTTCCGATAATTTTGTAAACAGCATGTCCATGAAGAGGTTTGAAAACTAGTTTAAATTAAAAAATCGATCATTTTTTTCATAGGTAACCACCCTAGGCTTCCAATTAAAGTAAGAGATGATACATCATAAGGATTTTGCAGCCTTTTCAGTATATTAAAAAGATTTCCTCCTCAGCAAGCCCATACCGAGTAGCAATTTCTGAAATGTGATTCACCTTTACTTGCATACTTGTTTGTTCAATTTCAAGCATGCCTATGGCACTGGAAATCTTATCTATAAAAAAGATTATATGTTATCGAACATAAGTTCTGAATTACTTTGAAAGCCCAGATTCTTATTTGATCCAATCATATCTAGGATTTCTTCGTTTATATGGAGATTGATCGCAAGATCTCCCTGGTTCAAATAATGTTTGTTCAAATTGCTTCAAGAACCAAGTATGCAGTTCTTAATTTTGGCTACATTATGGGAGAGCTTATTACCTTCCAACCAAATCTGAAGCCTCTTAAGGTCTGCAATAGCTGCTTTAATGATCTAGGGTTTAGATTTTGATGATGACGAAATGCTCCTGTCGTGAGTATTATGTCGTCAGTACTTTTGTGTATTGCAACGCACAGGGAAAATTATTCACTGATGTCAAAAAAAGAAGTAGACCTAATAGCCATCCTTGCGGTACGGTGTAGTTTATGTTAGCTATGTATTGTCATATACTTAATAGCATTGCTTCCGATCCTGTTAGTACCATGCAAAACAATCCAGCTCTACTCCCTGCACTTGTAGTGAACTAGCCATTGAATGTGGATTGCATGATCTGCAAAGGGTTTTTTCAAGTCAATATATAAGGAATTGTTTGTCAAAATCATGATACCAGTCATCATTACTTTTCAATAAGCACGTAAAATTTGAGTCAGTCTTAATATCGTCGAAGTAGGTGTAGAGCTGGTGTAAGATTGTCTTCTCAAAAAGACGTGAAATAACCGGGAGCATGGATAAAGGATGTAGTTTTTAATTTTTTTTTAGCAAGGCCCATCTTTTTGCTGGCAGGCAGACCTTATGAAGACTTTGAAGAGATGCAATCTATCCTTAATCCTTTAATACCTTAAACTTCTGCATAGTCTTCATAAAGTCTGCCTGCCAGTGAAATGGAGTGACAAAGAATGACGATACCGTCATTAGTAAGCTTTTTCTTTATATGACAAAATGCACTTTTTGGGATTTTCAATTTTATACTTGCGGGCTTTCCTAAATTTTCGTCCGGGATCTCGGGTTTCGCAAATTTTTTGTCCGGGTTTGTGGGTTCTGGTACCCCCCAAATCCCCCCTCTTCTAGCCCAGAATGTCCTTAATTCTCCTTTTGCCGAGCCGCCGGTTTTCCTACGGCCGAAGCTCTCAATCCCCTGGAGCATTTTATCGTTGCACGCATACCTGGGCCAATAAAAATAGCGTCAGTCAATTTGAAATGAATGACGCAGCTCAATGAGGATAGGCCTGAAATGACGCAGGCCAATAGAACAAGAACATTCTATGACGTAGGTTGACGCAGGCCAATCAATAGGCAGAGAGCAGTGAAACATAGCCTTGCCGGAAGGCCTACCAACTGAGAAGGGGAGGGTTTTGGATAGAATGGAAAATTGAATTCTGGATGATTCTCAGTATAAAATGAAAGCGACCTACTCAGGGGTTTTAGTCAAAAACATTAAGGATTTAGTTGTGTTTTTAGTAACAGCCATTGCATGAGAGTTACCTTCTCAAAAGATAAACACAGTGCCAAGCATTGAAAGGAATTTTTTGTCAGAGATTATAAATGTCCACCTTTTAGTACGATATACTTGTGAGAATAATCTTTGTAGGCATCTCTTTCATTGCTCTTAAAATCATTTTAAACCCTTCTACACATAAATTCCAAAACAACTTAAGAAAAAGTCATAACTCAATGAAAGCTCTCCTGAGTTCTATTCATGTGCCCATCAGCACCTGATGATTTATATGTTGAATTTTTAGTAAGTATTTTAATATCTGTTGTGTTGCTGTGTTGTAAAATAAACATCTTGAAGCTTACTTATAAACGCTTGTAAAACTGCTCCGAATTTTGAAATGAAATCATATTGTGGGCAATGAAAGAAAAACTGCATGTTTAGATCCAAAGGAGGCACATGTCAAAATAGCAAAATGTTCTATCTAACCACACCCTTCTTCTAATATAAAGGTACACCCTTTTGCTACAGTCAGATTTTACCCTGGATCTGCTCCTGGTACATGACTTTTCCATGTGTTCATCAGCTGAATCAGATGGTGTGGATATACTTTTGTTGTCATTCGTACTTATTTCCAAGTAATGATTCTATAATAACCTTTGATTTCTTTTAGTTTGCTGAAAAAATTCTTAGGAAACCTAGGGGGGGTATCATAATTCATGTCTTGTTCAGGCTACTATTGTCACATTGCAAGCAAATCGCTCTGAAGTGCTTTAAATTGAAAAGCATAGTGGGGAAGTAAGAGATAATGGGCATGTTCATGAATGATACAGCAATAGTTACTGTTGTAATCAGTGGCAGAAATTGAGATTTCAAATAGAGGGGCAAGAGAAATGAATTATCTGAGAATAAGGAGTGTGGCCCTCCCCAAAATTTCTATCACACCCTTTTATTGCCACTCCCTATAGTCACCATGCCCAGTTTGCAACAAGGCACCTTTTGTAATACAGAAAAAACAACCAAACCCTTTGCCGAAAATTCCACGTACATCCAAAATTTAAAAGCTAAGGAAATCCTAAGAATAAATGGGTCTACCTGCAATCAGTTGTTTTTAATTGAAGTTTACCAAAGTTTCCATTAATCGAAAATTGGGTCAGTAAACTAGAATTTTTCTCAAGATTTTAAAAGGCAGATCTGGACTGTAGTTCTAACCAGCTTGTGAGACAGAGCACCTTATCCTATAGCACACTGAGCTCCATAACAATGTTAACAGCATAGACTCCTGGAATCGTAAAGAAAAATGTCATTGAACATGTTTTTAATCATATACTTGGTAGTAAGATCTACTGAATAGGGTGTATCAATACCTTTTTCAAGATCTATCAGTTGCAAGTTCTCTAGGACAAGAGATAAATCCATAAAAACAACAAAATTTCATTTTCAAGTAATTCATCATTCAATAACTGGTTCACAGATTTGGCTACAACCAGCAGGTCTGATGATCTAAAACAAAATGAAAAACAATACAGATCTTGCAAACCAACAAAAATCTGGAAATGAAAGTCCCTAAAAAGGACTTAAGCTAGATAAGGCAAGAATGCTCCTGATACTTGCAATAAGAATAGGAAAAATCATAAGAATATTTGCATTTTTATGATTCTACATGTTTGTGTAAATTGAAAAGAAGACAATTGTCCAGAATTTCTTGTACATCAAGGAAGATCCGGGCATTTTTTTTTTAATTTACAAATAGGTATACATGGTTGTCATAAAAGCGCTTTCAGTAGAAAGGCTTACATTTCTAAGTTGTCTTTCAACAGAATTTCCAAATATTGATTGATTGAGGGGTGTCTATTGAATTGAAAAAATTAAGAAAGGCAATGTAGATCAAAAACAAAGCCTCTTTTACACAAACCCAACAAATAATATATCTTTTTAACTGAACCAGAATGTTATGGACCTCCTGAAAACCAAATGCAGTTTGCATAAAGTGCAATTTGTTAAATTTGCATGTATTGCAACTATTTACTCAGATGAAAAAAATGAGGAAAAATAAAATGTTTCTCCAAATAAGTTCTTAGATCTGCCAGAAAATATGCAAAGCTCTAAAAGTACAATATTTTTCATCTCTCAGCTTCATTCTCTCATTTATTTCACTTTTTTATGAGAACCAACTTTACAAAGCATAGATTATGAAAAAGACCATCAAATTGTACTCACTTAATCTTCATCTTCCTCATCTCCACCTCCACCTTGGCCTTTCCTCAAATTCTTTCTCTTGACACGACCAGGTCTGCCACAGCCATATGGAGAGTTCAGGCTAAAGTCAATGTGCTTCTGAGAATCAAGTCTTACCATAAAAGATGGTATGTTGACCAACTGCTTTCTCACACTATGAAGAAAGAAAATTGTTTTTTCTGAAAAATCAAACTTTGAAAGTTTGAAGAAATTGCAAAGTATAGAATGAAATAGCATGCTATCTGAAAAATTTTTGAAATGCAATAATGAAATATCAGTTGTAAAGTGCAGGTGTGCAAAAAGTCTTAAACTCTGGCCTACAAGTCCCACCAAAGTATTTTCTACTTCAACATAAAATGAATTGCAAAAATAAGAGTGAGCTATTCAATGCTCATTTTTAAAAAAAATGTTTTTCTTCAAAGTGATATGTTGTACAATACAATGCAATTAAAGCAAGCACAAAAAAATAGCAGTTTTCTTCTTAAGATTTCTGTCTGACTTGCAAGAACAGGATTATTAAGGTAAAAATTCAGAAGGGGAGGTCAGGAATACATTGGAAGAAGGATATTAAAACTTTGATCAAACTCAGTCTAGCAAAAAAAAAAATTATGAACTGATCTCATCAAAGTTCTTGAATACAATGACAATGTGAGCAATATATTCTCTAATCTGATGGTGGTGATTATTGGAATGGTCATCTAGTTGTTGTTTGACCCAGTCTTTAAGCATTTTCAAGAACAAAATTGATATATTAAGCAGGAAAAGTATGTGTTGATTAAAGATTTCATATCATTAGGTATATATCATCTCATATTGTGCAGTGTAATTTATTGTGTTATTATGTTAAGACAAGAAGAGTTGGCTTAGTGTACAATCCCAAATCAGTATGAAGGGTAACCATTTGTTATACTTTTATTCTAAAGGGTACACAGCTCATTTTCAATATTGATGGTTTAGACAAGGTGTTACTCTAGGTGGTTCACTTGTTTGCTTAAAGAAATACCTGCCTAATATATTTTAGATGTCTTACAGCCATTTAGCCTATCATTTACTCTACACTCTACATGTTTCACTTATTTAATATGAGAATTGAGAAGAATCCTCTATCCCAATACCATAAAAGCTCTATTTGAGCCCAGGATGCTTAATTAATGTTTGAGGTAGTTGGAGAGGGACTTATAAGAGAATTAGGCTTACAAAAGTTCGCAATAACACTTACAAAACTTTTTTCTGGGTTTGCTTGTCTAAGAACATATAAAATGGCTAGCTAGCAGCTACCAAATGCTAATACAGGCTATTTTATCTAGTTTTTATGAAGACCCAATCATAACAACAGGGGATTAATAGGGATAATAGTGATAGGATGCAATCTAAGCCTTATCCTCTAAACTGGGGTAGGAAGGCTTATTTGAATTTTTTTATTCAAAAGGGGAGGCCTTAATAGAGCTTTTACAGTCTAGGAAGTAAATGTACGGTCAATTCAATTAATCGAGCAAGTATAACCCAGTCTGTAGAGGAAGGACTTGGGGCAGCATAGTGTGAACATGTGATTCTCTTGGGTGCACCAAGCAGCTTTCCACATTATTCCTCAGGCTGATTGTGTCAAGTTTTGGTAGAAGGATCATAGGTAGTATGATCCTGCCAGTCAACCTAATATTGAACTTACTGTTTACTCATACCATGTGTGCATGCAACACCTAATATTTGCCAGGGTGCATTCCATGTATAGCCCACACCGAAGATCTTTGGGCCTAAGTGCATGGAATGCACACTGGAATATTTGGGGTGCATTTTGATCTGCAGCAAATTGTCTTGTGGGTGCAGTAGCCATGCTCTGCAGATTGGAGTTGAACGGTCCTCCCCCCTGGAAGTTTTAGAAAATCGTTGGTATTCAGGGATCCAAAGACTGCTTAAAAATTGGGGGTCACAAGCATAAAAAATGTCTTGTAAGCCTCAAGGGAACCAGTGTACACTAGCCATCACATATAACAACAGTTTCTTTTGACTTATTGTTTTGTCTTATTGTTATAAGGGACTCTGTGTGCCACAGTTCGATGGTGCAACATGGTCTTATTCTACTTTGGCTTACTAGTACTAGTTTTGTTCTAACTAGAATATAATTTTTATATTGCAACTTTTTTGCAAAAAGTGGCATATCAGCAGCAACTTTCCATAGGTAAGGGGTTCCTTTAGCTAAATTTAGATTCTGTGCAAGTACCAAAAGGTTTGCTGCATTTGCTTGGTATTCAGACAAAACATCAATGGTTGGGTGTTATAGTGCCATTATTAACGATGGGTTCTGTTGGTAAATTATGTTGCTACAACGCCTTTACATATATTGGACTTTGCTTTCATCGCCTGTTCTGCTAAAGTAGCCTTCAAATTACTTTAACATGTCATCGAAACTGGTTAAATCTTGCTCTTACCGTATGTGTCGCTGCCTAATGATGACACGAGCATGGTGAATCGACTTGGCTAGGCCCAATTTGAAAACTTGAGTTTGTAGCCTCCTCTCCAAGAAGTCTTCCACTCTCAGACCAAGGACGTAATCAAGCTTCATTCTGCTTTCATCAAGCACTCCTATACGTACAAGCCTTCGGAGGAGGGCATTACCTTCAAATAGCCGACGCGAGTCTTTCTCAGGAAGGGTCAACAAAACTCGGGCTCTCTTTCGTATTTGAGCAAGTGTAAACTTCACTCTCCAGACCTCTCTTTTATTTCTGAGACCGTATTCACCAATTAGCTTCAACTCTTGGTCGAGTCTAGCCTTTTCAAAAGGCCTTCTAGGGGTAACGTACGTCTTCGAATGTACGTTCTTCACCATCTTGAAAAGCGAAAAGAACGTGGTTTGTCGGGCCGCGCTGAAATAACGCGTAAGAGATCTGGTAACCAGTGCACTGCGGAGCATTGCGCAGCGCCACAGAAACCTAAATGATGTGAACAGTATATTATCATAGCCCCCCCCCATCGTATGTCCTAATTTGAGAGTCTGAGTTGATTTTACAACCTAAAGATAATACCTCTGTTTCGCACATCGCCGTAACAATTTTCTTCTTTTTCATTGATTTCCTGCATCATATTACTCGGAAAGTACTTGAGTAATGTCAAAACTTTGGAATGCCGTCAAAACACCTTGTTTAAAAAAGTCTTTTCAAAAGAGGAAGTGGATACCTTTAATAACGATGAGTTACGAATTTTTTCATTAGAATTGCCGTTACCACCATTAGAATTCCTTCATCTTGCAAAAATTTATCTTCCTCGGGTTTTTTAGAGAAATTGACAGGTTTGTCAGGCTAAACACATTTTTCTTAAGCATACTAAAAAGTTCGATTTATCTTCGATTTTGTTTTACATTGCTACAATCTTACATTCAATGTAATTCTCACAGAGCTTAACAAATTAAACGGTAGTAAGCTTGCCACTGAAAATTTGCAAACCGCAAAGATAAGAAGTGGAGATGGTGTGGAATGGCCTTGGCGCATTGATTGTGGATATTGATATGTTGTATCAGGTCCAATACTGAGATATGATTCTAACCTCGATTGCAGAGTAAATCATTTCAAGAGACGTAAGTTTTTTAGATCTCGATGAGTTTTTTGACACTCAGCTATGAAAATCTCTCTTTTTTCAGCCTTAACTTCCTGTTGGTATATAAGAACATCACAGTAGCAAAAACAATCACAATTCGGATATTTAAATTTTCGGACAATATTATTACAATATATGAGACGCGACGTGACTCAAAGTCAGAGGATCCAATCAGACAAGCCCGACAATTTTTTTGCAGAAAATTCGATTCTTGTGCTGAGAAGCAGAAATGTGAGAAGCGAAATCGGTTGAGTACAGCAATGATTGCCAATGCCCTAAAGCGAAGGAGACAAGGTGAAAATAGCAAACACAAACAAAACAAATCAAAGGCTATTGCGCATTTGATTGTCGAAGACTTGGACTTAGATGTGGAGAAATCGGACCAAGAATTAAAGAAAGTGTAACTACTGACATTATCTTCATTTGAATATTACAACTTTATTACTGTAGAAGAAACTTGAATTTATGGGAATGGAGTATCAAAAAGCAGATGATCGCTAACCAGAAAGTCTAATGCACTGAAGTTGGTAACTGTTTAATGTAACTGATTATCATTTTTTAATGTATTTAATGAATGTTGAAGAAGAGGAAAAACATCCCCAGAGAGCAGGTTTCAAGTTGGTCACTTTTTTCATTTATTTAGCTATCTAGATTTCCAATGCAGAGAAGTTTCGACACTAGTTTGTAGAAATTTGGATTCAGACGCAGAAATTGATTCCAGTAACGATTATGTATCATCACGTGACCTTTGCACAGAAAAAAAAATAGTGATCTGGAGGTAGATTCGAGTGATGCTGAGAATGATGAAGCTGATTACACAAAATGCGTACATGAGGGTAGTGATAAGGAAACGGATGTGTGATATGGAAAATGGTAGCACTTCTGAATACTCTGATCATCACCGGCTAGATAAAGGCATTGATCCTGATGACCATTGGATTGCGCAATTTTTTGATCAAGCAGATCCCCTTTCCTTCACATCTGACGCATTACTTTGCGGGAACCTTATGCCAAAAAAGGGCGTTCTTTATAAGTACTTCACAAGCATCGTTGAGCTCTTCTTTAATCCGAGCCTCGAATATGGCAGTGAAGTTGTAGAATTTTTTAAGGGTACTCGCACGACAAATTTTATCCGAGATCATGGCGTGTCACCTTTCTTGAGCTCCAATATTGTTAATGTTATTCCTTACCCTCTTGGCAACGATGGCAATGCATTAGAGCGAAGTCGGTTTATTAATTGATGAAGACCCCGAATTACCCTCAAAGGGTATATTGAAATACATTGCAATCAGTGTTAAGCCAATAAATCCATTTGCAATCAGTATGCATTTGCAGAGCAGATGACCTATTTACCAGGTTAAAGAGCGTACAATAGCTTCCATGCGAATGGTTCACTATGTAATCGTAGAATTCTTGTGGTACTAATTGCAGATTTCGAAGAAAGCAACCAACAGACACTCAAAAGCATCAAAATATCCATTGAAGAGGATAGATTTCTATGTGTCCCTTCTTTAATTAATTCCAGATGTCCTTATTGTTGGCAAAAGTTTAAAAGCAAAAATAGAAACTGGTTTCTACAAGTTGAAAATGAGCGGTCGTATCTGGCAATGATACGCAACATGAGAAATAGAGCCTCAAGCAACGTAATAAAAGAATTGTTGGAATCAACTTTCAAAAAATTGTCTTTGGCAGCAAATGTGCAATTTCCCAAGTTATGGCTAAAAATGAAAACATTAAACCCTTATTACTATACTAGAATTCTTGATGCAAAAACTGACTTTGCCTGTTTGTCAACAATGCACGAGGCAACCTAGAAGCTTGAAGGGTAAAGCTTGAAGCTTTTACCCAAGAATGCCCACGTTAGACATCAAGATCGCCAAGACCCCTCTGCTGTTATTGCGCTGACAAGTGATTCATTGCTGCACTACCTTTAAACCAGTTTGCACGATGATAATTTCCGCAACCTGCAAACTTTACAAATGAAAACTGTTCAGGGTTGAATCCTAAACCAAATAGTATCGGAAATTACAACGAGAGGAATTGACAATTTGACCTCCTTCAAGAAAAATTTCATTGTCTCTTGGACAATTTTTCTGTTTTGAAGAAGCAAGTAGATGCAAAGGAATTGCATTTTGCGAAGGAGCTGCTTTCTTCTGTGGTGCCATTGCTCCTATTTCCGTTTTTGATGATGACGGGAAGATCGATCTTTACTTGGAATCAAAGCTGAAATCCAAAGCAGATATCACTAAAAATTGTCTTTAGTTCGCAAAAAGCAACTCTTTCCATCTCCAACGTGTATGATGGTGTTTGAATTTGTGGCTTTGCAAGTTACGTTTGGTCATATGGCTGTCGTTGTGGCTCAGGATCGTGCTTGTGTGTTGCTGAGAGTTGCATACGATGTAATGTCGACGGGAATATCTGCAGTTAGTTTAAGAGCAAAGGGTGAGGTCTGAAAAGTGATTGACATCGTTAGAGATAATGTTGACCAATTCCAAGTTAGCAAGTGGCAGCATTTTTGTATTTACAGATCTAATACATCACAAGATCTGCCTGTAAGTGGAGGTCTGGGGCTCAAATATGATAAAAACACAACAATTAATTTGATGCACTATTTCCATTGTTTTGAGAACAACAACCCCAAATCAGCAGCCCCTTCCAACGACCGCAGCAATACTGTGTAGAGATTTGTCTAAGAACGTCGAACGATGCTTCTATTAGTTGGGTAAAGAGGTCATACTCTGGCAGGGGCAAAGTCAGTGGCGTCGCCAGACAAAATTAATTGGGGTAAGAAGTATGTAAGGGGGCTTGAAGCGACGCCCTTTGGAAGAAATTTTCGCAACAACGCCCTTTAAAAGCTTTGAAGATATAGGCAACGCCCTTTCTGCCAAGAAATTTCTTCCATATTGCCATGTAATGTCACACAATATTTCATTTTGTCTGTCGTTATCAGCAAGAATCAGAATACCTTAATTCTCCCCCCCCCTAAACTTTTGACCTCTGGGAAAATTCGGGTCGACACGTCCACTCCATTCCAACCCTTGACGACGCCACTGGGTAAAGTAGCCAGCGAAGCGAGGAAGGAATGGGGCCCGGGAAAATTTTTTCGTTGTTGCAGTTGTTGCATTTTGTATCTGTATAGGATTTAATCTTTTTCTTAAATATTTGGAGGCTAGTGGATGTTTTAATGTCATTTGTAAGCTCTTACCAGAGCTTAGATCCCATGTAAGTTGCACTTTCTATTCCATAAGAGTTTGTATTTTGTTTTAATAGCGAAATTCGTGATATATTTCTAAGATTATAGCCTGAATTTCTTTCAGTAAAGATGTATGTAGTGACATTTAGAGGGCTTCAATCTTTTATGCTTTGCTTTCTTCAAAACTCGAAGGCAGTGGCGTAACGCACGGTGTGCACCTTAAATTTTTTCTGGATATAAGTGCTTTTTGATAATCGCTATTTTGATGTCAGTTAGTTTTGTTTAAAACTTGCATGTAGAAAATTCATGCCGTAAGGGTAATTTTGGGCTCAGCCTGTAAACTCGATTTAAAAAAATAGGGCCCCCAAGCCACTACTTTGACTAAGGGCCCCACACTGCTCCGTTACGCCACTGCTCGAAGGTAACAGTCATTTATGCGGAATGTGAAGAAATCGAATTTTAACGACACAAGCGACAACAATGATTTTGTGATACATAGCAGTTACAAAGCAATCATGTCGCCTTTTTATGTTGATCGAATTCGAAAAAAAATGATTCCAAAAACAGTGAAATTTCATATGCTCTTCCATAACATTCTACATACGCCACACGATAAAAGATTGAATACTGTAGGCGCCTTTTCGGAGCGCTGTAGTCTGTTTTTACATCTTTGCTCCAACACTTCTACGGGGTGCAAAAAGCCCACTGAAAGCAAATATGTAAAAACAGACTAACAACTAAACTAAATCGAAACTAATCTACTATATCGCAAATGAAAGGAAGTAACTAAGGAAATAAATACTTTCAATACTAAATTTTAAAAAGAACAAAGATGTGATTGAACAGAAATTACAGGGTGTGATTAAATTTGCATACGATGCATTTGTAGGAAGAACCATCCCATTGTTTTATCAGACGTTTGAAGTTGTTCAGGTTGTCAGCTGATTTTAGTTCATTTGGCAAACAGTTCCAGATCTGAGGTCCAATGGTTTTAAGGCTCTTAGAACCAAAAGTTACTTGATTTGGTCGATTATGGCTTAAATTGTTTGGATTCCGAGAAGGATTCTTCGAAGTTCTTGAGCAGAAATTGCTTTGCAAAAATGGTGAAATCAAGTTTTTGGTTGTCTTGAATATTTTGATGCAAAGGGTTTTCTGACGAGCAACTTGCATAGTGCACTTTTTTGACCTAATAAGAAGATCATCATAGGAACTTTTTTGATCATTGTACAAAAATATTAGCGCGCGTTCCTGTATCTTTTCTATTTTCTGAAGCGATTTTGAAAACAAAAAATACCAAACTAAAGGACAGTAGTTAAAATTCGACAATACGAAACTTTGAACCAAAACTTCTTTTTTAGCAAAACCAATAAATGACTTGAGTCGCTTAAGAACGTTCAGTTGTGCCGCAGCTTTTTTTACAAAGGTTTGACAAATGCAGGTCACAGTTCAGTTTGTAATCTAGTGTCACACCTAGGAGTTTAACAGTCTTGATTTGATAGAATGTCCTTGCAAGTCAAGATTTACGCCACAAGTATTTTTCTGGTCTTTTTTAACAAAAGTGCATGAAATTTGTTCGGTTCGCAATCATCTCATTTTGTTCCAGCCAGGACAAAGCGCTGTCTGCTTCATTTTCCAAAACGTTGACAAGGTCTGGCAAGGATTTGGAAAAGAAAGCTAGCGTGTTGTCATCAGCATAATTATACAAGGTTGCTTGCTTTATAAACCAGAAAAGATCATTTATGTAGAAATTGAAAAGTATAGATCCTAAAACTGATCCCTGGGGCACCCCTGATACAATTTCTTGAAAAGAACTGTAGACGTTATTTATTCGGACACTCTGCTTCCGTTTTTTAAGATAGGAATAAACGAGAACCAGGGCATTTTTATCAAAACCATATGCATGAAGTTTAGCTATAATCAAGTCATGTGGGATGCAATCAAAAGCTTTTGACAGATTCATCAAAATGGACCTTACAATAAAGTTTTTGTCAAGCTTAGATTTCCTCTCTACTAGAAGTTTAATCAAAACATGCTGTGCACTGTAAGCTGTTCTATACGCTGCAATAGAAATTGAGAGCGTCTTATCAAGGAAGGGGCTGATCTGCTCCTTTAGGATTTTTTCAAAAATTTTGGAAAAAGTTTTGAGTATACTGACTGGACAATAATTTCTCTCCGCAGTACCAACGGGTTCACTTTTGTCTAAAGGGCAAACTGCAGCAGTTTTTGCATTCTGGGGAAATATGAAATTTCGAATGCTGCAATTGATGGCTTTAGTAAAAGGCACAGCCAAATCGTCGCTAGCCAGAGAAACGAGCTTCGGAGGAATTTGATCAACACCTGTTGATTTACCGCCGTCGAGCATTTTCAGTTGGAGCCATACATCTCTAGCAGTAACCTCATTGAAAGAAATAGATTGAAAAGTATGCTCAGGGTCTTGAACTATAGCTAGAATACTTGGATGATCCTGGTATTTATCAAGAATTAACTTGACAATTTCTCGTTCATCATCAGTCGAATTCGCATTGGCAATGCTGGAAGGCTTCTTAACGGAAGTATTTTCGACAATGTTTATGTAATAATCATTAAAAATCTCACATACATCATAGCGCCCCTGTTTCTACTTCGCTGGGAGTGGAGCACGTGCCCCCTGCCCCCGGCTACCACGCCACTGGGTTCAAGTCATTTCATTCATCTCCAATACAAGCTATTTTCTGTCAACGAAAAAGTGGGAAATACCACAAGTATGACATAAAGTCAGCACTGCATCTTGTTGAAATATATAGGGTAGTTCGCGAGCAAAACGAAGAAACCATAGTTCAAGGCGAAACCACAAGTAAATTGCCGAAAAACGATGGTCCTGAAGGAAATGTTGTCAGTAAAACTGACGCGTCAGTTCGATTAGTTGAAGGAGGACTGAGCTGCCTAATTAATATAACTGACTTTTATATGTACAACAGATGCAATTTACAAAGCTGTTTGACTTCCGATATTGAATATTTTATGCCACAATCCATTTCAATATGGCAGTGTTGTCATTACTGCAAATTGTTGATCGTTTGGAGAATGAATAAAAGAAAGCCTAAAATGATTATTGCACTGGAATGGGCACTTCCCCACCCATTCTGTTTAAGCTGGTGATCTGTTCCAGAGGGCTCAATAAAAGTCCAGGATATACCAGAATTAAAGCCTCTCTCTGTAATGATATCATAACCACATCACAATACAGAGCTCGCAGTAACACTTTTCACAGATAGGATTTATGTTGCATGGGATCAAGGCAAGCTTACAGGTGTCGTTTTTATAGATCCACATAAGGCATCTGACACGGTAGAACACTCATTTTTCCTGTCAGCGCTACCTGTCTATGGTGTTACAGGAAATGAGCTAATGTGGCTTGAAAGGTATCTTTCCAGACACTTCCAGTATGTCCACTGTATTAATATAGAGTACCTTAAGGATCGATTCTCGGCCCATTGCTGTTTTTGAGACAGATAAACGATCTTATAACGAAGGTCGATGGTTGTACTGTTCAGATAAATGCAGATGACACTGTAATCTACACAACACTTCGAGACATCAAAGTCATTAAAAACACTTTATCGGGTAATATGACTGTTATCAAAAATTTGCTTGACAAAAATAGATCAATCATAAACCTAAAGAAAGAAAAGACAGAAAGTATGCTATTCAGGATTACTAAGCGACTTTTCTGCCATGGTGATTTGAAAGTATCGCTGGGAGCAGTGGCGCATGGACATGGACATATCCACCCCAGGTTTCCCAAAGGTCAATTTTCCAATTCTCATAAATCCGTTGGGGGGGGGGGGGGGATAAGGTATTCTGAGCCATTCCATAAATAAGGTATTTACCATGTATAAACATGTCTATTATCATTGTGCTAAATGTTCTATCGCAATGTAACACCACCGCTACTTTGTAAGATTTGAAGGGATCAACGACCCGCTTCCTTGGAAAACTACTGCCTTGTCATAGGATCCTGATTTGAAACTGAATCGCTGCGGTTACGGATATCACCGAAAAAATTGCGTGGAATATAGGAGCATTAAAGGGCGCGGTTATGCGGACATTGGACCCCTATAATGGCCCTCCTTGTAAAATGATTAGACAAAATTTTTAAATGTGCCAATAGTAGAAGTTTTCGCCTTGGGTGCTTCATAGTATTACTCCATGATACAAACACTATGTCCCTTGAAAACCAGGCTGCAAGCAATTAATTACAAACACGTTTAAAGTGGAAGAAGTTTGAAATAACCCAATAGCAGTCAAAACGTCTTAGCAAAGTTAGCAATTCAATACTTACATAGACTTCCTTGATTTACATTCGGCGCTTTAAAGGGATTGATATGCACTCATTAGATAAAAAAAATTTCGAAAAGCCAGTCTTGAATGATTTTGAATCAATGTGTCCATAGTCAATAGAAAAGGCGTCTTATATTCTCCTATTGGTCTATTACTCATTAGCTTATTCTATTGACTAGCATTATTCGATAAATATTCCAATGCAGCTGTCTTTTACATGATAGAAAGTAATTGTTGTAACCAAAACATACAAACGTACTTCCTAGGTTTGAGAAACACAGAAATTGATTGCTTTGTTTTCTCGGTAGCCCTGTCTTTCTGTTTATGAACAACCTTTAAAATATATAATGCAAGCAAAAACAAGCACCTTACACCCTTGAAACACTTTGAAAGGGCGGCAAAATCTATTATGCTATCCCATCATTCCTTTAGTCAACCTTTGTTTCTATAGCAACGCAGACGCACATTCGAACTGCATCTTCGACTGAGAGCAGCTAACCGGTTCGGCAAACGAAATTTTGTTTTTTGGACTCAAAAAGAACCGTTTAAATGACATTTAAAGATGAAAATCGTGTAGATAGCTAGAAGAAGTCGTTATCTATAGGAGGTGCTAAAGAATACCACATCTAAACTCGGATTTAGGACAGGGCATCAGTAAACAAAATGGAGACTGGTGATCCTAGACTCGATTACGTAGCAGAGTATGTTTTAAAGACGTTTAAATTAAAACCTGACAAATGGTCAAAGCTAATAAACAATGAAGAACACAGGCAAATGATCATAGAGTTTCTTGAGAAGCAGGATAACCCTCAGCTAATCATTGCACTCAACAATGCGGGGGCTTTAATACCATCTTACGACTTTCTGCCATCCAGCAAGAACAAGTCAGTTTATTTCCTAAAGAAAGATAAACGGGAAGCAATTGGTAAAGATAACTTCAAAACTTCACTAATGTATGGAGATATCTCAGCATCACCTCTTGAGCAATTATCTGCTTTTGTAGACGAGGTAAGCACAATCTTGACTGGATAGCAGCATCGCACCTGAGGTTATTTTTTCAATAAATAGCGCGCACATAAGCCACAATCAAGACCTATTCAAAGTGTAGCTAGCCTGAAAGCTATATAGTTGAAATACGTCACAAAGTTGCATTTGCTGTTGCTGAAATAGATTATAGCTGGTTATTTAATAAAATCATACTCTTGCAAAATGATTGTTTTGTCTATCTCCTCTTTGGAATCAAGAATAATCATCTGAAAGCAAATGAATTTTTAATCAAAGATGGCACCAGGATTTGCCTGACAGGAGGGCTAAGTCGCCTGACTAGGGGGCTACATAAAAGAGCAGTATCTTATTGAGCATCACGTTTGTGTTGTAAATTCCCCAAAAGTTTAACAACTTCTCCCTAAAAAGGGGGCTAATGCTCTCTGACTGAAGGAGGGCTACAGCCCCCTGCCCCCCTCTGGTGCCAAACCTGATTTTAGTTTGATATTTTATAAGGTTTTTGTGTTGCTAACTATATACTTTGTGGGAAACAGTTCAACCAGCCCAAACAGCCTGGTGACATGCAAAAATAGAAATGCAAGTTGGGCCAGAAATTTGTCTGAAGTTTCACAGCTGTCTTTTATTGTGTTTAAGTGATTATTCAGTTGCATTTTTATAATGATGCTGAAGGCATAATCAAGAAAAACCTGATACAGAGATTCACCTAATGTAAGACAGGTTTTGGGCTGGAGGCATGTTTTTGTTATGTGTAATCAAACATTGTTTAAAGTCAAAACTAGATCACATATCACAACTCTATTTTTGCTAACTGTAACTTGCATGCTCTATTTAAGTTACCATAATGTAATTTCTAAATAGTATGTGAAAGCAGAGTTAGCATTTCTTATAATTTAATGTGTTTGCATGGCTATCATCCATTCTTTATCCCATTTTAGATTTTGGTGCCATTGCTATCCAATAATAAAAATCATGAAAACTGGCCCACTGTTGTTTCTCAAGACATATTAAGACATGTGCATCAACTGAAAAACAATGTTTATGTTATCTCTGGTCAAGTTAAGGGCAGAACTTTATTGCCCTTGCCAGTTGGTGCTGAGAAGGCAGCATTTATTGAGAACAGCCAAACAAGGTTTGCTTTTTTGCATTGTCTTTAGCAACAACAGACTTGCCTCAGAAGTATTAGGGTAATAACTTATGGCAGTTGCATTTATCTCTTTCATGCAATAGTTTTTAAATAACTGCAGTGTTCAAGCTTATACTCTTTTACGATAAGTCATAACATAAAGTTCAGAAAACTGAAATAAATCCTATCACCTCCTTGGGCTTTAACTTTCAGCTCTATTTTACCACTTAGAGTGGTTGCTTACAAGCAAAATAGCTTAGTACTTATCAATTTACCCCAAGGCCTCAGGATCTAGGTGGCCTTAAAAATAGTGGCATCACCAGACAAAATAAACTGTGGTGGACAAGTATGTAGGGGGGCTTGGGGCCATGCTCTTTGGAAGAAAATTTTGCAACAATGCAATTTAAAAGCTTGGAGGATTTAGGCAACGCTCTCTCTGCCAAGAAATTTCTTCCACATCACCATGTAATGTCACACAATGTTTCATTTCTTTGTCGTTATCAGCATGACTCAGAATACCTAAGCCCCCCCCCCCCAAAAAACTTTTCTCAATGGATTTACCAGAATTGGAAAATGGACCTCTGGGAAAACTGGGGTGGACACGTCCACCATGTGGCGACGCCACTGCTTAAAAATTAATTTCTTTGTTTTTAAACTTTTTGATTTATTAAAGGAACTTTCAACAAGAACAAACCAGAACATACAGGGTTCTTAATGAACCCCCAAATCTAGTACCTTCAGATTCAGTAGCAGTCAGATTCCCTTGCTTTCTGCTTTTTGGCTCTTCTGTTTGTCTCATATACAGAGAGGGGGGGGGGGGGGGCTCATCTTGAAATTGTGCCTCAGGGCCTCAAAAATCTCTTGGTAGCCCTTTATTCACCCAGTCAAAATGTTAATTACTTTAAGAAGATAACCAAAAGTGATTATTTTGTGATAACCCTAAAATATTTTTTGCTCAGTGGCATTAGTTACCTAATCCTGAATTTCCTTATGCTGATAAAATCCAACAATGTGTGGCACCTGCAAATTAAAAAGTCTGACAAATGTCTAAAATTAAAACTTTCATAGTTTTTCATTTTTTTTCGTTCTGCTGGATGTGATATTTGCACTCTGCTTTATATGATTAAGTAAAAATTTCAAAATCGATAGAAGGTTTGCATTGCTTTCGATTGAATGAATAAATGAACGCCTCCAACCGCCACTTAATTGTGAATCCGGTTTGGTATTTAGTCAATTATGCGTTTTCAAGCAGAGATACATGTATTTCCTTTTAACTAGCGACTGTGTGACGAAAAGAGCGTGTCTTCAGTTTCTAATCGTTTTTAGAAAAATGCGCCAGGTTTTAAACTATGATATGTTACAGTTTAGAAAGGCGTTTAGAAATTCTCTCCAGTTTTTCACCTTCTGAAACGAAAGACTTTTGAGAAGACCGGGTTGCCATAACAAAGATCTACAATACCTCCGTTTGTTATAAATTTTTAAACATAGGTTAAGTTTTTTAAAGTTCTGTCTCAACTTGTCCCCTCAATTCAGTGCTACCAAGGCAAATCCAGCAGTGTCCGTAAATGTTTTTGTATTGGCGGAACACAACATTTTTTGATGTTTTAATGATGTCAATGATCTATTTGGCAAAATAACTAAAATCTCGAGACTATGATTAGAGCTGTTCTTAGATTATTGCATTTTTTGGCTAATAATTTATAAATGCAATTTTGTTATAGCCATGGACCAGTTGACCGTACATTGTTGCATGCAGTTGAATCCGTTATCATTGACTGGGCTCATCAAATACAAACCGTGTTGAAAAGAGATTCTGCTCAGCCATTACTTGAAGGCTTGCACCCAGGTCCATTTGTCGAGCTTGACTTCTGGAATGCAAGGGCATCGAATCTAGAATGTATATTTGAACAGGTTTGTCGAGCGTTTATCAAATTTTCTCAAAAGAGTTGTGATTAGCGTCAGTGTCTTTAATCCAGAAGACCTCTGTGACACATTCAAGTCTAAACATGTTACGTATATTCACATAGGGACTGTGTTTAATACTGGTAGTTTATTCCGTTACGATATTCTATAATTTTTTTAAAATTTTTCATTTACTTTAAAGAATGAGAATTATTTGTTATTAATAGGTTAAGAGCTATTTAATTCATTATGCTTACCATTAAGCGAAAGGAAGTTGTAAAAGCTGTTAAATTTGATCACGGTAACCGACAATGTGCTAATTCCTTTACATTAAGTCTCTGTTAATCCTTCAACATCCATTCATTTTATTCTGTTTTTGTATCGAAATAAACGTAAGTTTTGTATACTTACAACCATATATTCATGTTGCTTGGCCTTTCTAGCTAAGAGATACAAAAGTAAGAAAAATGGCTTTACTTCTTGAAAGATCGCAAAGCAGTTACTTCCCAGCCTTCAAAAAGATGTTTAAAGATGTTGTATCCGGTATAAACCAGATTCATTTCGCTTAACAGTGGCTTGTATCTTTAACAATATTTAAAATCATGCATTAATTTAAGTTGCCAGAAGATTTCTATTTTCGCCCATTAATTGTTGTTGCCTATATCATAATGCAACATTGACGTTATCTTGGTACTTTGGTATAAATTATACAAAAAATATGCTTTCAAGAAAGATAATAATCAGTAGGCATTGGCAAAAATACCTTTACCTAAATCTTCTAAGGAATGGTATACTTAGGGCTATGGCTAGGGTCAGGGCATGCTTTCCACCAATGAGTGAAAAAATATTTTTCTAGTTAAACTGATTGCAAGAAATGCATACCTTCGATTCAAGTTTGCGTTTCTGCTTCTAGTCTGGGTTCTTTTAACTTTCCTTGAAGAGATAATAGTACAGTTAAACAAGTTATATTAACACTGAAACATTTCAAAACGCCTGTCTGTTGTATTTTTACAGCCTTGGATGAGGCTTATGACATAAGCACTCATTTGAAACCATTACGGAAGCATTTAGAAGATTTTGAACAACTTGACTTTCCTGAAATCAAAGCACTTATTCCTTCACTTTATCATGTTATTGGACTGATTTGGAGTCATTCGAAGTTCTACTGCCGCCCTGGGAGAATTATCGTGCTTTTGCAAGAAATTGGAAATCTTTTGATAGAGTTGGTAAGATACCTCCCAACAATGCGTATATAAAGCTCTGTTGTATGTATTATTTTCTAGGAGAATGATTGTAGACAGCGGAGGACAAAATATGCAACCATAAGCTTTTTTTACTTTTTCTCCAGATAAACGAGTATTGAAACAGAACAGATTGTAACAAAAAGTTTTTTTATGATAGTTGCAAAAGAGCTTTGCTGTCAAATTCTTCGCCCAAATTTAAGCTTTTTTCTTAAGATTTAAGTAAATGTAGTTTCGTCATAATCCACGTTTCGCAATATCTATTTTTCTCTCATTAAAAGTTGTTTGATTTACATTAAAAAGTGCATTCTATGTTAACAGAGGCGTCACTTTAGGGGGGGGGGGGGGTTGGGAGTGACTCACCCTTCTAACTACGAAAATATCATCTCCTTGCAGGGCAAAAATAGACGCTGCAGATTAGGTTTTTTCCTATAAAATGGGCAATTTTTACAGTTTTGAAATGGCAAAGAGTGGTTTTTCGCAGGGCGAAAGTGCCATCAACCTCCCAATTCGGGGCATGAAGCGATGCTCCAGCATGTTAGTTGTAAAAGATTATTTGAGCCTCATTTGAATTCCTCTGTTTTATATATTTTTCTGTCAATTTCCTTTATATTTTTTCCCAATAGGCCAGGACGTATCTTGATCCATTTGAAATTTTTAAGAATGAGCCTGAAGAGGCCATGGAGAAAGTCAAATCATGTATTTCTGTTCTTGAAGAGTACAAAACGGAGTTTGAAAACACCCGAAACTCAATTGATAAGTTTTTCAAAGAAGACAACCCTGTCAAAAAGTGGGAATTCTCAAACGATTTAGTTTTTACAAGATTTGATCAGTTTCTCAAGCGGGTTCAACTTGTTGAGGTATGTTGCATGTTTAAAGCTGTACATCTTGCTTTTCATGTAGCAAAATCTAATTTATAGTTATATCCAACTAATTTAGAATTTTGGTTGGCAACTACTGTTCCCAAAAAAGGTTTAAATGGAAATAATGGAATTGACCATTGAGTTTGCTGTCAAGCGTCAACATTTGAACGTTTTAAAGGTGGGAGGATAACCATTCTTCAAATCAGTCAAGCATATTAGTAAAATATATGATATTAAACTTTGCATGAACCATACTGCACATCTACTGTATGTGCTCCCGTTAATTTTTCGTTAATCATCTGATGTTTTGCGTACTCTTCGAGGTTCTGGGTGACTACTTCTTAAGTATGCGATTTTATGCAGGCTGATGTTAAATCTTATTGCATAACATTTTTTTCAGCTGCCACACCAGTCATAATTGAAGAAGACTATTACTTCTAGTTGCTCTTTGTATAATCAAAGAACTATGCCTTCTGTTGATTCTTTCACAAATTTGTGTTCCATTCGTCTTATAGGATCTTTTCGATATAACCTTGGAATTTAGCAAACTTGAAAAAGTTGAGATTGGTGGCGTGAAAGGAAAGGTTCTCAGTCATGAAGTTGTTCAGATTTTCAACGAATTTACGGAGTCCGTTGCAATTTTTTCACAGCGAACATACGACTCCCTTAACCCAGTTGACAAGGTGAGTTAATGATAAAAATATTGAATGTTTAAAACGTTCTATTTATCAAATATCACACGAAACAATATATGCCCACTTGCAACTATACATCTGACTGTTGTTAGGCAGTCTATAACTAGCATAAGAAAAGCATTAATGTTCAGTTAGAAGTTTAAAAAGTTGTGAAAAAGTGGTGAAAAGTTGTGAAGATTTCAGTCTTTCCTTCATTTTTAGCATTCAACAGATACGTTTCAGCTGAGTAATTGAAAATGGTGTAAAGGCTCTTCATCAAAATTTTCAATTTCAATTTTTGGCACTTTCAGTAGAAATTCACTTGATGAGCTCAAATGGCTAGAGCTCAAAGGCCAAATAAAGTTTTAATGTTTAATTTAAAGAGCCTATTTAATGAGCTGACGGATCACCGTTTATATTTTTATTCTGTCCATAAAAACATATAAAGGTTGAAATACCAAAGTATCATTCAACTTTTATCAATCTTCAGGCATTTGTTGAAGATTATGTTGAATTCAAGTTGAAGATCGCTGATCTAGATAGAAGGCTAGCAGCCATAATTTGTCAAGCTTTTGATGACTGCTCTGGTGTTGAATCTGCATTCAAGGTATTTTATCTTATCATTAACATCATAGATATGAGCAAAAAAGTTTTTTCAAGAATTTATTTTCCCGATCATTCTGCCCAATATCACACAGTTTTTATCTTTCCCACACTACACTGGAAGGGACTCTTTACGGTCTTATAACATTGCTTTGAATGGCAGCTGAAAAGTTGACATTTTTGTTGTTGCATATATTGAATACGCCTCACCAATCCGACTGGCACTGTCTGGAAGATTGTATCTAGCTGTTATGTTACTTTTTCCTCAGCATACGTTCTGGCTGATAGGAGAAAGAAAGGCTAAGGAAGCCAAAAATTTTCTCATTCCGGTTGACAATACGCATGTTGTATCAAAATTTAACAAAAGGCTTTATTTAATTTTAGATGGTCGACATCTTTGGATCGTTGCTAGAGCGACCGCTTATTAATGAAGATTTCAAGTCACGATATCCTTGTTTGATGAAAATGATTGAAGCTGACCTTGATGAAGTAAAAAAGATATTTGACTGTCACGCAAATGCAGAATCAGAAACTGGCTCCATTTCTGTTAATAAGAACATGCCGAGTGTTGCTGGGGCGTTGAAATGGGCACAAGAGCTACGGAACCGTTTAAAGACACCGCTAAATAATTTGAAATTATCATTCAGTCAAAGGTAATCCCAAATAATCTTTTTATATGATTATTTATTTTTTACCTTGAATTCTTCTTGTTAGTTCAATGATAATTTTGAAGCATGGTGTCGCAAATTGTAGCCAAAATGTTTTAGCAACAATAATGCACAAACAACGATAGTGCTCAATGGGATAGCTTACAGTAGTTTCTTTGGGAAATAGAACCTCATTTGCGCTTAGATGCAAAAATTTGTAATCATTAGCATGAAAAAGATGTGCAGCTAAAAGTCACTTGAAATGTTAACCAACTTTAGCCCTTTCTGCTGCCTTTATAGATTTTCAACCTATGTGGCTTATCTGATATCCTCAATTGTAAATGTTATTGCATTTTTATAATTGTTAGGTTCAAATTATATCGTTTATTTTTAGTGCTTTGAGTTCAGCCGAAGCCGTTACAATCTTTAACAAGTATGAGGAGATGAATCGTCTTCTTTCAAGGTTTGTTGTAGTAATTATGCTTCGTTTTACAACAGAGTTTTGTATACATAAATATAATCATAATGAATGAAAGTCCCCTTTCTTTAAATGTTGCAGTATCACTGATACATTATTCTTTGGCTAAATGACATAAAATGGAAACACACGGTATAAACAGAAGTTTTGGTGTTATTTGTTTTGAAACGGAAAGGAAGTTTAAGGCCTCCGACGAGACCAAAGAAGAGGGGGGGGGGAGCTTCGATGGCAAAAATTTGCCACAGCAAAGGATGATGAGCTGCCCTTTAAAGGCATAATTTGCAAAACGTGGGGGGGGGGGCCATGACCCCCCCGTCGTCGGATGTCCTGAAGTTGTCTTAGATTATACTTCCTTTGAGTACAGCACTAGCTGGTGTGCCAGTGTTACTAATTATTTGCTACTACACCTAATATATTCAGGATTCCGTTTTGAATAACAGTTAGTTCCTCTTTTCTTGAAAATGTTTTGTTTTACATTCTCTTAGTTATGAGGAGAGTATCTATAACCAGTGGACTACTGGTGTAAGCGATGTGTCAAAGGAAAACCTAGACAAGCCATTGATTTCAAGGGATTCAAACTCTCGACTAATCAGCGTTAACTTTGATCCGAAGGTATTTTTGTATTAATATTTCATTTATGTATCAATAATTCCTTGCATTTTCCCAATTTTTTTCTGCTTTTAGCATTTCCGTTTATTTTATTTCCTTTCCAGCCGTATATGTTCTATTTTTTTTAAGAAATTAATATTACTCTTTACAGCTTGTTGCCATTTTGAGGGAAGTGAAATATTTAGAAACAGCAGAAAGTGAATCGGTGGAATCTATTCCAGACAGTGCCACAGGCGTATTTGCCAGAAACGAAGAATTTCATAAGTATTGCGCAAATCTGGATTTGACTGTTGCTTGGTATAATCAGATACGAGAGACGGTCCTAGAAGTTGAGTATCCACTGATTGAAGGCCAGCTGAAAGAAATCGATGAACAATTAGAACAAGCAGAAAAGAGTCTGACATGGAATTCTCCAGGTAGCGTTCTTTTGTCTAGCAATATCGTTTGGAATGGTATGTTTTACAAACACTCTGCTTTAGAATAAATAACAGCTAAGTTTTTCTGTATATTTTAATATTATAAAAAAATACGTAGATGAAGTAAATTTGATTTGATTTGTAAATATCCAGGGATCTGGGAGTACATTGAGAAAACTAGAGATATGGTGCATGATTTAGAGAAAAGAGTGAGACAAGCGAAGAACAATGTCGAGACAATGAATTTGTTAATGACCAAATGGTCTGAAACGCCTTTATACGAGCGAAAAGATGGTAAAAAGGAACTGCTTCTCAATTTAGAGGTATAAACTTTTGATATCCGATGATCTTTTTGATTTTTTTTATGATAGTTCATGATGCATCACCTTTAGTTGGCACCCATTGTACTGCCTTTCACGAACTGTTACCCTATAATTTTCTCAGTCTCTTTCCTTGTACAATAGGCTACAAGTGTAGCAATAATCCTGAAACTTTGCTCTATATGACTAAGAGCATGCAAAGTAAAGATTTAGAACAACATTGATAAAACAATTGAAAAGTCTGCCTCGTCCCCGGTAGATCTAAGCTTTTACAAGCAGCATGGCCTTTCCGACATTTTGCCAAATGAGCTTTAAATATATCTTAAAGGCCTCTTTTATGGTCATCTGCAGTACCTACCAAGAACAAGGTTTACTATTTTTTTGTTTTATGCTTTATCATACCGCTTCTCCATCTGCAAGTCATATTCAAGTCCAACTATCTGCAATCGCTCTAGTTGAATGCTAAATTGATACAATTGTGAATTTAAGTTTAGTTCAGCGTTTTTTTATCGTGTTCATGGTGCATTTTTTTCATAAGTTGACCAGATTTAGCCCCAACGCTTTTTTGTTTTTCATTTTTCGGTAATCAATTTTGAACTTTTCAAAGGAAAGAGAACAATATCAAAAACGACGTTCTGAATTGGTTAAAGATGCAGGCCTGAAAATTCACTCGTTAGTCTCTGAAAATGTTACGTGCTTCAAATCTGAGGCAAATTCAGAACTATGGAAAGCATATGTTGAATACCTTGATGAAATGGTAGTAGAGGGATTCTTTCATTGTATTGGATGCAGTCTCACGTACCTTGTGGATAATACGGACCCAAAGAATCAAGTCAGCCCTTTATTTGAATGTCGCCTCGAACTACAAGCTCCTGAGATGGTGTTTGTGCCATCTTTGGATTATAATGTACCGCATGGATTCTATGATCTTATTGATGGAATCATTACTGATATATATCAACAATCATCTTTGGTCAACAGGCTGGCTTCACATAATGGACATAATCATTATCAGGTAATATTTCAATTTGGCACATACCTTAGACTCAAATTATCTGCTTAGCACTTTCAAGGGGCTTTTTTCATCATCTTTGGTTTATTAATGCATTAATTCAGACGAAAGAGTTTGATCATCAGTCAGATAGCATTGCGCTGTTTCCCTTCTGTGGAGTATGTCCATGTTCGTAGACCACTGGCTCCTGAATGATTTAGCAACCGTCCATTTCTGAAATTATTTTCTCAAGCTTACAGTGACCCTTATTCATGGCCCATGAGTATTTACATGAAAAATACTGATCCCTCGTTTCCATATAGTTTCATTATATCGGTTTTATTTGTAGCCTGATATGGAAGAAATGTATGAATTGTCGGAAACCAAGCAGGAATTGTTTGACAGAGTCAGCAACATAATGAACAAAGCAAACGAGTATCGAAATTCCTTTAGTACGTATGAGTACCTGTGGGTCGATGACAGACAAGAATTCATGCGTCAGTTTTTATTGTACAACCACGTCTTAACAGCTGAAGAAATTGAAATGCATGCCGATGAAGGGGTTCCTGAAAATCCACCTACTCTCGAACAGTTTAAAGAACAGGTTAATTTTCACATTTATCTAGTTTCATTCAAAATTGCTGCTTTTGAAATTTATGCTTTCCCTTTCCCTTTAACTTCTCTGCGTCCTTTCCTCATAAAAAGTGAATTAACTAGACTGATCAGCTCATCTTTCTGTTTAGAAAAGCAGCAAATATGCATGTTCAGCAAGTTTTGAGTTCTGGTGGAATAAAGCATTGATTTTTGCGCTGAGTCTATGATTTTTTAAACTCCCGTATTTTGTAACGGGAAGCATAGATAATTGGAAAAGGACACTATGAAAAGATATTAACGTCGAGACTACGGAAAAGTAATGCAAAAGATTCGTGAACGACTTTCGAACACTTGGCAAGAATTTTGGAAACTGCCGTATCTGTATCACAAAAATGTGAAACTTGCCGCGTGCAAAACAGTAATCACCATGCAGTTGATTTCACAAACACATCCCCAACAGCATGAATTTCATAGCATTGAAGAGAAATTGTTATGCTCAGCTGCTATCAGAGCTAAAGAACAGAAATTATCTTTCAATTACAGTTTCTTGTTTAAGTCAATGAGTACTTTAGTAACCATAAAGATGGAGTTTGAAATTTGAAAAAAATGATACTTTTTTAGATTGATACATACGAGAAAATTTACTCAGAGGTTGAAGAAATCGAAGGAGTGAAGATATTTGATTGCTGGTTTCGAGTGGATGCTAAACCGTTTAAGCAGGCACTTTTGAATATCGTTAAAAGGTGGAGTTTCATGTTCAAGCAACATCTGATCGATCACGTTACAAACAGGTGTGTAATTTTTTCAGTCATTTTACAAAGAATCAGAGTCCACTTTGCGACAGTCGCATGTCATTCCCATTTTTTAAGAGAATGTTTGTTGAATCTTCGCAGAATTAGTATCAGAAGATTCAGAAAACTTTCCCTTTCAATAAAAAATATCAAATTTCTTTTATTCTTTGCTTACTTTTCAATGAAAGAAGTCATAGAGACATAAAAAGAAATGATTTAGAGTATTTGAATGGTTAAAATGACAAGAAATATGATTGGAAGTTACCAGGAAAAAAATTTTATCTGTTTTTTTTTCCAAAGCTTAAACGATTTGGCCGCTTTTATCAAAGTTACTGATGTTGGTTTGACTACAGAAGTAGCTGAGGGTGATTATGATGGCCTAGTTGATGTGATGGGACATCTTATGGCTGTCAAAGATCGAAGCACTACCACTGATGAAATGTTTGAGCCACTGAAGCACACAATCGAGCTTTTGAGAAGCTATGACCAGGAGATGTCTGAAGAAACGCATTCCCTTCTGCAGGTTTTTAAAATTGCTATTAGTGTTGTACAGAAGAACTAGAGGCAATCCATTCTCAACATACCCCTATATTTCACATATGATATAAATTATGTATTGTTTTCTATCAACCTCATCATCAACTTCAACTATCAAAGTTATCATACCGATAAAACATGTTATCATTGCCAACTATCTCTTATTTGGTTATACAGACGGCAGATGATCAAATTTGATTAAGCAAAACGTGTTCACTTTGAGTTACCAAACATGTTCTGTGCAGTTCGGGTAAAACATTCTTCCAGTACAGTCCTATACTGTACTAGGGTATGCATTTTTTCATCTACGGCTCTTTGAACCGTTAATGTATCGTTTTCAGAAGAAAACCTAAATAGATTAGAACCTTCCTTTATGGGTGGAAAGTGAAAAAAAGGATACCATGCTATATTAAGAAGCACCAAGTCAAAAATAAGTTATTGGGGACATTGTCTTTTCAAGCTTTAGGCATTTGCCTTTTCATATTGTTGGTTGTCCTTTTAGGAACTCCCAGAAAAGTGGAATAACACGAAGAAAATTGCCGTTACTGTGAAACAACAAGTTGCTCCATTACAAGCAACGGAAGTATCGATCATTCGCAGAAAATGTGCAAGCTTCGATGTAAGACTTTTATATCAAACAAAACCACCAAACTGATTTTTGCCCTTATTTACTTTGTAGCTAACTTGGGAGCGTGGTGGTGGCAACTCAAGGCTGTTTATTAGTCTAATTTGAGTTATTCACCCACGCATGTCGTAAAAGATCGCTTTTGATTTCTGATAGCTTTTATCTGTAAATTTTGCACCGAGAGGTGTATTTGTGGCTTTATAATAGCACAGTGGTGCAAAAGAAGCCTAACCTTTTTTTCAACAGTATTAACTTGCGTCACACTATTTTGTGTTTTTAATATTTTCGTTGTATTTTTCACGATATGTCGATTGAAGTTTGATTATTATCGTAATTGCATGTTGAGACGTTTGTTTTTTCAAATCTGTACACCCTTACATTTGTTCGTAGAGAGTAACTTACTTATTGCGTAAAGATTTGCATTGAAAACGATTTTGATTCTCTTTCATCCAGGTAAGACAGCATGAGTTTAGAGAAGAGTTTCGAAAAACTGCTCCTTTCGTATTCAGCTCTCAAGACCCTTATTCCAGTATTGACAAAGTAAGGCGGTTTAGTAATTTTCTCTTTATTGTCAAAAGGTTGCTTATTCAAACATTGTTGTCCTTACCTGTAACCTTTATAGAAAGAACAGTGGGCTAATGCTTCTGAATTGATTTCAGTGGAATTCTGAGATTCGAAAAATGGAAATGGAAATGGAACAAATAGCCGAGTCAGCTGGATTATTTGAAGTGAATATGCCTGAGTACAAACAGCTGAAAGCTTGCAGAAAGGAAGTATGCATGCTGAAAACTTTATGGGATATCATATATCTTGTAATGGGAAGTATAGATGATTGGAAAAAGACACTATGGAAAGATATTAACGTGGAGACAATGGAAATGGAATGCAAAAAGTTTGTGAAAGACATTCGAACACTTGACAAAGAAATGCGTGCTTGGGATGCCTTTTCTGGTCTAGATTCAACTGTCAAAAATATGGTTACTTCATTAAGGGCAGTTGCAGAGTTACAGAATCCTGCTATTCGAGAAAGACATTGGGAACAGCTTATGGTCGCCACAAAGGTAAGTTAGTTTTCTTACGTGCTGCTTCCCGAATCCCAATCTATTTGCACGTAACTTTCTTATCTTAGACTGTATGCTTGGGGTTTTCTGTATCAAACAAAATTTTATACGAATCTTTGGAAACATAATATTTTTTCTAATACTCTTGAGAGTTTAAAAAGTCGGACTGTGACTAGAAGTTGAGGGTAAATGATTCACCAATTCGAAAAGTATGCGAAACGGAACAGTGCACCTCAATAGATACCCTTTTTTGACCATCTTATGCTCACAAACTCTTATAATAAGTAGGGATATAAGTTTTTTTATCTTATTTAGGTGACGTTCGTTATGAATGACGAAACATCGCTAGCTGATTTGTTGGCTTTGAATTTGCACGAATTTGAAGATGACGTAAGAGGCATTGTTGACAAAGCAACTAAAGAGCTTGGAATGGAAAAGATCCTCAATGAGTTGAATGTCACATGGTCAACTATGGAGTTTGAATATGAACCTCACCTTGGGACAAACACGCCCATGGTAAAAGCAAATGAAGAATTGATCGAAACGCTTGAAGATAACCAGGTTTGTCTTTTGATTTAACTTTTCCTTTAACCTATTTTTGAGATAATTTTCTTAATAGCAAGCCAAATATCCCTATTTTCACACTGATCATCATCATATCCTATTATGCAGGTTCACTCTTGATGATATTGTCAAGTTAACTTCAGAGAGAAAGTTATTTCGTGCTTCCTTGCATTGTTCTTCTCAAATTACCATGAAGTCAATTTTGATGCTGTGTTTATTGGCGATTTTCCATACTTGTTCTTCGCATTTCGTATTTTGATGGGTGACTTGTTATTGAAATGTACTTCTTAAATAGTGATTTCTTTGTGGAGGACAAGCACTGCCATTTTTGATGTTCCTAAATGTTCTTGATATCTTCAGGTTCAACTGCAAAATCTCATTACATCGAAATATATTGCACACTTCCTTGAAGAAGTTTCTTCTTGGCAAAAAAAGTTGTCCACGGCTGACTCTGTAATTGGAATATGGCTTGAAGTTCAAAGAACCTGGTCACATCTAGAAAGCATATTCATTGGTTCTGAAGATATACGCAAACAGCTGCCAGAGGATTCTGCAAGATTTGACGGCATTGACTCAGATTTTAAGGTTAGATTAGTCTAAGGTATCAAACTACTTTTCTTTAAATCTGACGTACTTTTACGTACTGTCGTAATGTTATGGTGAATTTGTTTTAGCTGCGTTGGATTGTCCCTTTCCATCTGAAGATTCCTCATCAGAATTAAATAGAATGGCCCTTCCATTTTTGCAGAACAATGGAGCATGTTTTAGGTTATGATTATTACTAATCAATCTTATTACTACTGAAATTGTTGAAACATTTAAAGATAATCAGTTGGCAGTATAAGATCATTCTTAAAAAATTTATGAAGGTAGATTATGTTATGTAATCTCGCCAATTTTTTCCGCAAGTTAAGCACCAAGTAATGAATGTAAAACTTTACATTGAACATTGAGCTCAGGTTTGGTATTTTTGATTTAGAATATTTTATTTATATAGGCTTTGATGTCTGAGGCTGAGAAGACGCCCAATGTTGTAGTATGCTGCAGTAAACCAGGATTATATGAGGAGCTTGAAGACATACAGAAAAGGTACCTTTAATTTTTTAATGGAGGAAGCATCGGCGGTTACTGATTCGCATGTTGGTTGAACATGAATAAATGAATTAACCTATTATTTGTACGTTTTAATGGTCGTTACTGTCGTTAATTTCGTCTTGTTTGCTCTTAGTTAATTGAAGATCTTAGTTAAATCGAAATGGTCAAGGATCACCGACGTCCTTCTGATGATAAATGTTATTTTGATTGAATTTGATGGGTTTTATTTTGTATTACAGACTAGCACTCTGTGAGAAAGCATTGGCCGAATACCTTGAAACAAAACGACTTGCATTCCCTCGATTCTATTTTGTTTCCGCAGCTGACCTACTCGACATCCTTTCAAAGGGAAATCAGCCAACTGAGGTACTCGGAAGATTTTATATTGTTTCAAAATTGCGATTTTTAGGTTATGCTTTTGACTAGAATTTCCTGATAAGAACTCGCCTAAGAGTTTCGTATTTTCAAAGATTTTGCTCTTTATTTCTTTGATAGGTTTGCCGTCATTTGGCAAAGTTGTTTGATAATGTAGCAAATCTGAAATTCACGGAAACTGAAGATGGGCAAATGACAAAAGAAGCCATTGGAATGTACAGCAAAGAAAACGAATATGTAGCTTTTAATCAACCGTGTGATTGCAGTGGACAGGTCTGATATCATCAAATAGATTTATACATCTTAGTTTTCTACTTCTGCCTGCCTTTCTCTGTCAGCTGTCTTCAATGCTAATTTTATATTAAGTCAACTCAAAGCCTGACTGATTTTTCGCGCAGAATGGTGATTAATGGTAGCAATACAGTGACAGAAAACCCTTATGTCAAGAATTTCAATTGATATAAGATTTAGATGCATATTTCTGGCAAAATTAATAGAGCCATGTTTCATATGTTTTGCAGCTGCATGGCAGACCAAACGCGTTTAAACGTCTCAATTGCTGGTCTTCTTTTTCAAAGGTCCTCTGCCCTCTATCACGTAATATAGTGGTTACCTCTTCAGCTTCTATTTCTCAAAACTAGCTTTGCTTAGAGTCTATTGTTAGAAACATAACTCATTATTTGACGAACGATGGTAATGATGGGATAGCGGTGATACTGGTTTACTTTTCAGGTTGAATTATGGTTGAATAAAGTTCTTGATACTATGCGTAATACAATCCGCCATGAACTATCGGAAGCTGTTGTATCATATGAAGAAAAGCCAAGGGATCAGTGGCTGTTTGACTTTCCTGCGCAAGTAAGTTGATTTTTTGTTATGGAATGCATCTCTCGAGAAGTGCATCAATTATGTTTTACGTCATATATTGTAGAACACTAAGTAATTAATCCATTGAACTATTTTGTTGTCTAGTGCAGTTCATTTGTTGCCTATGCGATTTTGCTTTTAAAATTTTTGAATATTCAAGGTCGCATTATGTGGTACTCAAATATGGTGGACAACAGAAGTTAATATCGCATTTAGCCGATTGGAAGAAGGGTATGAGAATGCTTTGAAAGAATACAATCGTAAACAGGTATGTTACACAACCTATTAATAGTGTGACCAAATTGAACAGTTGAAGATAGGAATCTTCTTCGTCAGTACGGGGCCCTTTAAGTTATTCGTTGCTCAAAATTTTCCTCTTTTCAACTTCATTATTTTTTACTCTAATGTGGATGAATTTTAAGTACAGGCAACATACCTTAACTGCATTACGAGTTTTTATGTTTTTAAGCATAATTGTTATCCAATTTATAGATCCAACAACTTACTGCCCTTATCAATATGCTTATTGGAGATCTAACAAAAGGAGACCGACAGAAAATCATGACAATCTGTACAATTGATGTGCATGCACGTGATGTCGTCGCTAAACTTATATCACAAAAGGTAGAGAATGCCCAAGCGTTTCTGTGGCTAAGCCAACTTAGGCATCGTTGGGATGACAACAAAGCCGAATGTTTTGCCAACATCTGTGACGCACAGTTTAAATATTCCTACGAGTACCTTGGAAATACTCCTCGTCTTGTCATTACACCTTTAACCGACAGGTATGGAATGTTCTGATTCAGTTTCTTGAAAGCATATCGCCCACCTTGGTTCTGCCACTGTTCTCCCAAAAATTGTCCAATTAATGAAAGAATGGAAAAGGTGTCCGTGTAAGGTTTCATCTTTCACGTGTTCCTCTGGCAGAAGAGTTCTATACATTATTTTATTCTTTCCAATCACCCACGTAAAGAAATAGACATAGTTTCAGTCCGCATTGTTTTTAAAGAAAAAAACATCTTCATTAGCTCCTCGGTTAGATTATGCCAATCTTGGAATTGTTGTTGATTGAATTGTTTTTACCTTATAGATGCTACATCACTTTAACTCAATCGCTCCATCTGACAATGAGTGGTGCTCCAGCAGGGCCTGCAGGAACCGGAAAAACTGAGACAACAAAAGATCTTGGAAGAGCTCTAGGAATTATGGTTTACGTCTTCAACTGCTCTGAACAAATGGACTACAAAGTAATTAATGCTTATATTTAGTTGAAAGATTTTACCTTTTTATTATGGCTGTTTTAGATCTTTTCAAAAGCTGAGCTGGAGGGCCTTAAAAATCGTGAAAGCGCGATAATGTCGACACGTATAAGTTCGCAAAATGTCTGCGTTTTACATGAAATACTTAAACATTTAAAGTTTTTAAAGCATATCAAAATATATTTTCCTTCCTTTGGCATACGGATTTTGTCATGTATGGTTGATCTAGTTCTTTTAGCTGCATTAGTTCACCTATAGAGAATCTTTTACGATATAGTACGCCATGTCATTGAAATAATTCAGTTGATGAATTTTATATTTTATAAGTTGATTAGCTCTGTCATAAGACATTCACAAAACTGTAAGTGATACACATTGCCATAAAATTTGTTTAGAACATGCAAAGACGTAGATATTGTAAAGACGAGCTTAATCTTTATGTTTGAATTTGTTTATAGCCAAATTATATAGCTATTAATTGGCAGTTTTACTTTCGAACAATACATACAGACATACAGGAAAACTTGTGTTGCTTTAATCTAATTATCCCATAACTTTGCTCATATCTTAGAGTTGTGGAAATATCTACAAAGGATTAGCGCAAACTGGTGCCTGGGGCTGTTTTGACGAATTTAATAGGATTTCAATTGAAGTGCTGTCTGTCATTGCTGTACAAGTGAAATCGGTGCAAGATGCCATTCGTGACCGTAAAAATAGATTTATCTTCCAAGGAGTTGAAATTTCAATTGTGCACACAGTTGGTATTTTCATCACCATGAATCCTGGCTATGCTGGTAGAACCGAACTACCTGAAAATCTCAAGTCTCTGTTCAGGTAATTGTGTTTTCTCGGTTTGATTTAATCATAAGATGCCTCATTCTGCTCACTGATGCACGTGGTTTCGAACTACAATATGCCAGGAAAAGCACCTGATTCCACTCTACCACTTTGAAGTAATTACGATGCATTCTTGGCAATTTGAATTTGACATAGAACCATCAGGCTATTCATAATTGCCAATAAATTGTCATTTCAGGCCTTGCGCAATGGTTGTTCCTGATTTTGAGCTCATTTGCGAAATCATGCTTGTTGCAGAGGGATTTGTTGATGCAAGATTACTGGCCAGGAAATTCATAACACTATACACTCTTTGCAAGGAACTTCTATCGAAACAGGTGACCTAGTCAGATATTGAACCAATTTTCCTTTCTTCAGAGTGGTTGAATTTGTACCTAACCTTAAAAACCACAGTTAGAAAGAGGTTCTTGATAATTGTTTTGGCAATATCATGAGGGCATGAGTATATTAGTTCAAAAAAGATTCCTAGGGCGTCTCTTGTGTACGTCATGGTTAAAATACAAATACATTTATTAAAATATTGGAAAGTAATGTTTTAAAAAAAGCAGAATTACTAATCCTTGAAATACAATGCCATTAACGGCTATTTGACGATTTTTCCCAAGATAGTAGCATAAAAAATGCATGATTCACTAGCAGAAAGATCTATATGAACCTAAAGAACCCTGCATTCGCTGAATTTACAATTCTACTCAAATTATCTTTGTTAGGCTTTTTTGCACAGTTAATCTATTTTATTTTATTTTTATTTAGGATCATTATGATTGGGGTCTTCGTGCTATCAAGTCTGTGCTTGTTGTTGCCGGTTCCCTCAAAAGAAGCGATAGAAACCGCCCCGAAGAACAGGTTTTAATGCGAGCTCTTCGTGACTTTAATATCCCAAAAATCGTGACTGATGATCTTCCCGTTTTTATGGGATTGATTGGAGATCTTTTCCCTGCAACAGATGTACCAAGAAAGCGCGATCTTGATTTTGAAGCAACTGTTAAAAAGTCTGCACTTGTAAGTATCGCTGTTTTTCTCCATACGTTAACCTCCAATCTTTCATCCCAGCGAAAGTAATTGTCAAATGCATTTAACTAGTTTTAGTCCAGACAGTATGATCCTGTAATTTGCTGCAGAATGAGTTTATTAGTGAGATATGTGGCATCTGCAAATGTTTGTGAGATGTTCACTTTAAATGCAAGGACATTTTGGTTTTATTTAGCAAAGGTAGCTCAAAGGGTTCCAAAGCATAGCAGGCATTCTAATCTAATCATTTTATGGCAAGCTTTTGAAGTTTTCATCACGGTGTTGTGCTAGCTATGAATATAGAAAACCCAGCAAGGCAATGCGAAAATTATGCGATTTGATTTTACTTTCTTGAATGAGTAATGGACCGCTAGATCATAGTGATGTACTTTTTAAGTTTTGCAAATTACAAGCAATTTTTAAATAATTCAGGGTCTTTTTACAAGGGTTTTGTTGTCTATAGTTCTGAAAGTTGTTATTTTGAAAACCAATAAGTAAGCATCTTAATTGTGCATCTCGATAGGATTTGAAACTTCAGCCGGAAGACAGTTTTGTCTTGAAAGTTGTACAACTGCAAGAGTTACTGGAAGTTAGACATTCTGTTTTTGTAATTGGGGCTCCTGGAACAGGAAAGACACAGGTACGCTTATTTCTTTACATATATCTTTATATACGTAAACTTAATGTCAGAATACGACGATTTAAGTTGTAACTTAATGTTTCACGCTTGATTCGATCTTCAGACAACTAAGGACTACTCTGTGTGGTGTTGATTTTTATGCTGATGTGGTTCCTTGGGGCGCTTTGGAGGTGTCGTAGATAATTGCTTAATTAACAGGTGTGGATGGGTGGTTAATTAGGTAGAATTTGTTTTCGTGGCGGCATTTTGAAACGAGTTCAATTCTTTTGTTGAACGTGGAACTTTTATCCGAGTTGATTATAGCGAGTTGATTCTACATATAAATAAGTAAGGGGGTCTTCAATTTTGATTAAAAACTCCTTTTATATTACTTATTCAACTGTAAGGGCCTGTTTATATGAGGAAAAACACTTCACCTGCGATACCCGGGTCTGGCAGGTGAGGTGTTTTTCCTCATATAAACAGGCCCTAAATGTAAATTTCGTTTCAAAAAACAGCTTATTTACACCTCAGACCGGCAATTAGATCGTTTTTTGGTTTTTCCAGGTAATAAAGACCCTTAATAAGGCGTATTTCAACATGAAGAAGAAGCCGCATTTGCATGACATAAATCCAAAGGCTGTAACCAATGACGAACTTTTTGGATTCATAAATCCAGCCACGAGAGAATGGAGGGACGGTATGGGCATAATTGAATGTTATTTCTTTCTTTTTTCGCATAAATTGAATACAGATATTTAAGCGCGACACCCAATGACAGAGCGCCTTGTCTATCTAATCAATCTATATACTCCTTAGAATAAGTTGGTATCCCTCTTAAGAAGGCATACCAACTTACCATTGGGCAGTTTGATGAACAAAATGACTTGGATTAAATCGAAGAATAAAGCAAACGGCGATAATAATGATCAACTTTATTTTGACGATTTTTCATGTTACTTTTTAAGCAGGGAACGAGCACGGGTTTAATGAGATATCAACTGAAAGTGATTTTTGAACCAAACTTACTTCATCTCCAGCGAGTTTACGGAACTGGCAAGGTTATACCAACGAACTAAAAAAAATTGATCTTGTTGTTGGAATGTCATATAAAGAAGAAAAGTTTGGACCTTTAATCATTTTACTTTGTTTTTCAGGTTTGTTTTCTACAGTTATGCGAGATCTTGCAAACATAAATAACGATTCACCAAAGTGGATAGTTCTTGATGGCGACATTGACCCAATGTGGATTGAATCACTTAACACTGTCATGGACGACAATAAGGTGAATGCTGCTGAATATTTTTTGTATTTTGTCATTACTCATCATGATTTTCAAAAATAGCCAACAGAAACCTTTTGGATTCGGGCCTTATTTATCATCAGAATCATTTTCTAGTTTATTTCCTTTTGTTGTTTCCATGTTGTTGATTTTTATCGTTATCTTTTCTTAAAGGTTTATCATAATCTCTTTGGTTTTGCCTCTGCATTATGTTAATACCCCTTGAAGTATAGTATTTCGTTTGTGAGAGCTCCACATATATATTTTTTTTATGTTATGACAAATGACATGCAGAAGCGTCATGACAACATTTGTTTTTTAGGTTCTCACCTTAGCCAGCAATGAAAGGGTTCCATTGGCTCCATCAATGAGGCTGCTCTTTGAGATTGGGCATTTGAAAACAGCAACTCCGGCCACTGTCTCCCGTGCTGGGATCTTATTCTTGAATTATGCCGATGTTGGATGGAATCCGTAAGTACTTTGATCTTACAGGTTGCCGAAAAGCCATTACTTTTAGTAGAAGGCCAGCCTTTGGGAGTATGCATGTGGCACCTGATTGGTGGCTGCTGCAGGAATAATTTGTTCACCTATCTGGGCACCTGTTTTATTGATGTATTATTATGTTATTGCTACAAGTTTGCATCTTTTCAAAATGTGCCTTTTTTGTTCACAGGGTAGAATAGTGCGTAGGGAAAGGATAAATGAACGTTTTTTGAATTTTTATCTTGTTTCCACAAAGGTCAATCTGCGAAGTCTAGCCCATTACTAGGCCGCCTATCAAACTTTATTTTTTCCATGCATCAGGTATATCTTAAGATTTGCCTACAACATCAATTCATAATTCATATGTTTAATTAAATACAACATCGGCATTCAAACGACCAATTTGACTTCATTAATGTGTACTCGTGTTTCATTAGAATACTCTAAAAGAGGGACAGGTAGTGCTTTGTCTTATGATAACCAACCTATATGTGCATCCTTTGCGTGCATTTTGTGCATGTTGTCAAAAACCAAAGGCACATTCACAAATCCAGCATTGCTTGAAGTTATTTGATTGAAACATTAAATTTACATTTTCCTCCTTTATCTATAGGTATGTTCAAAGTTGGATTGATACGAGAGAGGTGCAATCAGAAAAGGCTAATTTGCAGATTTTATTTGACAAATATGTGCCATCATGTTTAGAGGTTCTGCGTGGTCGTTTCAAAAAAATAACCCCCATTGCCGATATAAGTATGGTTCAGACACTATGCTATCTTTTAGAATGTCTTCTCACGCCTCAGAATACACCACCGGACTGCAATAAAGAGCTCTACGAGCTCTACTTCGTATTTGCTGCCGTATGGTCATTTGGTGGAAGTATGTTCCAAGATCAGGTCAGTATATTTCATCCCTATTATAGGCGCGGTGTATGGTAAAATCTCAATTCTAATGCCATGTATGACTCTATTTCCTAGAGCTTGAGAACATTTATTCCATAGTTTCATCTGAATTTAACTGCCTGCTTTACAGTATCACGTATCACGCTTTACTCGATATAAAACTGTCGGTTGGGGAGAACGAACATTTAGGAGAAGAAAGTTTGTGGATATCGACGATCTTTAACCAATGAAAAAAATCGCATTATGTATCTATTTTTATTGGGCTTTTTTATTGGCATTTTCGTAAGATTGAGCAACAAGATCTCCTTGCTATTAAGATAATCATCACTCGCTTTTGCAACCCTATCGGTATGAAATTATTTGCTTTCATTCAATTTTCGCCAGAAATTTCGAAGAAATTTCTGCCAGTGACGCATATTTCTAATTTTTTTGGGTTGAAATTATGACACGAACCGTTAGTGGGAAGCACCAAATTACATCACAACAAAGTAGCAGTTCATAGTTCTGTAATATTGGTTTAGAAAGGCCTATAAAAATTAAATATTTGAACATGAAATTATCAAAATGAGGCCTTATACATCAATGAATGTAGGACATGCTGCATGCTACCAGGATAAAAAAATATCCCTTAAAAGTGTCTCCTAACCTTGGTAGAATGAGGTTTTAGAGGTAGAGGCATGTCCGCTATGAATGAACTGGGGTTCCTAAATTTGTACTTTATCATACCATTCTTTTGTGTTAGCTTATTATAGGATAGCACAGGCAGGATCAATTTGAAAATAACTATAATTGATTTTACAGCTTGTGGATCACAGAACCGAATATTCAAAGTGGTGGGTTACAGAATTTAAAACCATAAAATTTCCATCTTCTGGAACAGTGTTTGACTACCATATTGATAATGAAACGCATAAGTTTGTGCCATGGACTGAGAAAGTGCCAAAATTTGACCATGATCCAGAAATTCCGTTACAGGTGCAGTATTTATCATGCGACTCATTTTTACTTGATACATTATATACTATTAAATCGCAAGCTCTCTGAGTCATTGCGTAGATTTTTCGTATACAACAACTTCAGCAGGTTTTAATATAGGTATGGGGTAATAACTACGATTTTAAATTATCATGTTTGTTCAAAATTGAAAGACACAAATTTGTGTAGGTAAAATGCATTGGCAGGTTGATAAAATGTGCCATCAGTTTAAGTGTTTTTTTATCAATTTGCATCTTTTTATCTTATTTATCATTGCATATTTTACTATTTAAATCGAATGAAATTTTTAGGCTGTGCTCGTGCACACATCAGAAACTATTCGTGTTCGATACTTTATTGATCTACTGATGGAAACGCGCAAACCTGTCATGTTAGTTGGCAATGCAGGTGTTGGGAAGACTGTTCTTGTTGGTGATAAATTTGCATCCCTTGATCCAGATGTTATGATGGTTGCCAATGTGCCATTCAACTACTATACAACTTCAGCAATGTTGCAGTCTGTGCTAGAAAAACCATTGGAAAAGAAGGCTGGTCGAAATTATGGACCTCCAGGGACCAAAAAGCTCATTTACTTTATTGATGATATGAATATGCCAGAGGTACGTTTCTCTCATTGTATTTATGAAGTAGATTACTGCAAAAATCATAATAGTTATCAGAATGTGCGTTGTGATAGCAACATAGATATAGCGTACTCCCTTCCTCCTTTACCTTATAGATGTACCATGCAATAATTGAAATTTGTATTCTAGCCCTGTATCACTGCCTAATATATTTTGAATTTTTTTATTTCAACCAGAACTATTTAATAAAATAAAATTTTTCAAAAGTTATTGCACATTGCTTTAAATGGCTCCCCTATAAAATCATAAGCACCTATTTTTCAAGGTTGATACATATGGAACAGTTCAGCCACACACTCTCATAAGACAGCATTTGGACTACAATCATTGGTACGATCGCCACAAACTCACTTTGAAAGACGTGCACAATTGTCAGTATGTTTCTTGCATGAACCCAACTGCTGGCAGTTTTACAATAAACCCAAGGCTGCAGGTATAATTTGGCATTGAATATATTGATAAGTAGACATCCCTTTTGCCTTTTTACTATTTCATGTAATTTGAAATGTCTATTGTAATTGACAGCATCTAATGTATTACTTTTTAACCTGCTTATACTATTAATTGAAAGGAAGTGTTTCGGTATTAGTCCTCTACTTGAGTGTGGCTTTTCTATCTATACTCAGCATTGCTTCAAATATTTTGTATCCACATTGCGTTGGTGAGCAAAGTAGTAACTAAGACATGATTTTTTCATTGCATTTTGAAAGTGCTATTTGTTATTAACTTGCCCAAAGTAATAAAGCTAGGGATAATCTTTGTATTTCCAAAATTGCCTTAGTGTTAAGGTTACCCTGAAAACATAAGGCTTATTTATCGTTTCGATGTATATGCTAAGGTTGGTATCCATAAACTATCTTTGTTGTTGAAAAGAAAAAGCTGATTTGCAATTCTTTCGTTTTTATACCACCTGATAATAAATGTATCATTTCTTTCATATTCCTGCTAGATTTATACTATCGGGAGTAGCAGAATCTATCTTGTTTTGTCTCTCTTTATCTCGCATCTTTTTCTTTTATATTAGTTTGAATTTTAAAAAGGGCTTAAAGTTTCGATGCACTCCTCACGACTGACCCTATGGTTAAGTTGCCTCTACCAATTCAGCCTAAGCACAACGTGTTCTCTTTCTCAATTTGTTTTACTCTGTAGTCGTCAAATAAAAAAATTATTTCCTTGCAGCGACATTTTTGTGTATTTGCACTCAGTTTTCCGGGAGTAGATGCTTTGAAAACAATTTATTTGAGCATTCTTAACGGTCACTTAGCCAGTCAAAGCATTGCGGGATCAACGTTGAAGATGACAGAAAGACTAACTGAAGCAGCTATTGCATTAAACTCAAAGGTAACGAACTCAAGAATATTTGTTTCTCTTGGATTTGGAATTTCATTATTTTTATTTTCTTCATTATCAAACCATCAGTTCTGTAATCCCTAGTGAAGACTTTATTCAAATTTGCTATATTGAAACTTTTTGAATTGAACTTTCTTGCATTCCTTTTGGTGAGCTACCTAAACTAAGACTCTCCATCCTGTCAAAATTTTTTTGCCTTTTGAAAGATAAAAGAATGGACTTCTTCATCTTAATGTTGTCGCACTATTTTTATTTTGGCAATCAATAAAGGGCCCTTGATAACGTGTCTATATTGAATATTCCCAAATTTATTGTGAATAACTTTGTTTCCTTTGGATAAAACAAATTATATAGGTAACGAACTACCTTAAAAGTAACTGTTGGGAGTTATCGTGTTCTATAGTGTGTGATAATAGAGAAAGAATATCAAAAGAAACAATGAAAATGGAAAAGATTGTCATACAAACCTGTAACTTAAAAATGTTCCTTACAATCTTTTGACCTTTCTTGCAAAGCTTCATAGGTAGATGGAATTCCTATATGCCTTAATTTGAGGAATATTCCCTGCATATTATTGACGCGATTCATATTGACGGTGAGAGACAGTCAACAAAGACAACGTTCCGATTTTACAAGTTGTGATTTGTTTTTATAAGACCATCATTCAATGTAAAATCTCAATTTTAAAACTTCTTGAGAACCCCCCCCCCCTTCCTCCACAAATGAGGTTTTTTTGAGAAGAAATCGATATTTTTGCGGCCCCTTAATCAATTATCTTTTCTTTTTATAACTTTTATTTTTAATTGCAGATTACGTCATCATTTCTTCCAACTGCAATTAAGTTCCATTACATATTCAACCTGAGAGATTTATCGAACATATTTCAAGTAAGTTTATTTCCTTATTACCAGCCATAAAGACTTTTCATATCATACTTGTATTTTGTCATGAAAATGATTAAAACATCGAAGACCTAGCCGTCATATGATTTGTGCATCTTTTTGGCATGATTCAGAAGATGAAATCAGACAGCACTGAGAAAAGAGCATTGTACGTAAAAAGCTCCGTAGGTTTTGTAATTTCCTTATTCTAAACATTGACGGGTTTATGAATTGAAAAAACATATCTCCACAATTTCTTACCGATACATCTATTGTGAAATTTAAAAGTCGTTTGACTATGTTCTACTGTGTTACCATCATTTTGGTGCAGGGTTTGCTGTTCTCAACTCCAGAGTCCTTGAAATCTCCAATGGATCTGATACGGCTGTGGAACCATGAATGCAATCGTGTTTATAGAGACAAACTTGTAGATGACAAAGACATGGAACACTTTGACAAGATTCAGTTGGATTTCAACAGAAAATTCTTTGAGGTGAGCATCAATTTGTTGCGTACTACTAAAAAGCCAAATAATAATTTTAAGGAGTGCTCCTTAATGAATGTGATTAAAAATTTTTAATTTGGTGTTATTTTATTTAACAAGGATATGGAAGAAGAGACATTGAATGCCAAGCCGCTGATTTATTCTCATTTTTCATCTGGTGTTGGGGAACCAAAATATCTTGCTTGTAGCACCTGGGATAACCTGAGCAAAATATTAATTGAAGCATTGGATAGCTACAATGAAGTTAATGCTGCAATGAATCTTGTTCTTTTTGAAGATGCAATGGCCCATGTGTATGTAAACTTTGGATATTCAACATTTCTTGTATTTTCCATGGAATCAGTCTACACGCGCATGCGTGTTTATTGAAGATACTGTGCACAAATTAATAAAGCCTATAAATTAACCACGGGTAGCTGCTGTCAATATTAATAAGAATATTATGCCTGATATCAATATGAAAACGACCAAAATATTGAAATTCGTCAGTATGAACAATTGAGTATACTGTGTGATTTTCAGATTCAGATAATCAAGCAACTCCCAGATGAAATATTGAATCATTTGGTTTGACTGATAAATATACATTAATTGACACTCTCATTTAAACATAATCATTCGTTGCATCGAATTTATTTTGATTTCAAAGATTAAGTGCGAATTATAGAGAAAACAACTTTTGGCACAGCGGTTCATGATGCGGTAGATAAGAAGATGTAAATGTTGTAGTTGTTGAGACGTTGCTCTGGCGCCCTACTTACATCTTCTTACTCAGGTTAACTGGCTAAAATTAAGGATACGGTTCTGTTTGGACTAACTAGATCTTTCATGATTTCTTTTTTATCTAGTTGCCGTATCAATCGTATACTTGAATCCCCAAGGGGGAACGCTCTGCTGGTTGGGGTTGGAGGTAGTGGCAAGCAAAGTTTAGCAAGACTTGCTGCCTACATTAGTGCTTTAGAAGTCTTTCAGATAACGCTTAGAAAAGGATACGGTGTTGCAGATTTAAAGGTTTGTTTAATTTTTTAGTGTTGAAAGCTATGCTTTACATAACCATTGCAAACAAGTTCATATCCAATACAAAATAGAACACAGTCCATGTAACGAATTCATCGCAGCAAATCAGTTATAACAACTAGTAGTTTTAAGCAGGAAGATGATAGCGAGACATGTTGATGTTGACATGTCATCGACAACAGTGACAGACAACCCTATGCTGGTAAATTAAGTCAAGTAAATTAACTTCATGCTTCAAATAAGATCAGACGAAAACCCTAACAGTGTGAATAATATATTCTGCCATCAATGAAGATATTTACTAGCTACGCCTCTGAACATGCGAGTGTTCTATTGTCAGGAGAATGTATTGCGAACGAAAATCAAACATGAATGCGTTAGCTCCAATCCATGAATACAGTTGCCAAGATTAGACTTGCGAATTAAAAACTAAAAGCCACGAGGGTCATTCTTGTGTTTGGAGTTTCATCCTAGGGATATCTTAGCCCGGCAGTCGTAGAGCAAGTGAGATTGCTTCTTTCAGAAGCATCGAAGCTGCAGCCATAATCAGTGTTTGTAGTATTGACTCTTCAAAATCATAGTTCATTTCCGTGTTTTTGACACATCGTGGGAGATCTTATCAAATCAAAAGTGTCATATAATAGGACAATGAGGTGACTTTCCATTTTTAGTGAAATCGCTAGAATTACAGGGAGCACTCTTAGACATTCCATAACGAACTAACAGCTTAGCTTTCTACAAGTACAAATTCAATCATTTTTTAGTTTTATTCTATGCATCTTCTATGCATGTTTTCCATTCTTTTACAACCCTTATATACATTAAAACGGGTTAAAATTTTCCTGTAAACCAGCATTGCTTAAGGGTTATTATTATGGCATGAAGTTTAAATAAATGCTTCTAATCTCGTGGAATGATGTTCCTTTCTGCACTTATTTGCTTATTTCATGACTGTTTATATCATTTGTGAATGGAATTGAAAATGTTGCAATCACCTTTTGATCTTTTTTCCACAGCTTGATCTTGCTATGTTGTCAACCAAAGCTGGATTGAAAAATATCGGGACTGTCTTCTTATTAACGGATGCTCAAGTACCGGATGAACAGTTTCTTGTTTTGATTAATGATCTGCTTGCCTCTGGTGAAATTCCTGGCTTATTTCCTGATGACGAAGTTGAGAACATAATCTCCAGTCTTCGAAATGAAGTTAAAGGAGCTGGATTACAAGATACAAGAGAGAACTGCTGGAAATTTTTCATAGAACGAGTCAGACGACAGTTGAAGGTATGTTTCCTTTCTTTAACTTTTTGATGTAGCGCAAAACATATCAAAATGGATTAAAAATATGTTTCACCAGGTTACCTCTTGGGTCTTTTGTGGCTTATTTTCATTAATGTATGATATGTATGTTTCAAATTATCTGAGGCGGCTGCGCGGGTAAATGGAAAGAATAACCCTAGTCTAATGCCTGGTTAGAATTCTTCCATGTCACTTGAAGAAAAACATTGTTACCTAAATTGCAGAAATCCGTCAGCAACAAGAACAAGTTAGAAATATTTCAAATAAACTGTCTTTAACCTAACCTGTCCCAACTATGCGAGCAACTTTCAGTTAATGGCACTGTTCCTGATTAACATCACGCAATCAGCATGCTTTCTCTTCTATGATCATTATGCCTTTTGTGATGATTTTGTACGATTCATATAAGAATCTAACACGATTTTTGTGATGAGATTCTTCGTGAACCATACAGCACACCGTGCAAGTAATAGCAGTAACATTGTTGATAGCGCCTACTGCTACATTATTTCCAATGAAGAAATAAAAAACTGCGAATTGCTACGAGTTGCTAAAAAGAAATCTGCGATTCAATTACGTATACAAATCGGTTTAAATCCATAGTATTCACTATAATTCGAATTCTATCGTGTCAATTGAAGCAATATTTCTGGATGCATAGCCGTCGTATTTTCATCAAGATTCTGAACCAGATCTTTGGTTGTTGAAATGTCAATAATCTTGAAATTCTAAATGTTCAATGGAAACGCCTTAAAATTTTCAAAATGTATTCTCGACTTTGTACGTGAAATGCTTCTATCGTTCTTTTTAGGTTGTGCTCTGCTTTTCACCTGTTGGAACCACACTACGAGTTCGAAGTAGAAAGTTTCCAGCTATTACAAATTGTACCGCCATAGACTGGTTTCACGAATGGCCAGAAGAAGCACTCATATCTGTAAGCAAAAGATTCTTGGAGGAAACAGAACAAGTGCCTGTAAGTTATTGCTTCACTACCATCTTTTCTATGTTTTATGTCTATACGTATCTGAAAATCTTGAGGTAGTAGCAATTGTGTCGATTTTTTTATTCAGTATATATTTTGTATTTGCTTTCTCAGGCTGATCAAAAGCATTCAGTCGCACAGTTTATGGCTTATGTGCATACGATTGTCAATGAGATGAGTGACCTTTATCTAATCAACGAAAGAAGATATAACTATACAACGCCGAAAAGTTTTCTTGAACAGGTTAGATTAAGCATTTCTTGTAAATATGCTATTAAAATTGTGATAAGCGAGTACGTCTATATTACATATGAATTTTAACCGAAGGTTCAAATCATGCTTTTAGGCTTCCAGTTTTACTATTAAAGTTTTTCAACGAATCGATACTTTTAAATAGCGATTTAGTACTACCGATCAGACATTGATTTAAATGCTATTTCTTAATCACTTTCTTGTGATTGATTGAACCCCTAAGAATATTCTGTCTATCTGTAATGCGGATCGTAATTTCTACAGATCAAGTTATACCAGAATCTAGTTAAGCGAAAAAGCAAGGAACTTCAGCAAAGCATGGAACGATTAGAAAATGGTCTTACCAAACTCCAAAGTACTGCTTCACAGGTACGTGTTTTTTACCAGCTACTATTACTTCTGCTGCTACTGCTGCTTCTGCTATTCATGTAACTACTGTTTTAAATACCCCTTTTATTCATGCTGTGACCACTACTTTGAATGAGATAATTCATTGCTTTGTTCAAGATAATAACCATGGCTTTGACCACAACAATGATGATGATTTTTAGTATCACGATTAACATAGTATTAATATAGCTATACTCTTAACATCTTATATCATAATTGCAGCTACACTTATGATCATGACAATATCTACAAGACCTTTATTGTGACTAAATGTTGTACCATATGGTCATGGATGCAGTCACAAGGACAATCATTATCATTCTGAATAATATGATTATGATTACAGCTATGTGCGAAGCTATGACCATAGCTATGATAACACGGAACGCCATAACTCTGAGCACGAATTTCAGGATGACTGGAACCACAATCACGAAAATCCACATGACCATGACTTCAAGTATTTTCCCTTCCATGGTCAAAATCACATCTATAAATGCCAAATATGATAAGATCAAGGCTTGACGCTTTGACGCCCATGTTCACTACAGCTGTGAAGACAACGAGCACAACTATAGTCATGATAATGACCACGATGGTATCATTCTTACGACGACTGCTGCGACCCGGGCCGCAATTATTTTTACAATCAGTTAAAGTTCTGCTTTGTCATATGATAATCCTTTTATGATAAATGTTGTGAATTTCAGGTTGATGACTTGAAAGCAAAGTTAGCGGCGCAAGAGGTAGAGTTGCAACAAAAGAATGAGGATGCTGATAAACTTATTCAGAAAGTAGGCATAGAGACAGAAAAAGTTAGCAAAGAGAAGGAGTTTGCTGACAACGAAGAAAAGAAAGTTGCTGTTATTGCAAAAGATGTAGCTGAGAAGCAAAAATCGTGTGAAGATGATCTGGCCAAAGCTGAGCCAGCTTTGATTGCAGCGCAAGATGCTTTAAATACTCTTAACAAAAATAATCTCACTGAATTGAAGTCTTTCGGCTCTCCGCCAGCAGCTGTTGTCAATGTTACCTCAGCTGTGATGTGCTTACTTGCACCGCCGAATAAAATACCAAAAGACAAGAGCTGGAAAGCTGCGAAAGTAATGATGGCAAAAGTGAGGAAATTCATTGTTTTTTTACGATTTATAACCAATAGACTGGTGAAAGCCATAATTGCTTATCCATAGAGGCGTAAATAGGCATTAGATTAAGGAAAATAAAGTAATTCTGATTAAATGAAAGTTGTTAGGCAAATTATAGGGGTGGCATTATTTGCGCTTCTAGAGGGAGATAGTTGCTCTGTTTTCTAATGCAATAAATTTTGTTCATTTTGATGTAAAAGCATATTGCATCAAAAGGTTGTGTGAGAAATTTATTGTATTCTTTCTTTGTTTCAAGGTTGACGGATTCCTAGAGCAGCTGCTCCATTATGATAAAGAAAACATACATGAATCAAATTTAAAAGCTGTTCAAGTGTATCTAGATAATCCAGAGTTTGATTCTGACCTTGTCAAAGGTAAATCTCTTGCTGCTGGAGGCCTTTGTGCCTGGACTATCAATGTTATCAGGTTCTATCATGTATATTGTGATGTCGAACCTAAAAGGCTTTCCTTAGCCCAAGCAAATGCCGAGCTAGCTGCCGCTGAAGACAAATTGTCAAAAATCAAGGCAAAAATAAAGGTGAGTAAGCTGCTTTTGACATCTGAGATCATCAAAATAAGAGTGACTTTTTAAGTAGAAATTTACCGTTGAATGGATGTGAGACTTTTGAAAGCTTCAGGTAATAAATGGTTCCCATTTTCTAAACTGCATTTAAGAATGTAGCACATGAATAATCATCAAACGTCTGTTGAGAGGGATACGACAAAGTTTGAAGGAAGGGTCTCTGGAGTTCATTTGTTTAATTTCTGTTTGAATATGACCGACTAAGCGTCTCAGACAAACTAAGCGTCCATACAGTTATGTTAAAATTCATGTGATGTAATATTATTATTCAAGATGTATTGCGGTCACAGATCATTTAGACCTATGCGAAGCTTTGAGGCATAAAATGATGCGTAACCTATCCAGTTAAGACATTGGTTTATTTAGCATCATAACATTATGTTGCAATATTCCATTCTACTGATCAAGTTTTTCATTCTACGAAACAAATAATGAGCTAATAGGTACGAGATTTAGCACAACAGCGTTTTTTTATTTTTTGCTCTCCCTTTCAGGAACTGGATGATAGCTTAGCAGAGCTAACTGCATCATTTGAAAGAGCCACTGCCGAAAAGCTAAAATGTCAAGAAGAAGCGGACACTACAGCAAAAACAATAAATTTGGCAAACAGGCTAGTAGGTGGCCTAGCTTCTGAGAATGTTCGTTGGGCTGAGGCCGTTGAAAAGTTTAAAGAGCAAGCGAAAACGCTTCCAGGTGATGTTTTGCTAACATCAGCCTTTATATCTTATGTTGGCAGCTTTTCGAAAACTTACCGAGAGGATTTGTTGAATCAAAAATGGTTACCGTTCATTGGCAGTCTAAAGGTAAGATTCAAATCTCCTGTTAGCCTGACATATCTAACATAGTTTGATCGTTGTTTTTGCTTTAGATTTGCTTGATCAATCTTGATTCAATTTTCCTTGCCTTGCTTTATAAGGAACAATTTTGTTAATGCTGTTGTCGTGGCTTTGCAATGTTGTCATTTAATTCTAGGTACCAATCCCTATAACTGAAGATCTGGATGTTCTTAGCCTTTTGACAGACAATGCTACAGTTGCACAATGGAATAATGAAAATCTACCAAGTGACCGAATGTCGACTGAAAATGCAACAATTCTTGTCAATGCGGAAAGGTGGCCGTTAATGATCGACCCACAACTTCAAGGAATTAAATGGATTAAAACAAAGGAAGGAGAAGACCTGAAGGTGGTCAAAATTGGCACTAAAGGGTAATTTCATTTCTCATTTTGATGATTGTTGTCAGTTAAGGTAATATAATTGCCTACGATCTTCCTAATACCATTAATGCTAAAACCACTTCTATAGCTAATATATTGATATTACTTGCTGGTTTCTGTTGCCGGTTGCTGGTTTGCTGAATTTCCGTAAACGATGTGCATGCTAAATGGCGCCCTGCTTGGGTTGGCCCAAGTGTTTTATGCAGTTTGTTTTTACGAACTTATGTATTGTATGAAAAGAAGCTATACAAACTCAAACTGTTCTTTCTTCTGGGAGTTCTTCGGTGATAAATAATCATTCTCATAAATCAATTATTTTTTCCAGTTACCTGGACCAGATTGAGCATGCAGTTAGCAATGGGGACTGTGTTCTTATTGAGAACATTGGAGAATCTCTGGACCCAGTTTTAGATCCTATAATTGGACGGAATACAATAAAGAAGGGAAGGTAAGCTTGCTTTTTTACACAAACTTCAATAAAAAATTTAATCCATTTTAGTAGTCCTTTCAGATGTTAACGGGCCATACAAGAAGCGGGTTACAAATTCTTACAATTTCTAATCAGAGTTTCAAAAAGTTTTCCTTAATGCAAAATTCCATGCATCCTCCAATGCTATCAATGATGTAAATGTATTACATTGCTAATGGGTTAGCACCCCTTCACCAACACAACACGTTGAAGATTAAGGCTTTTTTGAAGAGGGGGAAAGGACGGTGCAATTAATTGCCATGCATCGTTGCAAGGAAAATTATGTACATTTATAAATGAGGTTATTCTAATGAAATTGATGATGCATTAAAAGTTTTTCTTTCTCTCTTATTTTTATAGATATATCAAAATCGGTGATAAGGAGGTAGAATACCATCCCAAGTTTAGGCTGATTCTCCAAACCAAACTAGCAAATCCACATTACAAACCTGAAATGCAGGCACAGACGACACTGATCAACTTCACTGTAACCCGAGAGGGCCTTGAGGATCAACTTTTAGCAAATGTTGTTGCTAAAGAACGCCCAGATCTAGAGGAGACTAAGGTAAGCCAGCATTTGTAAAGTTTCGACAAATATTTCTATCTTACTCATGAAAGGAACGAGTTGAATTTTTAGCAGAAATTTTTGTGACTTGATTTAAATTTTGACTGTTTAGCGAAATCTGCCTCTTCCTTGACATCTTGATTGGGACATCTTCATTGGGTTGATATCTGGGTATCTATGTATGCAAATCACCGAATCCATTAAGTTCTTTTGAAGCTTTGTTTCTTAACAGAAATTACTTCCGTCAAAATAGTCGTGTATATGCCTGGTATTTGATTTCATTATACTCAATTTCCAGTGATCATTTATTTCGCCGTATATGTACTGCACCAACCACGTGATAATCATCCGAATCCGCTAGATTACACGAGGCGAAGGTACCAGGGGTGAAATATAATGATTAAACGATTTCTGTTGTCAGATAATGATTTTTTCTAGATGATTTGATGTTCGACATTGAAGAAATTGTGCTCTTTTTTCCCCGTTACAAAAGCGGTGTATGTCACTTTGTTTGGCGTCCAAGATATGATATATCAACGACCTCATGCGTTACAGGAAGCTCTGATATGTTTTACATTGCTATATTTTCTTTTCCAGGCACAACTAACCCAACAACAAAATCAGTTTACGATCACTTTGAAAGAACTAGAAGATTCCTTATTATCGAGACTGTCAGCTGCCGGTGGAAACTTCTTAGGAGACTATGCTCTTGTTGAGAACCTTGAAACTACTAAAAGAACTGCTGCTGAGATCGAAGTGAAAGCAAAAGAAGCGAAGCTTACCGAGATAAAGATAAATGAAGCAAGAGAAGCATACAGGCCGGCTGCTGCCAGAGCATCTCTGCTGTATTTCATCTTGAATGACTTGAATAAGATCAATCCTATTTATCAATTTTCACTTAAGGTAAAGTATTTACCTTTCAGTTACATTCGAAATCTTAAAATCAGGCTTGGAAAATGCATATGGAAATGGCACCAATCCCTAAGACTTTTGTTCTACTATGTACTAGTATGCGTCTCGGATTTGAATTTTAATTGTCTGATAGCAGGCAAGTTTGCGTTAAAATTCATTATTTCAGATTCTGAAGTATAACCTGTTAAAAATGAGGTATGCGTCATAACGTATGGTATGATAGACTGTATTTCAAAATAGTTGCTATGATCGTCTTCGGTCCGTAGAATTGTTCAGAAATCATCCATTTTATTCCTAAACCCAAGGCTATTTTCATTTCTAGTTTAAGGACGAATTACGACGTTGACACATTAATTGTCCATGTGTGAAGGGGTATGCCATAGATACAGATTTATAGTATGATGGCTTTTTTTAGTAAGTGCTTAGCATAAATTTCAATCTTTCTATTTCCAGGCATTTAGCGTCGTTTTTGAGAAAGCCATTGAAAAAGCGGACCCCGCAAGCGAAGTTGTCCAGCGGGTTAACAATCTGATTGACTGTATCACCTTTTCTGTGTTCATATATACCACCAGAGGACTTTTTGAGAGAGACAAACTCATTTTCACGGCTCAAGTTGCTTTCCAGGTTAGTGAAATATGATAAAAATTAAACAATGATACATGTAACAAAAACCCTTACTAGAGCACATGTGAAACACGATAGTGAACTATTTTTGAACAATTAATTTTCTTGTTATCACCTTTCAAGTGTTGCTCATAATAATCGTTGTTAATGATAAATGAAAATATCTTCTACTTCTTTTTGCATGCTTAGATTTTGCTTATGAAGAAGGAAATCAATCCAACTGAATTGGAGTTCCTATTGCGATTCCCAGTCGTCTTAACGCATTCAAGTCCAGTTGATTTCCTATCAAATCTTTGTTGGGGTGGCATAAAGGTAAGTCACTGTCAATCACTCTTTATCTGATTTACAATTTTCACCCCTTTTCACTGCTAGTGTATTGAATGTTGTATTCACCGAATGCTGAAGAGACTGAGGAATGAATTCTGGCTTTTATTTATGCATGGCACTTGAGGCCTGCATATAGCATTCGCAAGGTGTTGCTAAATTGCATGGTTTGCTGTGGCTACTTTTTGATAATCAACCAATTATTTTAAATGTGTTATTTGTATTATTGCGTTTTCTAAAGAATGTTATATACCTTCTGAATAGGCTTTAAGTGGAATGGAAGAATTCAGGAACTTGGATCGTGATATTGAAGGGTCTGCTAAAAGGTGGAAAAAGTTTGTCGAAAGTGAATGTCCTGAAAAAGAAAAATTCCCTCAAGAATGGAAAAACAAATCGTCATTGCAGAAGCTTTGTATGTTACGTGCATTGAGGCCGGACAGAATGACATATGCCGTTAAGTAAGAGCAATTTTGTGAATAATTAGACATATTTACATCGACTTGTGGTTTTCTTAAACTGGATTGCTAATCCCTGATGATACTCTGTAAATCTTTGTAAATTATGTCAGTAGCCCATCTCATTCCTTCATTTGTTGCAAAGGCTATATCCTGCACCGTTTTTGGAGAGAACCTGTAAAGTTTGCAATTTGCTTTAAATACATGGCAATCAGGTTGAATGTGAATTTATTAAGATCTAATAATCTTTATATTTGGTCCCTGCAGTAATTAAAGCATAGATAATATAGCATTACATATGTATCAATATTTAGTAGATTTTTTGTCAAAAGTGATTTCAATTCATCTTAATTCAAAGTTTTGAATTACTTATGGTTTTTTATATCAAAGCAGGGATTGTTAACCCAAGTCTTGTAGTGGAATCTTTAATTTGCATAAGAGAGACTATACGTTTGGCTCTGTCAAGTATTTGAAATAGTCCAGTTCTTCTTTTATGATACAATGTTGTCATGTAATTTTCGCTTTAGAAATTTTGTTGAGGAAAAGCTTGGCTCAAAGTATGTCGAAGGCCGTTCCATTGAATTTGCCAAATCTTTTGAAGAGAGTGGACCTGGAACTCCGATTTTCTTTATATTATCACCTGGAGTGGATCCTTTAAAAGATGTTGAAACTCTTGGAAAAAAGATTGGATTCACAACTGACAACAAAAATCTTCACAATGTTTCCCTTGGACAGGTACGTTATTTTAAAATAACTTTTGTTCTTCTGTTCACATTTGCAAATAGCTATTTGTTGTTTTTTACTTTCAAAGCAATTAAAAATTTTAGTAACATGACAATTAAATAAAATGACTTAATTTATACGGGAATTTGGCAACACCTTGTGCAATTCCTTGCTATATTTGTCTCTGATTCTTCCATATCTATAAGTGATGTTTTACTATGATTGCTTCCATTATCAATATTTCGACTGAGCCAGCAACTGAAGACTAAATAACTTTTTCTGATCAATGCAAGATATTAACCATAGACCATAAAATGAATTTATTTGCTTTAATGTGCATTTTGTGTCTCTTGTTTTGTCTATTTAAGATATACCTTCCAATGTAAATCTGAGTTGAAGTTTTCTTCAAATCGCTTTTTAATTAGGGCCAAGAAATTGTTGCTGAGCACGCTTTAGAGCTGGCAGCTAAAGAAGGACATTGGGTTGTATTGCAGGTACGTATCGTTTTTGATACAGATAAAACTCTCAGATGGTAAACACTCGTATTACTTGCCTGTGATAATACTTTTGAAAGTCAATTTCATGCAGACTTTGCTCATTTTTTAGGGAAGAAATGATAGTTGGACGATAAGTCTGCGTTCTTTTTTATAGAGAACCAAAGGTTTTGATTAAAAAGAGATATAAGGGTATCAGTTGGCGAAATGCATTGGTAGAATATATTTATGTGCTTACCATATGAGCAATGATCAATCCCGTTACATCGATAATCAACTCATTTGTGGTGCAGTTAAATTGCAATTAAGAATTCATACAGCGGCGTTCGACTGGATAACTTCTGGTTGTTAATTAACGTGGAAAGTCTATTGTATTTCTAAAGCTACAAATGTATGTTTAGTTTAATGAAAGATATAGCTCTAGCCAAGACAAGCTTTTTCTAAACGCAAACTCTTTTTAGAACATTCATTTGGTTAAAAAATGGTTGCCAACACTTGACAAGAAACTTGAAAATTATTCAATTGGAAGCAGTGAAAATTATCGTGTTTTTATGTCTGCTGAGCCTGCACCGACACCAGCTGGGCACATAATCCCCCAAGGAATACTAGAGATATCCATTAAGATTACAAATGAACCTCCTACTGGCATGCATGCCAACTTGCACAAATCTTTGGACAATTTCAGTCAGGTAATCATTTTATGTCGATTTTCGCTACTTTTGATAGTACCTTTCGTGTAAAGATTGATCTGAATTTTATGAATTGTTGTTGCTCTGCTGGGTTTTCAGTTGCCACTTAAATGATAAAAAAGAAGCAGCTTTAAGCTAACATATCTTTGAAAATATTTCTTATGTTGAAACAGCTAGTATAACTTTGTTTTAGTAAATTCCATATAGCAGAAAAATGAAACCTGAAGATGTTGCTTGGACGTGTGTTATTTTTCTTAAATTTTTTTGCTTTACCTAATTTACCATTAATTCATTGCGTCTGGTGTATGTATCCTCAGCTAAATTGTACCGTGCCAAACACAAAAAATGAATTTAAAAGCTGTTCTTTTTGTCTAGACGCACCCATTTCATTTCTATCCCAGCATTTTGTGTTATAACGATTTACTTTCATCAGTTAAAGTGAATTGTTTTTTCTCAATAGGAAACCTTAGAGATGTGTTCACGAGAGAATGAATTCAAAAGTATTTTGTTTTCGCTCTGCTATTTCCATGCCGTTGTTGCGGAAAGACGCAAGTTTGGTCCTCAAGGTTGGAACAGAGGCTATCCATTCAACACTGGCGATTTGACTATCAGTGTCAATGTACTATACAATTACCTTGAAGCCAATTCAAAGGTAACAAGAGATATGTTCATGTCCATACTTTTCTTTAATTTCTAATACAAGTTGATGCTAAAACGCTACGGTCTCTTTTATCAAGCCACTTCTCCATTGCTTAGAATGACTTTATTAGGTACAGCTGGAACCTTTTAAACTGTTTTTTGTGAAATCATAGCCATTAACTCATCGTCAACTGGTAACGTAAACTTGTTTTAAAATGCTACTTCAGGTGCCTTGGACAGATCTGAGATATCTATTCGGAGAAATTATGTATGGTGGACACATAACAGATGACTGGGATCGCAGACTATGTAAGACATATCTTGAAGAATACATGAAACCAGAAATGGTATGAAATGCCAATTTTCTTCTTGATTTTACTTCATTGCAGTTACTGCCCCAATGTATCACAGAATTGTATTTGTCTCCCGCATGGTATTGTATTGTATTGTATTGCATTGTATTTTATTGTAGTGTATTGTATTGTATTATATTGTATCATATTTTATTGTATTGTATTGTATTGTGTTGTATTGTATTGTATTGTATTGTATTGTATTGTATTTTATTGTAGTGTATTGTATTGTATTGTAATGTTTTGAATTGTTTTGTATTGTGATTTATTAACTTCATAGTGTTGTGTTGTCCTCTGCTCTACAGCTATGACGTGTATTTTATAGTTGCATTGCACTGTCTGGCATTGTTTTAAATGCATTGAGCTGGGTCAGCTTTCTCTCTCTTATTTATCGATTGTAATGTATTTTCTTCATTTCTTGTAGTTGGACGGCGAGCTAAATCTCTGCCCAGGATTCCCTATCCCTCCAAATATGGACTACAAAGGTTACCATCAGTATATCGACGATGTCCTCCCACCCGAGAGTCCTTATCTTTATGGGCTGCATCCAAATGCTGAGATAGGTTTCCTTACCGCTACATCTGAGAACCTGTTCAAAACTATTCTTGAACTGCAACCAAGAGATTCTGGTGGTATTGGAAGCGGTGGACAGACTCGAGAGGAAAAGGTAAAGTGCTTTTCTAAAATACATTCTAAAATTAATCATACTTAGTTTTTTCTATTGTATTACGATGCCTATTAAGCCTCAATTTGCATATATTCCCTTATTTTCGAATTTGATCATCAATTTTCTCGATGAAAGGTGTTTTATACCTTTGATTTTGGGTATTTAGTGTGCTTCTAATGGGTTTTTGATTATGTTGATATTCCCACACGTTAGATGGGTAAGTCCAACACATATCTTAGATCAGTATATCTTGCCATGTTTACTGTAGAAAACCCATTGCACACAAATAACATTGTTTACTGTTATTTTGTTGCAAAGGTCAAACAGGTGCTTGACGAAATCATCGAGAAATTACCAGACGAATTTAACATGGGAGAACTAATGGCAAAGGCGGAGGAGAGGACACCATATACAGTTGTAGCACTACAAGAATGTGATAGGATGAATTCATTGACAAATGAAATGAAAATTTCTTTAAGGGAGTTAGATCTTGGACTTAAGGTAATTGAATGAAATCTTTATGTTCAATTATCACTAATATATATATCATATTAAGTGTTATGTAACTAAACATTGGTTTTGATATATTCAGTATTGTATATTATTGATGTATATTTTACATCATGTATTATACATTATATAACATATATTATAAACTTTATATATTTTTTATAAATGATACACTTTATGCTATAAACTTTATATTAAATTTTTTGTTTCAAATGCTATATATAATATATAAAGATTATCTTAGTGTGCCTTTGAGGTAAGATGGAGCAGCGTAGAAAACTCAAATTTCGTGGTGCACTTGTTCGATCCACGGTTAAGGCTAAGAAACTTTTAAAAATCGGTAGCATCCGTATGGATAGTCTTACCGCTGTGTCAATGCCAGATAGATAGAATGTACAGTATAAGATTCCAGGTGGTGACGCGGTTTTATGCGTAAAATATGGTATCGAAATAGCTTTAACTCAAGAACACAATAATTGGTTGAAGTCTGACTGCGTGCAAAACAAGACCAAGTTCAAGGAATTTCATAAAATGGGAGTCAAGATGTTTTAGCATTTAGAAATTGGTTGACTCATTGGGAACAGTCTACAAATGTAATGAATTCTAGTGATTCCTTGAGATGTTTATGCGATAACACCAATATGTTTTTCTTGGTCAATGTCAGTTTTTGATAAAATGAACACATTTCTAGTTTATAACAACGGTTTGTCTTTTAGGGTGAACTTACCATCAGCACTGCTATGGAGGACTTGTCAAATGCTCTGTTTTTAGACCAAGTTCCTGAATCGTGGACAAGGCTAGCTTATCCGTCAATGCAAGGACTTGCTGCGTGGTTTCTAGATCTGCTTCAACGCATAAAGGAGCTGGAACAATGGACTTCAGATTTCAATTTACCCAATGTCGTGTGGTTGGCAGGACTTTTCAATCCACAGTCATTCTTAACAGCAATTGAACAATCCATGGCTAGAAAGAATGAATGGCCGTTGGATCGCATGACACTACAAGTTGATGTTACAAAGAAGCAAAAGGAAGATTTCAATGGACCTCCACGTGAAGGTGCATACATTCACGGCCTTTTCATGGAAGGTGCAAGGTGGGATACACAAACTGGAATGATAGCTGAATCTCGCCTTAAAGAATTGGCACCAGCAATGCCTGTAATGGCAATAAGGGCCATTCCTGTTGACAAACAGGATGTCAGAAATGTTTATGAATGCCCGGTTTACAAAACTCGCCAGAGAGGACCAACCTATGTTTGGAACTTCTTCTTGAAAACGAAAGAAAATCCAGCAAGATGGACTCTTGCAGGAGTTGCGCTGCTGTTGAGTATGTAAAGAGTGTATCTAACTGTTTGAATACTTTTAAACGTTCTTGAAAAATCTTGCTTATTTTTATTATCATATTTTGTGTTGAAGAAGATGAATGTTAATAGATGTGCTTGCATATGATTTTGAAATAAATTTTTCATTTAATGATGAGTGTTATAATGATATTATCAATCAGTTTTTAAATTTCTGCTGATGTTAGTCATTAACCTTGTATTATAGTTTAGTAATCCTCTTAAAGTCGTCGTTTGCAGGGGACTAGATCATCATAATATATTTGACTGAAGCAAATGCTTTTAACAGGCCATTATCATCAGCTATAGCATTCCGCGGCAGAGGCACTTCACCTCCATGCCACTTTTCTGAAAATACTATAATGTATGTTCGTCAAAACCTTAGGGTAGGGGTATATGTTTAAAATAGACTTAACCTTTTTAAACTATTCTACAACATATAATTGTTTTTTAAAGGCGTTTTCCGAAATCTGGAGGGTGTGGGTAGACCTTTACCATCATCTGACCCCCTCCCCGCCCTACTTCGCAGAGGCTGGCGCTGCCGCTGGTAATTGTTATTATTTTTTTAATCAATTGTAACGATAACTCAAAGTTGCAAAAAAACAGTTCTTATCAAAAAGCTAGAAAGAGATTTTAAACTTTGATGTTTTGAAAACACGATAGAAATTCCTCAATCTGTCCTCCGAATACGTATATATCCAAGACTATATAAGAGATAACACACTGATACTAATACACGTGGCTTTTAATACTAAAGTATTTTGTATTTTACCTTACTTGAAATGTTCATAAAGCCTACATGATTTTTTTGTTTTGACTTTCCGCTTCTGTGTTCCCCAGTACATAACCATGCAACGAGGCAATCATGCCGTAATGATCTTCATCTTAGCTGCCACAATACTTTTCAGTATGGTTTGGGCTCAATTCGGTATCTTGGGGCCAAGCTATGGAAGAAGGTACCAAGTGAAATGAGAAACTAGACTTCCATATATAAACAAGTTTATAAAAATATCTTCTTGACATGATGTAAGCCCCTCTCAGTAAAACGATTCAAGAAAATGTTCCTTAAAACATTGGAACCTTTTTAAAGCTTTTTAAGGTACAATACCGAAAAACCGCCAAGGTAGACTCTCTTCTTCTTAATTGACCTACTTGGTGAGCTCCCCCTTAAAAGTAATCTATCTTGAGGATGAGTTTATATAATTATCAATCCAACAACAACACGAATTATAACACGGTTTTACACTAAAAATATATTTACATTAAGAACAGAACTATTATCAATATCTATATACAGGATTGATTAAGGAGGAACTCTCTAAGTACATATACTAATCGAGAGAGAGCCCCCCCCCCCCCTCCTCGCAAGGATCATGCAAAAATTAGAAAACAACGATATAAAGAAGCCAGAGAAAAAAGCCTAAACGCCTTTTATCTCATTTAAACGTAAGAATCGATGACATAAGCTGTTAACTTGGATCTAAAGACAGTTATAGAACTCGCTATCCGAATGAAAAATGGAAGGGTATTCCATAATTTAGAACCAAAATATTGCACCGTTTTGGGACCATATAGGGATGTTCTTTTTAGTGCGATATATAGATCATCTCTGGTAGCCTGACGAGTCCCAAATCTGTGGATCAAGGAATCAGGAGTGAAATAGCAATGGAAACAGATTGGTGAGAGTTTATCAATAGCTTTGTAGACAAATGATAAAATACTCGAATGAAGCATGTCTTCTAGTTTCATTATCTTTAATGTGTGAAATAGAGGTGCAGAAGGTGTAACAGGTGGTTGAAATTTTATACATTGAAGTATTTTCTTTTGGATGCAGAAGAGAGGAGTAAGGTAGGCATTATAAGTAAGATCCCAAGCAATAAGTCCATAATAAAGAAAAGATGAAAAAAGTGAATTGTATAAGCATACAACGTAAAAAATTGTCGTAATCTTAGAAAGTTTTTTACAAAGCTCTGTTGTATGATGCTTCCATGAAAGGTGCTCATCCACAAGGATACCCAAAAACTTTACACATTTGCTCCTTTTAATTACTTCTTTATCAAATTTAAATGGAATCAGATCCTTAAGTTTTTCCTAGCACATAGTTTGTTTTAACGATATTGATCACTAGTTTATTACAGTATATCCATGGTTTAACCTTCTCAAGTTCTTTATTGATGGTCTTAGACAAATCATTGGCATTATCACTTTCAAAATGAATATTGGTATCATCAGCAAATAAAAATAAATTCAATAGTTTAGATATATTTGGCAAGTCATTTATACAAAGTAAAAATAGTAAGGGACCTAACACAGATCCCTGAGGAACACAATGAGGAACACTATCTTACGTTAGAATAGAAATGTTGGTTATATCCATAACTTTGTTCGCTTCTGTACAAATGGTGTCGTTGTTTAATTATAGTATCTTTTCTAATTGAAGTAAAGTTTGTTATTATTGTTGTACTCTAATAAAGGTATAGTAATTAATTGAATCACAATAATTTGACGATGAACCGCAATTTCCCCTACATTGGATAGCGCCTCGTTTTCAAAACAAACTCTTGAGTTGCAACTGAGTCAAAGCTGAGTGTTGGCAAGACATTGTGCTTCTTCACTGTGAGCAATAAAGTAGACAAAATATGAATAATCTGGATAAGGAAAAACTAGCAGGTAGGTAAGTTGTTTCGTAATCAGGCAATGATGTGAGCTAACGGGTTGATTGAAACAAACTGCCTTCAGCAATTTAGGCCCACTTCTGCTAGTTTAAGATATGCAGTCGAATGGTAAAGTCAGAGAGAGATGGAGTGGACAACCCCCCCCCCCCCCCCCCGACGCCTCTATTTCGGGGTTATGCCCAAACGGCAAAAAAGGTTATTTTTGTTAAGGGTAAAAAAGAATTTCACAGCATATACTTCTGGCCAACTAGTGTAATAGCACTTAACCAATTTACGCAGAACCATGGAGGTTCATATTTAAATTTAAGTAAGGAACAGTTGGGAAGCATGGTACAAGTCCCTGGCTTGAAATTATAGTTTAACATACAGTATTGCAAATGGGCATGCTTATAAGACATGGGCAGGTAGGGGTGTTGTGATGCCTGTGGAGCGAAGACAAAGCTATAAGATTTTCAGAAAAAGTCTAAATTTTATCAATTGTTCTTCTGCTCATGAAATATTAGATATGCTTGCCACATGACTTTATATCATCCTTTGATATACCCAAATAACTGGGCTAAAAAATTTAAGTAAATTTATGTTGTGAATGCGTCAATAACTGCCTTGTAATAAACAGATGATAACAGTTCACACTCAATGCTAAACGCCAGTGAGCATCAATGCACATGGAGAAGGCTGACCCATAAATGAATGTGACCTGTTTTTCAAAAATCTTTAGCTTTGCAAATGAAAATTTGCATTTACAACTACTTTGTATTGAGACTGTAGATGTTTTGATATGCTGTTTCCAAGTTATATTTTAAAATATCTGAAGCACAGCTAGAGGTCCATGACCCACCCAGTAACTATGTTGAAAAGCCCCTCACTTTACCATGCTGAAGTATAGGCTTGATGCCCAATTGACTTCCAAATATCAATAAAAGTGCATAAAACACCTTACCACTTGACCTGATAAAGGTGCACCTTAGCAACTAGGCCAAATTCATCAAAACTTAAGAATTTTTATTCTTCTTTGCGCTTTCACTATGTTTCCCTTACTTTTCTGTGTCAAGCTTATTTTTTGACCTCATTTTGGATGTGGTTTCATGTGGTCAGAGGAGCTGCTCATGCTTTTGAGGATTGCAATGGAACAATTGAGTTTTTCTGTCTTATCGTTCATTTAGATTTGATGGTTATTTAGATTTGATGGTTTATTTAGTTACTGAAACAGTTATTTTGAATGCAATGATTTGAAAATGCCAGAACTAAGTTTTAAAGGACAGCAGATTTTTGTTTCATATGGATTCATGCATGGAACATTTTAAAACATTTCTGAGGGAAGATAGGACCATATGATAGATACAACTTGCACTGTTGTTGAAATTTGTGGAAAGCGAAAGTTGCAGAATGCATGCAGGATATCAATGAGAATTTTTTTGTCTCTCGTGATTTCTGCATCCAAGATTCTCGCTTTATAAACAGATTCTCATTCTTTTTTCATAGACAATACCTTATAACTGATCTTTTGTATAGTTTACAAATTTTGGAGCACATCAAGACCGAGCAAGTCATCTTTTCACTGAAAAAATGTGTTACCTTCTCTGTTTTTGCCAACAGCTAAATTTTCCAATGGAACATTGAAATTTCTGAATTCCAGATGATTTTTCATAACAGGGTTTGTCATGGCCCTCTGGCCTCCAAGCCATGACACCCCCTGGTTGTAGGTTAGATGATTTTGCTGTTTAAATCATTGTCCATGCTCTCTATTCTATTAGTTTGATTTGCAGAATGAAACTATATAGTTGTCAAGCAGGATGTAGTTTGAAGAGCTATAAGTGACTTTAAGACTTTCTTCCACTTCTATTTCACTTCAATCTGTTTTCTGGTATTATTACATCGGTTGTTTAATAAAATGCTCAGGAGTTTGTAGCAACTATCATTTCAATTTTCACATGACCCCAATAGCTGCGTTATTACATTATAATCAACAGCATCACACTAATTTTCAGTTGATTAACCTAACTCATGACGTGGTTCTACCTGCTGTATGTGCAGAAAGTTTGAAAGAACATGTATACTCATAATTATATTCAAAATATGTTAATGTGATCATTTTAAGATAAAGCTTTAAAGTAGTACTCACCTCCTAAAATATAAGTTAACAAAACTCATAACTGAGTTCCTCCAGCCTTTAAGAATTTATGTTCCTGTGTTTTTTAATTATCCAATGTAAACAATAATGTCATGTTGAAAACTTTACTGGCACAAAAAAGTGTCAGGTTTTATAAAAAAGCTTTCTTACTCAAATCCTTTGATAAGAAGTTTGGGTACTAGGGTCACCCTGAATTTTTGCATGTATCAGTTTAGGTATGACAACCTTGATCAACTAATACAATAAATACATGGAATATTATATAGTTAGTAGCTGTAAATTCTAACCCATAAGACATTACTCTTTGACCCCACCCATCCCCAACCCTAGGCCTTTTTGTCCCACCTCCTCTTTGCCCTTCCCTGTATGCCTATGATGCTATTATTTACTTCAGCACTACTTCAGCAACATCATACTGTCATCCTAACAGTTACAAGAAATCTAAAAATGATAATGATTATTATAATTATGATGATACATTTTATACATAGGATAATCTAGAAGCACAAAAATATACTGTTATCATAAACTGTAGGCATGGTCATTGTGCTCGGAAACTTCATCATAACATACAGCAAAGTCATTGTTCATCTCTTCCTAGAGTGTCCCAGACTTCCTTTCTTGTGCCAAGGTTCACATTGTGACACAGTCAAAAGGTCCATGTTCCTCTGCACTGTCCTTGTCACCATCCTGCTCCTCAGCAGATCTTGGCAATGAAGTGGCTCCTCTCATGTCTTCCAATATCATGACCCGTCCATCGCTAAGGGATTTAACTGATTTCTTTAAGTCTTGGATCCAAAAGAGTGCTAACTATGTATGGTTTGCTTGTAGTAACGTCAAGGTCAAGCTCGTTACGAGAAAACCTCCGCTGCAGTTCCCGTCGTAGCTTCTCTTAAAGAGTATGAACACCAGTATCTTTAATGTTATAGTTTGTGCTGCTCACTGCTAACTTTCTTGGTTATTTAAGAAAATGGCTGTAATAAACGAAGTACTTTCTCCATAATCTGTCATTTATTAGCTGTCGGTATAGGAATTTCATTATCTCCAGCATACAGTTGTACTGCTGATTTCGATATACTCAGCCGCTGTAGCATAAGATATGTGCTATTCCAGCTCGTTTTAAAATCTTGTACAGAAACAGTGGTTGCGTTGATCCATTTCCAATTTTTAATTCTTGAACGATGTGCATGCCTAACTAAAATATTGGAAGTGTGTCACGATCTTCCTTGCTTTAGCACAATATCACTGACTGACCTTTGAGGATTGAACTTTCTATGCATAACTGTTGTCGAAGTATAAAATAGTGAATGCTACTCAGCTCAGATAGTTGTGCATCAAGCGCTATATTTGAAGCACGAACCAGCATCTGAATTCGGCTATGATCGATTGACCATACCGTGAACATAAGATTGAAATTAGATTCAATTAATGCACCCTTGAAGCGTAGCACTCTTGTAGCTGATTGGACTTGGAACACGTCCACAAGTCTGAGGTAAAAGAGATGAACTTGACCTGATGCATCTCTTCTGCAATCGCGCCATTTACCTTGGAGTAAAACTAGAGGAAGGTCGTCTTGGATAAAGTATTTTCTGCCAGGTATAGGAAAATGTGGTTCAAGTATAGCTATTAATTCAATAAAACCTTGATCTTCTGCGACTGAAAAAGGCTGATTATCAGACGCCATCATTGTGATGATCTTGGTGGAGATTGCTGGAGAGCGCTGGTCATTTATGTCCTAAATTTTTCGTGTTGCGGATCATTGCCAGCTTCGACCGCCTATTCTTAACTTTCAGAAACCTGCTTTCAAACTCTTGCCAACAGGAGGGACATGTGGAATAAATGAAGAAAGAGACACATCGACATCTATCGCACCCTCTTGAATGCATGACCTGATGCTTTTGAGTGCCTGTTTGTTACCTTCTTTGCAATCTGTAATTGCCGCAAAAAAAATTCTATGGGTACCAATGAACCACAAGCAAGGCAGATATTGCAAACTCTTAAGAATGGTAAATAGCTCAACTGCCTCGCCAATGCACATTAATGACAAACGGATTTATTTGCTTAACACTGATTGCAAGTGCTTTGTAGCTAGATAGCACTGTGTTCGAATATATGCTCTGAGGTCTAAATGCGTTCTTTACAAGACTTGCAGTTCTGGAGAGTCTTGTTCATCGACACAGGCACGTAACATTTAATGCAAAAATGAACGCACACATAACTAGGAAGATAATTTAAAAGCCTGGATTAAAAGGAATCAAGAATAGAATCAAAACTTAGTTGCATTGTCGGTTTCATTTTCACTTATCCAGATAAGGACGCTGCCAATTGTCGCAGCAGTTGTTTGTTTGTAAGAATAATGAAATCAAGGCTTTACTATTTTACACTGCTATGTTTTTTCTATATATTTTAATGATAGAGACCAATGTTTTTTCCAAGTCATTGCTATCCACACCATGCCTCTGGGTTTATAGGTAACGCCTGCACATCATGTTAATTTGGTCTTTCTTGGTTAGGTATGCTGATGATACATGCTTTCATTACTCTTCTGCAGATCAGGGGAGGGCTAGAGGAGGTCTAGGCGGGCTACATCCTCCCGTCGGAGCAGCTTTTATCATAGCTTTTTTAGTGCGCTTTTAACATACAGAACACAAAATGACATGTGTATACACACATAGCCAGTAATGCATATATCGGTGAGTGAATTTATAATAGGCGTACCTGGCCTTATGACACTTGAAATTCACCGCGCTTGAGGCAGTAAGCTTGATATTGATACAGTTGCGACTAGATTCTCAAAGGAAAATTTGAGTGTAACAGGGGAAGAATTTCTTTAGAAAATGCAAGTCTTTTATGAACAAAGTATTTTCTTTATTGATTTGCTCTAGCCATGGCATTTGTCCGCAAGACTGCACATAACTTCGGTTCTTACACCCAAAGCTTCAAATAAGGAAACTTCTTCTCTGCGACAAATTTAGACTTGTAAAGTATATGAAGGCAAATCTTGCGGTTCCTTTTCCTTTGCTACTTTACATAGTGCAAGGCAATGCTTTATTTTGCACAGTTCGACAACGATTTTTGCTTGCTTCCTCGGATTTCGAAGAGGTAGTACCATATCGACCAATATAGTTAGCTCCCCCGTCGGAAGCCCCCTTGTCGAAACTTTCCTGGCGCCACGCCTGCTGCAGATATTACCAAGTTGAATAAGGGGTTAAATGATGATCTAAAGAAACTTGATAGATGGTTGATGGAGAATAAGTTGTCAATCTCTCATTATAGCTAAAACCCGCTCTACGTTAATAACCATGAATCAAAGTAAGAAATATCTTGAGACATCTGACCAAAGTTTTAATTTCAAGTCGTGGAGAAAAAGTTGTATCCGAAACCAAATTTTTAGGTATTCAAAGTGACGAATAATATCTCACGTGGATGAATCAAATGAAATATATCAAAGACAAAAGTTCACGTGCAATTCGCTTCCTGAAATATGCCAAACATCTCCTACCTGAGACATTTGTGAAGACTTTCTATAGTAGCATAGTTGAGCCTCACTTTCAACACTGCTGTTCGGTCTGGGGCCTCTGCAATTCCATTGACATCTTACAATTGCAGAGGCTCCAAAATAGAGCAGTATGCATTGTGACCAATAGCCATTATGATGCTCCAAGCAATCCTCTGCTTGAAAGTTTAGGTTGGAAAATAATCGAACAGTTGATTAATAGACAAATAAATTTGACGGTATTTTAATGCCTCATTGGCATTGCTCCTAATATCTCAGCGATATTTTTACCAAAAAGCCGTTAATGCAGTCAGCAGTCTTTGAGATACAAATACTGGACTTAAAAAAGAGTTTACCGACGGACAGAATTGCTTTTCGTTCAGACGTGCAAATGGCTGGAACAGCCTTCCTTCAACTAAAGCTAAACAGCCCTTTTCAATTGAAACTTTCAATAGCATATTCAGCCTAGGTCATAGTATTTATAAATCTTTTAGTCGTTTTAAACTGTATATAAAATATTTTTTAAGTAACTTGTGTATTGTTATTTAAAAGCATTTTTATTAGGTTCTTTTTTCTTTGTAATAATCGATGAATTTTAATATCGACGGAGGCCCCTTGAAAATCAGCACTTGCTGAAGGACTACCCTCCTTAAAATTTGAAATGAAATGAATACAATTGGAAGTGGTACATATCGTGTAAGTACTTCATATAAAATTAGATTGGTTTCTCAATTAGGTAGATATTTTCAGTATTCAATTTTGATTAAACATTTATTCACCGTTTTTAGATGATGGCAGTAAAATTTCAGACCTTGAAAACTGCAATGATGGTGAACCTCTTTCGACAAATGTGGCTCTGAGTTCTGATCAAAATGTAGACGTGTGCACAACTATGTACCTAGGTGCTAAAGAAAATATCGAAAATGAGGATGAGGCAGATTTAAAAAATTCAGAATGCAAAGACATTATTAGCAATATTGAATTCAAAGTAGTGTGGAATAAGCAAATCTTTCAGGTAGTGTTTGATGAAAACAAGAAAATTGAAGATTTGAAGGAACATATAAAAGATTTGACAGGTAAAAGACGCTTATCAAACCATTTTTATCGGATTTTTCCCTGTTTTATTCAAATATTTCTTGACTTACTTGTGATGCTGGGCACATTGTGATTGTACATTGATTTTTATGTTTACAAATACAATATTCTGAAAATGGCCAGACCGCTTGAATATTATCCATCGCAATCTTGGAGTTTTATAGAATGAAGACCGACAAAGACCAAAGCCAAAAAGGGAAGACGATAACCCTTTAATCAATATTAATTACAAACAGAAAATGCAATATGTATCTTTGAAAGGCAACACATCACTCTCCAAGGAACAAATTTGAAACGAAATGCATCCTAGGTCTTTGTTTTATAGATTACCTCCACTCAATCCCTGAATCGAAGAAAACTTTCGAAGCTTTTGGTTAATCGGTTAATGAATTAAGTGAGAAACGAAGCAAAACGGTTCGATGCACAAAGTGAACAAAAACTTTCGGTTTCTCATTTATAGCTTCTTTATCGTATATGATCTAAATTTCTTTGTTTTATAGATAAGGGTAATCTCTAGTACAAAAAACACGGTCGTAAAGAGGCCTTTTTGCCGAAATGTTGCATGCAAAAATACACAGTCTGTCATTGCATTAAATATATTATTCTTCAAAAGTTAGTTGAACATGTCTTCGTTTCATGGATTTACAACGGTTAATCTATGAGGTTGATGTCTCTTATTGTTTTAATTTAATTTACATTATCGTAAAAGGTAGCTATTGTTTCAATTTGCAGCCTCGATATTTTCAACTCTTTTTTAGGTATTCCTGTGAGTATGCAGAAGCTTATGTATAAAGGTAAGCAAGACTCTTTGTCACTGTATCTGTTGTGCATGTCGGTTCAGTGTCAATTTTGCACCTTTTCTGGTGACGCACTTATTTTCATGCATTATTTCTCGTACCTGCATTTTGTGTGAAACAGTACAGTTTGAAAAAGTTTTTTTTTTAAATTTTTGGGGAATTTTTATATTTCAAATCGACTAGCAGCTAAGGTCTCAGCTGCCCGAAATACAAATTTTGGTCACGCCACGATATTGGGAGATGCCTCTTCATAAAGTCTTTACTTAGTAACCAGGAAACCAGTTTTAGTACATATATTCAATGTAACCAAAGCTATTGAAATGCAGAGAAACTTCTTTTTGGAAAAAAGTTCCTTAGAGGGACAGCCAACATTTGGGATAAAGCTAGGATCTTCTACTGCAGAATCAACCTTAAAACTCTTAACTTTTGTCTACGACAAATATTCATATCTATTACGTAATATTCAGAAGAAGAAAGCGTTACCAGCATAGATAATTTTACAAATTTGGATGCAAATCGTCTATGCCAGAATCTTTGAGAGTACTTAAGTCATTAAGTTAAATACATCCAAATATGCAAGGAACGGAGTATAACCATATGCGCTATGTTTTGTTACTGCTATAATGGTTCTGGATGGTCCAACCATGAACTAATGGCTGTAATCTCATACAGGTTTCCCGTTTATACTATTTAGTTTTTGATAATATAAAATGTTTGCTGAGGCGCTGGCAACAGATGATTTTAATCTAGGGATGCCTATTTGCCAGGACTCAATGCCTTTAATATCATTCCTTGAATGCTGTATAGAAACGTAGCTTGTAAAACAGTTTTTTAGAATCATTTTTGATTGTTTTCGCCCTTTTTTCCCTTTGGATTGAGTATTATCTTTTAATTTTTAGGATTGCTTAAAGACGACAAATCTTCATTAAGACAGTCAAATATATGTAAAGGGGCAAAACTTATGGTGGTTGGATCAACTTTAAAAGATGTGCTCACGGTAACACCTCCATCCAAAGATAAACAAAAGGAGTCCACTAATGTTGATGAAGGTAAACATCATTTGATTCAAACCTAACGCTCATCTTTTATGTTCAAACTTCGCCAATTCTGAACTTTTGTAAAACATGTTGTTGTTTCCCGTTTTTGAGAAGTGGTTTTTTAATTAGAGTTATATGCCGGAGGGAGGAGTGTGGTTTGGATTTTTTTTTAAACCAATACTTGACGTGTTTAGAGAAATAAAGTAGCATGATCCTGTGGTCCTTCAGGAAAAAGCATCGCAAGATGAGGAGAGCTGCAAGGCTAAAAAACAACCCTACTCTACAAAGACACATTCATTCGACCTGGACAGCAAGACATAGCAATCATAACTCTCTAAATAATTAGCGGAGCAGCCTATATTTAAGGGCCGAGTTTGATTCACGTATTAGCACACTAAAAGAAAAGATTTTGTACAAAGAAAGCAAAAAGACTTTTGTTCCAAAATTGAAAACCACCAAATAAAAGGAAACGATAAGGCTAAGCTCGTGCGGGTCGGTTTGTTTAGAAAATTAATTATGGCATGCCAGCATAGTTACTGCCATTGCTAAACTAGGGTAGGGTTTGGTTTGTTAGATGAAGTATTCAATAGCCTACACGTGTCAGTCTTAATGCGATAATACGAAAATTTTTGAATTAACAATAATGAATCATAGTGTCTTGAGCCTGCCCCGGTATTCCCCAGAATGATGCTTGCTAAATCAGAATATCTCTATGCTCAATCCTGTATAGGTACCCCCATCCCATAGGCCTTTTTTCATCATGGACCTTGAAAAAGTAGGTTTGCCAATTGAGGGATGATTAAAAGATGAGAGGATGATAATTAAAGCATATTATTTCAATTTTAATATTTCAGGTTCCTCAAAGCCAGAACCCCTTTGCTGTCAAAAGGTGAATCACTCGTTTTCACTTAAAAGTAGAAAACGCTTTGTAATAGTGATATCATTGTTAAGATTATTCGCTTTTTTATCGTTGTTAGGCGCTTATGCCATTTAGTGCCAAAAAGATGAAAGGACCTTTAAGTTGTAGGTTAGCAAAGCTCGATCGCTAAGAGCATACAGTACTCACAACAAATATGTACCAAATATTCCCCCCTGCTGATTTTGAAAGGCCTTACTTATTTTGGGCGGTTTCAAAGAGAATTTGCTGAGATAATCTTCACATTCTTGGGGCTCTGGTCCTTCACAATCCATGATTTAGGACTTTGCCTTTGACATGGAGGAGTGGTTAAGCAAAGGGTACGAACCTGGAGGTCAGAGCATGGGACCACATCCCGAACCCCACCTTACAAGCCGCCTCACCTTAATACGTCTACTGGCTTTTGGAATTTTGCTATGAACTTCACCATTACAGGAGCATAAAAAAATACTAGACAAAGGAATACCAGATGATGCGATGCCCGGAATTATCGGAATAAAGGTAAAATGGATTATCTTTGTTTAATCTATTCACTTTTCTATAATTTTTATGTATTATCCGACATTTTCCAACATGGATCTGTAGGAACGGTTGAGATTTGGTCGTTGTTCCCAACAAGCTGAGTTGGTCAACCTTTAGGGACTATCTAGGCCACCGATGAGTTTCTTATTTAACGTGCAGAGAACACGGAGCCAGAGAGAGAGAGACGATGTGTTTGATCGCTGATATCTTAACTCATAACGCATAACTCTAGACTAAATTAACTAAATTACGGGCTTATATAAATTTCTAAGGGTACTGAAATAAACTTTGAATTATGTAAATAGGAAGGGCATGTAAAGGTGTTGAGTAGGCCTAAGTGAAATCACTACAGATCTTTGGACTGTTGCCGGACCGGCGTTTGGCTCTCAGCATTTCTCCCATTCATTTTCTCTCAAAGTTAATTCTAAAAATCAGTTTACTGCCCCGTTATTGATGTACCAGTTGCTATTTGAGCCAAAATTAATCTGACAAGCACCTTTGTAAAATGAATGTAAGATATAAAAAATAAGCAAAACGGGAGGTTTCATTGGCACACTTGACAAAAATTGTCATTGATTCGTTTCACAAGTCTTCTCTCTAACTCTTGAGTTAATTTGTATTTTTGCGAAGGAAAAGTTGCCAAATCATCCGCTTCATGGTATGTACAATAAGCGTGGTGGTAAAGTGAGGTTAACATTCAAGCTCGAAGTAGATCAGCTATGGCTTGGTACAAAAGGTAGGTATTCTAAAATTGCAAAATTAAAAGTTACACAGCTAAGCAATAAGGTATTCACACTGCCGGCAGAGAACATGCATTTGCTGGACGATTATGTAATGTATTTTTATTGTCTTGATGCAAGAGTCACATAAACTACGCATCAGTCTCCAGATAATTGTGAAAACCGCTTCCTTTTAAGCAAGGAATAACTTAAAAGCGCTTGAACTCCATTGTGACAAGGATTTGTAAAGCCTCACTTTTTTGGCCACTTTCTGTCCAAAATGAGTTCTAGACAAGCTGTATACTTGCTCGCTTGACATGGTTATAACGCTATAACAAGCTGCTAGATTTACTTCAATAAAATTTCAATCATCAAATTGCAAATATTTCCCTTCGAATTATTATGGTCAAAAACCTTTGTTTTGATCGTCATCTGTCAGGACTTTTTAGATATTTTTTGCTGAATTTTGTGAACTATTTTCCTACGGATCACTACAGATTAAGTTTATTTTTCCGTCGTACCGCCCAGCCCTCAAGCATTGTAGCCTTTTTCAGGTCCTCAGCCCATCCGAGCCACCGTGTGAGCTCTGCATAAACAATTAGTTATATGATACTACCTTAATTTTTACTGAGCCTTTTTTTAAAAAAAAATTTTTGCATATTTGAAACTAACTAAGTTCGTATGTCTGGAATATTTCATTATTGACACAGTCACACTTGTTTTGGATTAAAAGATCTGAAACGTATGAAATGATTGAAGCTGAAAATTTGTGAAAAAATTCAGAATTAGCAAATTAGACCAATCTTTTAATGAAGTTTGAGTCTTATCGATAGTCCTAATCAAGTCTAAAATTTTAGTGGTGAAGCATAAATTCATTCCCCAAATGTTTTTGCTATTTAGTTCTCAGTTCTTAAACTATTCTGTGGAACTCCTGACAATATTTGAAATTTTAAGAGTTGTTGCAAAAATTTCACATTATAAAATTACCTCACCACTTTTGTCAATGTTTATATTTCAATCGAAGTATAATATTGACGGTTCGTTTCCAGAGGAGACCAAACACGATCATCCGCCTTAAAACCGAGTGAAACAATGTGACCAGATCGACCGGGAAAATTAAAAAACTCGCTCGAGACTTCCGTTGTAGGCAGCATTCTAAATCCTTTAATTGAAAACTTCTCTGCCATACGTTATGGTTATGCTTCTCTAGATTCCATGAAGCCCATTTTTTTTAAATGTAACTGAGTGTTATGTTCTCGTGGTTTTTTAGAAAGAACTGAGAAGATTCCAATGTCATCTATTAGAAGTGTCGTTTCGGAGCCGATTTCAGATCATAAACAGTATCACATAATGGTATGTTTTGCCTGTTTCTATTTTTCCGGTTTTCAATCTGTCAACTTCCTTTAAAAAACTCAAAACGTAACACCAAAAGTTTCAAGCTTAAGTAAAAACTTCAAGAATCAGGCTACTTACTTATTTGCTGCTAATTACATCTTGTTGTTAGTGTATAGATTGTGATACAAATCGGTGGTGTTAATCATGAAAACCCCTAGCCATAGATCGTTATTAACTATCTATTCCCATTGCGTGATAAATCTATTTGTGAAGTTGTCAGTTGTCCAGTCTTATTGGCAGACTAATAAGGGTGTCGTTCAATGGCGTTGCCTCCAAAACGTATACATGGGAATGGGTTACCAGCTTGTCTTAACTATCGCAATTATTTATCACATTGGGGTCATAATAACATCTATATTTAAAGTAGGCTATAAAATACTATAAGGAGCAATTAAAGAATGAGCTGTATTTATTAAGCTACATTCGGTGAAAATATCTAAGCATGTTGCTAAAGCCTTGTTTCCATATAGCTTAAACTGCCGGCGACACCATGCTTACGGTACCGCCGGCACTCATAAATTTAATGGAAACAGAGTTGCCGGCGTGACTGGCTTTGCCTAGTTTCCATATAACTTTACCCCTCGGCGGTGCCTCACCAGCAACTTAATCCCAGTGTGCCTTGCTTAAAAATTTGGCGCGCGAGTTTCTTCCATACAACAAATATGGCAGCGATCAATCGACGTCGTTTACTCAATCTTCAACTCGCCTTGCTTACAATATACATTTGGAGACAACAACGACGGGATGAGGTGAAAAGAAAGCACAAATTCTGGGTGCGGGAAATATTTCGTCAGCGTTAACAGCATGGGCAATTTCATACTTCGTCTACTTCGTTTTCCATCATGTCATGTACCGAATTTTAAAAAGCTACCAACCGAAAAAACAATTAACCAAAACTTTTTTCGAACTTAAGAACAAAACAACTTTGTGTTATTCAGCAATAAAAATGGCGCGTTTCTAAGAAGAGTTGATTGGCTTCTCCAGGTCAGCTGTCACAGGGAATCAAAAATGCAGAACTTGAACGTCTATAGCACGTTGTTGCCGTTGTTGCGGCACCGCCGACCTACCACAGTCATGTTTCCATATAAATTACCCTAAAGGTCGCCGGTGCCGCAATTAAAAAAAGTTGAACTTGAGTAAACTTTTTTTAATGACTGCGGTGGGTCGCCGGTGGGTCGCCGGCAGTTAGAGTGAAGTGTTTCCGTTAAAAATTATAGTGCCGCAAGGACGTCGCCGGTGGGTCGCCGGTAGGTCGCCGGTGGCAAAAAAAATATATGGAAACCAGGCTTAAGAGCAAAGTTTTATTTCAGATCAACATCGCTGCCTTCCTCGAACAGCTTTTTAGTGCTGACCTTTTTAATGTAGCTGGAGATGTGTGGCTATTTAATATGGTTTTGATGCTTAGAGGCTCTGTGGCCTTTTTGAGAGCATTTAATTGGAAAATCATGTTAGCATACAAACTCACGAATCTGGTCATACCCAGGATTTATTAAGCAGAATGATGATCTATCAGAATATGATTTTCATAAAGAAGGGACATGCTGTAATGTAACCTTAAGCAAACTGATATATGATAATACCGCTGAGTTCAGGTGACGCATAACTGTCAATCTAAAACAATATTGGTTCAGTAATGATAAAAAAAAATACATATTGCTGAATCTTATTGAGTACCTTACTGTAGTCGTGATAGGTTGTTTAATCTTAAGTAAGAGATCTTTAATGAGAGTAGTTCACAGCTGGATCTTTAAGCATATGATATTCATAAGTTTCCGTCAAAGCTGCAGAAAAATTAAAATTGACGATCTTATATGGCGGGAATAGTTTAGGTCATATTTTAATGATAGAAAACACAGTGTTATTTTGCTATTTGTTCGTTACACCATCTATTTGTATGTTGATGATTACCAATTGTACCCATGGTTGAAACAAGAAGTCGTTCCCGAGAAGGAGTTCATGAGGGCTAAGGAGATGTGTGTTCAGTTGTTGAGAAATTGATGGGTGCTAGTTAACCGTCTCGCGATCAATGATTGAGAAATTGAGGAATAGCCTGCAGGGCACTGTTACAGGCTGAAAACTGGATGATAAAGTGATCGTTCCAGTCAACTTATTTGGAAACTGAAGAAGGAACTTGGTTGCTTTGTATTCGGATGAATACGTGAAATCGGACAAGCACATTAAAGATTAATAAGTAAACTATCGACTACTCCTATGAACTGAAACGTAAAGGGATGTTTCTCAACAACTTAACAATCGAACCAGTTGTTGGGGCATTCATTGCATTACTGTATTTCTCTGATGTATGGTTTGCTATTACTTATTATTTAACTGGCTGTAGCATGAACAAATTGCATTTGATCATTTTGTGCTGTTAATGCCTAAAGTTGACCGAATACATTAATTATGCTCAGATCGACTTATGCGCTGCTGTTATTTCAATTGCTTTATTTCAAGAATATAATATTAGATTCTCAAACTTAAACTTACGCTGCCGCTATCCTCTGCAAACGTCGTGCGCCTGTAATGACAATATGAAAGTTCTGGATCGCTGTTTCAAACCTACTTTTGTAAAGATAGAGAGTTTTCTGTAATAGACTTTTTATTCATGACTGCAAATGATATTGCGTTATACTCATGCACTTTATTAGAATATTTATTTGATTGATGCTGCAAATGCAAGACCAATGACCAAAATATGTGTTGTGATTTGATCCCTGAGGCAATGATATAAACTTGTTTTTAAGGGAATTCAACTGGGTCCAACAGAGGCGTCAAGATATTGGATATACTGGGTTCCAGCACAGTATATAGAAGCAATCAAGGACACAGTGTTAGGAAGATGGCAGTCTTTTTGAAAACCTACGTTTATCATAACATTCATTGGTAAAATCATGACTTTTGTAGCCAGAGACCAGAAGAACGTCTGTCGTGGTGTTTTAAGCAGTATTTCAGCATTGAATTTGCATAATCTATCTGTACCAGTTTATTGGATTGTTCCCTTCGTAAGCATTAGTTCTATTCCCTTGCGTAACAGCGCAAAATAAAAAGAGCTGAATTTTTCTGCATTAAAATGGAAAGAAACAGTCAAATTAAACGCGATTTAATAAAATGTAAAATTGATGCTGAAAATAGCCATAAAACGCAACGTTTAGTTAATTTTTCCAAGTGTCAATCGTTTTCCTGTTAAATAATTGATGTTAGCTACTTTCAAATGCGTTATGTTTATTATAAGTTATTTTTTGTTGTCACAATCTTTTTATATTCATTTTGAATTCTTCCTTTGATAAAGGTTTCTGCATGATAGCTTGTGTGGACAATGTTACATCCAGTGCATTTTGGAAAAGGTTAATTAGTTGCAGCCTTCCTTGCCTTTATTGCCACCGAAGATATCCGTCATTTTCAATGAAAATATATATAGATGTGCGGGGTTCATACGGCGAACGGGGTTCGATTCCCAGGTTGAGACTTTTAATTTACAATTGGGTAGCACCCTTATGGTTAGTATATATACTCCATGTCAGCCATTGCCTATTTGAATTTATATATATATATATATGTATATATAGTTAATTTATATCCTCAACTCATTTTATTTATTGTGTAGTTTAAGCTTTGATAACAACTGATTGGTTAGTTGTATTACATTGTTTTTTTCAGCTACATTCCAGTGCCCCTCCCTGCTTGATGTATTTTTGGGGTAACTGGTTGCCATCAGAATGGTGTATTGGTTGCTTTAAAACAACTTTCCCTGCCCGGAGGCAAAATTTTAATTCATCAAAAGACTCAAATATATTTCTAATAAACGAAATTGCAAGCTCTAGTAAACATACTTTTGTTCAATTTCACATAAACAGTTCTGAAGAAAGCGTGTGTGAATCACTGTTCTCTCCAAATGCGCTGAAAACTTATTCTCACAAAACCTCCAAAACCGGCAATCTTTCAATTAGTTGTAGCTCTTCGTTACTCAATGCAGCAAAATGTTCACAATTGTCATCAACTGCTTTCGTACTTAGGCATAGACCTAGATCTTGCTCTTCTCTTTCATTACCTCTCCCTTGAGTATTACCGCATGGTCGAAGGGGACACTTGTTTTTTGTTCCTTTAAGCCTGGTTTCCATATCGTCGGAAGCGACGGGGACGTGTCCCAGCAGAGGTCGGCGATGCTGCTTGGACGCTTACGATGATGTGGTTTCCATATCGTCGTAAGCAACGGGGACGTGTCCCAGTGATATCGTCGGAGGGCTGTTTTTGTAATTTGGATATGTAAATTTGAGTCTCGAATGCATTATTATGAATCTCCAAGTGAAGAATTGAGCGACGCCGTCGTCGCCGATCAGAAATTTGTGGTTTCCATTTAGAAAACTGTCCCCGCATCGACGGGGACACGACGGCGATGCATAGGGGACGTTCTCAAAAGTTGACCAAAGTTCAACATTTTTTATCTCTACGGGGACGTCGGCGACATGATTGGGACGTCGGGGACATCACTATAAACGCGTTTCCATATCGTCTTAAGCGTCCCAGCAGCATCGCCAATCCTCTGCTGGGACACGTCCCCGTCGCTTACGACGATATGGAAACCAGGCTTAAGTCTCTTGATGTTTTAATCTAAATCTCCATAGCCTAACAACCCAATGTCAGGCTTTAGAATGACTGTTGACAGGTCGAGCGCTTAAATGGCTGCCATATTGCAGAATTGATTTCTCTGACTTGGGGGTCACATAGTTTTAGATTTTACGAAAAAATATAAGTTTGATTTGTACAGTTTGCATATAATTTGGCTATATGTTTCAACCGACTGACTGTTAGGGAAACTAGATATGGATGTATTGCGCTTGATTTTGTGCTTTTGCCATTTGACAAGAAATTTACTTGCCGGTTCACTCTGGAATGTCTAGTTCAGTGTTTATTATAATTTAATAATATTGTTATTATAGTTTTATCAAGTTTTCAAGAGTGGTTTCGAGATTATTATGCATCGTTTTTGTAAGCAGGAGTAGGCATTTTAATAGCCTCGAACAATTGATCGAATTGAAAGGCTTGGCAGAACGTCAGTGATGAGAAATTGTCATTTTCAGTTAAATGGGCAATCAAATACAAGGGGTTTGTATCGGTGGCAGGAAGCCTGAAAAAAGTAGAGACATGAGGAGATTGCGAGAAATTTAACAGTCTATTCTATGAGTAAAATTGCAAGACCTTCAGATGAATGACAATAAATATCATTCTGAACAGTTCATTATGAAGGAAATACCACCAAGCAGCTAAGCACAGCAAGAAAGCTAAGCATGGCATAGCATAGCAAAGCATAGCAATGCATAGCATAGCATAGCATAACATAGCATAGCATAGCACAGCATAGCATAGCACAGCATAGCATAGCATAGCACAGCACAGCATAGCATAGAATAGCATAGCATATTATAGCATAGCAGAAGAAGCAGAAACCAAGCAGGCGAGGCTAGTATATCAAGCAAGTAAGCGAGGCAAGCAGAGAGGCTCAGCAACCAAGGAACGATCGTGCAAATCAAGAGGGCAATGAGCCGCTTACCCTGACGTCTATTACTGCCAAGTTCTGCTTGATCCAATGTTAAGCAAGCAAATCAAGTAAGGATAGTAAGCAATGCAAGTAAGCAGATGAAGCAAACAATGCAAGTAAGCGCAGTAAGTGACAAGTGGCAGAGAATCCTATCGACTACGGCCCTTTTTGTATTAGAAGAGAAGCAAATACTAGAAATGGAATTATTTACTACTTAAAAGAAGCTTAACAAATTCTAGTTCACAAGTTTTCGAAAACATTAGAAACTGTAGTTCACATTACCGAAGTTGGTCTCTTACAAAAATAGTGTCAGTTTAAGATAACCATCTCCAGAACCATGAAAGCTTACCAACATTCTTCTTACACATCGACAGAATACCTGTCTTCTTTGCTAAGCAATTGTCATATAGCAGGGTGTTTAGGTGTTATTATTATTATTATTATTACGTCTCGATCATTCTTCGTAAATTTCGGAAGCATTGCTTTTATTGCCCTGGTATCCATCCATCCATATAGTATGATGGTTGGATGCTCAAGCATTTTGTAAATTTTGGTCCTTAGCAACATGTTGCGTAGACATAGCCCGCAAGTTCACTGATTCATGATAGTGTCCCTTCATAGATATTGAAATCTTTTTCTAAACCTAAAGGTATTTTCCGACGTTTTAAGGCTTCATTAATTTTTCATTCGGCGGGTGCACTACTATTATTTATTTTTCCATTAATTTCATGAGATCTCGAGGGGGGGGGGGGGGGGAAGAAGCAGATCTTCCCGCTCTCAAACTCTTCTTTCTGTTTTCTTATAGATAATGGAGCATAAGTTTTTTTATCCCGAATATATGATAATCAAAATTATCTATCAATTTGCAAATAAAGTAAGGTGGAGAATAATCAGTTTCTGTAAACTTTGGACTGAGTTTTGTGTGGTAAGAAATTTAAAAATTATAGATGATAATTGATTTGATGAGGAGGTCCACGAATCACAACGACACAACATTAATTCGAAACTCGATGATGACCTGGATTGAGTCGTGAAATTAATCAAACCTTGTCGTGACGTAACGGAACGAGCTACCTTGTCATTCCATCGTATTTGACTGTATGATCCACGTTTCGAAATAAGATACAGGTACTCACAGTACGATCCACGTTTTGACGGTGCGATCTATCTTCCGTCATTTTCTCCATGATGTGATTTCATAAGAATCACCCGGTAATCACCTGAACCAGCAGTAATCAGCCATAATCAGCAGTAATCAACCAATGATCAGAAGCAAAATTTTGAAAAACTGCAAAAATGATTATAGAAACCAACAATCGGCATAAATACTTCAAGATATCTGCGCATTTAATAGGGAACATTTAAAAACGGATAACCAAAATCCAATCCCTATGATTAAAAAAAGATCTTTCAAACCATTAAAAATATTATTCTTAGCAGTATTGAATGAGATTATTTAGTTATTATGTCACACATCACCCAGAATTTGACCAGTAAAAGTTATTACCTGGCATTTATTCCCCATGTGTTTTTTAAGATTTCATGTTTCCCTTACTTGTTTGGAATTTCCATGTTTCATTCCACAACTGTTGTTTTATCAAATGTTCCCGATAATATCACATTGTTAATTGAGTTGCTGACTTTAGATAATTTACTTCATACCCATATAAATTTTGATTGCTTTTCTCCTCTGACTAATTTTTCCTGGCAAAGGAAAATTAATTGACGAGAAGGGGGGGGGGGCGTTATAGGTATTTCGGTTTGCGGATCGGCCACTTATTAAGGGATCGGAATTTGGCTTTCCCTGTGAGATTTGGCCTTTTAAAGGTGCAGATATCTTGAAGATAAATTGATGCCGATTTTTTGTTTCCATGACCATTTTCCAGATAGTATTCTTGATGTAGCTGCGATTTCAATTTTTACGCTGCTGACTTTATTTTCAAAAATGCGGTTTTGCAGTGTGTCAAAATTTAGCTGCGGTTTTTGCAGTTTTGCATACCCCTGAAAATCCATTAATGTGACCTTTTTAGAAAAAACCAGTCAATCTTAATCGAGGGCTGATTGCTGCAGAATAGAACAGACTAAATTGACATGCAAAGAACAAACTTCTGGGCCTTTGATCTGCAATAAAACCAGAATTTTTTACAACTTGTTGATTGCTTGGAGACAATTTTACAGTGCTTGTGTTTTCAACAGGAACGTGGAACGTTCTCATTCAGTGATTTCACTAGATAATATGTTTAAAAAGTAAGTCACCTCTAGTGAACCAAAGAAGTAATTACTTTTCAAATCAACCAGAACATACATTGCTTTCATACTTGTATAATCGTTCTCTTTTCTGTTAGAGCTACTTTCAGATATTCTGTAGTTAACCAGGGGCGGAATCAGGGGGGGGGGATTTCCAGGTTTCCAGAAACCCCCTTGCCATTTTAATATTCTTTTGGATAGTAGTTTAAGACTCATTCAGACAAATTATTTTATTTCTTGTGTTTCATTGCAATACCGAATCTTAGAAAATCTCAGGGGCTTGCGGGGCTTCAGCCCCTGGATCCCCGCTAGAGCCTAACCCTGGATATGCTGGAGGCCTTACGGCACCCCTTTGTTTACAAGCTACAGCCTTACCACAAACTGAATCACTTTGAATTTGGAAGCCCCTCCTCTAAATTTCTAGATCCGCCACTGTTTACCTGTATTCACGATGTTGGAAAATTCCCTAAAAAAATAAAGTCATTAGTTTCCTTCCTTCTTTTTCGACATCCTCATTTTTGGCAGATTCTGCCTGCTTTTAAATCTGATTCCGAGTGTTAGCTTTTTCATTTAATGAGTAGATATCATCCGGAAATACACCTGTCATCATCTTACATGATTATGTCGTAAACAGCTATAAATTACAGGCACCGCGGCACATGGGGGCTATAGCCCCCCCCCACTTTTTCAACAGTAGGAAAACATTTTTTCAAACCTATGAAGTGTCTTTGTCTTTGATCAATAGTGTCAATACACCTGTCGCTAAGGACAACAGGCACCTTAATTTTGGAAGATTCCTTAAATTAGATAAATTAGATTTTTTCTTCAACATTTCTTGATATATTTTCATCTTGTCTGCTTCGTTTAGACTTGCACCGGAAATTTTTAACTTCTCATATAGGATGAACAAGAGGGTATGGCGTCCCAAATAGCCATTTCCTTGCTTCTAAAAGGGACGTGATTTAAAAATTTTTCTGGGGTGAGCTCCCGACCCCAGACCCCATTCTTTTTTCCTTCGCTCGATTTTAGCTCCCTCCCACTTTCACTGATGATCATCGTATTGCGTAATTCGCACAGGTGCGGAGCCCGCCAACTTGGTCAGCGGAACAGCTAACGATAAGAGGTTGGCCTAAACAGCAAGTTGTCTTTTTAAGTCATAACTCCAGAGCGGTACTTCGAAATGGCATCAACCTCGCCGTCACAGTCGAAATCAGGAGATACAAAGCCTAGCAGTGAGGGATTTCACATACCAAAATCACCAAGAAGACCCCCGTTTCTCGTCCCTAGTCCTGTTCCTTGCAGAAGAACTAGAACATCGTCACAGTGAGTATAGGGCCTTGGCCGTCTTTATGATATAGATAGGTAAGGCGCTTTTTTTCTAGCATAAGCAGTGTCCGTATCGTATCACATCACATCTAGGTTCATTAAAGTAAGAAGATTTAAACCAAAATTTAGTTTTAGAAAGTTGGTTCTATAGTATGACTGTGTATTGTAACTAAATACAAATGCACATTCAAGAAAACGTGATATGGCCGTGGTTGGTATCAATATGAGTGGACAATCATCATGCGTCAACGTGATAAAATTTTTAGATGTACGTTGTGCACCTGTCTGCAAAAGTAGTTTCCTTCTCCAATTTTTGAATGGCAACAAAAAGATCGATTGCTAGAGCTTAGAAGAAGATATTTTAACGTTTATGAACAAGTACAATTGGTTTGTTTGTTAGGGATGGTGGATTTTGGTGTAGGTATAAAATATTTTAATTGCATGAATCCTTCGGGTTGAAAATCCTTTTTGGTTAATTTGGTTCATTAACTCGGTTCATTTTGTATTGCATAACTTACCTGTCATATTTTATCAATTCTTTGACCCAAGCATCAAATCAGGAACCCATCAACCCCTTTACTTTGCATTCTTTAGTCAGCTTTTTTGCTCCAGACTGTAGTCTCTGTAAGACGCTTGACAGCTACTTTGTTACCATATCAAAATGCCACTTAATAGACCCTCAATAAGATTCAGCTAGCTTTGGCAGGGATTGAATAGTTTAAGTTTTGTTCCTTAGAGATGCTACAATATATTTTACCATTTTCATGCATGTTTCAATTCTAGGAGCCCTATACTTATCATCTGTTTTTGCTGTGCTAGATCCATCACACCCTAACTGTATATTATATTTCTACTGATATTGCTCCCAAATTTAAATTTAATTGCAACCTTTCTTTAATAAATAAGGAATATGTTACCTATTATCAACATAATCAAAACTGCATTCAGTTGATGGTTATCTTTGCATCAAAATATTGGAGAGACAACAAACTGTGCCTTATGTGTTTATCTTGGATGTGCTACATAAAGTCTAGCAGATCTTTAGCAAGTGCTTAAAGTGCTATTAACATGACATTATTGGTACCTGTTTGTACCAATATGACATTAGAATCAGAGTCAATTTACATACCTTTCATCTTTACTATCCTTATTTCAAGATCAGGGATGACTTGTCAGTATGGTGCTTGTTAGTTTGTTAACAATAAAGCTGTGAATACACAAATAAACCATTTCAATATTTTTCCTCCTGTTGTTAGCTTTGCTGTTACTTTTTTATTTCATTTTGCTTCATAGGATGTTGTTTGTTCTTTGTTTTTTCAGGAAACTTTTGAAATCCTCTTCATCTAATTGCAACATGTTATGATGTCCCTTTGTTATTATGATAATCACTTTTAATGAGTGAATCTGTGTCATCACTGACAGGTCGAATGCATCAGATGGATGCTTCATTTGGATGGATGCTGCAGCTGGATCTGATTCAACTCTCTTTCCTTCATGTGAACTTTTTGCTCTTTTTACGTGCTACATATATCTAAAAATAGAACATCATGTGAATTTCTTCTCTTAATGAAAATATGAAAGTAAAAGATTGCAAATTTACATCACAAAATTTCAAGGCAAAACATGGACCCCAAATGAATGGAAAGTGAACAAAGTAGCAAGTGTGCTTTAAAGCATGATCTAATAATCCTTATGATACTTGAAATTGATGTTTATCCACCAAAGTGTAGGAAATGATAGATTTGCAAACAGCTGCTAGGTTTCATTGTAAGTTTCAAAACAAATGTTGATGTTGATACAGCATTTGCAAATATCTCAATGACAAATTGCTTAAACAAAATCTCAAATCTCATTACAATAAAATACATTTTATTAATCTTTCATTGAATGCACTTGGCATCCTTTAATCTTTACCTGACCCAGTCGCAACATTGCTGGATGAATTTTTTTTAAAAATAATAAAAAGCAGAACAAAATGATGATAAAAATGATCAGCATAGATCTAAGATCTACATCCCATGAAATAGGCAATAGACAAATCCCACACTTAATTAACATCCCACACTTAATTAACTTTTACTTTTTTACTATGCAAACAGACTGGCTATACATTACCTTTACTAATAAAGTGTATTTTGGTTATTAATAAAATATATTAAATTAATTTAGTTTGAATAAATTATGCACCAATAAACTTCATCAATCTGCCAATCAGAACTCCATGAATTTGTGGATTGTCATCTAAGTCAATTTTCTACACAGCTTACAAAAAACATACAAAAAGCGTGCTTGTATCATTGTCAGAGATTGTCTTGAAAATAATTAAAATAGAACCCTTCAAGAACTACTTCCAGCTCATATAGCATTCAATTGAGACACGGAATAGACTTCCTAAATTTAAAACAGAGTATGCTAGAAGAAGTTTTTCATTGACAGGCACTAAAGACTTCAACATGCTTCTATTGGAAGCCTGTAAAATTACAACATTTGTTAAAGAGCTGTGGAAAGATCCTGAGTTACGGATTTTTGAATATAAGTAACATTTTCAAAATATTTTATTCAGGTATATCATTTGTTTTCAGAAATTTGTTGGTAACTTTTGTAGATCTCGAATAGCAGCTGACAGCCCAGTGCAGACTGGAACAGTCACTGAATTTACTAGATCACATGGTCATGGGTTTATCAAGCCAGATGATGATGCAGATGGAAAACACTACTTTCTGCATATTTCAGAGTATGTTCATGGCTTTTTCATTGATATGATTTTTATCAATAATCAATCACTTTGTATTCTTGTAATCAGTATGACTTTCTAGCCAATGTACCAAAGTTTTATCAATGCTTTTAAACCCTAGTATACATATAGGTTGCATGGGCAGATTTAGAGGAGGGGGATTCCTGGTTTCCAGGATGTTGTTTAAGACTCAGAGAGACAAATTCTGTATTTTTTTTGTTTATTGTTATACGGAAAGAATTTTAGGATTCCAAGCCATTTTCAAGGATTCAAGGAGCTTTCAGGGGCTTTGCCCTTGTGATCCCTGCGAGGGCTCAACCCTCAACTAGCTGGGGGCTTTGTGACCCCCTTAGACCCCCCAGATTCCAAGCTTCAGTCTTCCCCAAACTTTCACCACATTAAAAAACATCTAACTCTGGAAACGCCCCTCCACATTTCTAGATTTGCCAATGGGTTGTTTTAATCACTAGATAGATATTAATTCACTGGCGGCTACACACTGTTGTGAGCTGGATGGTAATTTTGCTATTTGCTCATGTTAGATTTGAGATGTATGTACAGTACATCAATTGCTGAAATTTGTCAGTTTAGTAGAGGTTTTGAAGATATAGGTCAATGCACCATGCATAACGAACATGGTTGAGGACAAACATGTCTGCTTTTTTTGTTTATATATTAATTTGTGAAAGTGAGGTTTGAAAGTCTGCATTGGCAGGTGCAAACTTGATTGTGAGTGATCATTACGTCTGAAATGTGCCTGATGATTAAGTCAATCTCTTGAGATTTTTATTGGTTTCATCAATACAGTTTTTATAAATGGAACATTATATTTGCCTTAAAATGAATCTTGCTGCTGCTGGTGCTACAAGTGAATTTAAATAATTTAGAACGATCAAGGAAGAGTAGGGCTACCAAAAGGAAAAATTCCAGGACTTGTTAGTGGACCGATCCAACCAGGGGCGTACCTTCACCTTTTAAGTGTGGGATGTGTAGATAAGAATTTCCTGACGAAAATGCAAGTCTTACCGACAACACCAAATAGTACTTTCCAGGTAATTTTTTCCTTATCCTGGACTGTTTTTGTTTATATGAGTGGACAATCATCATTCGTCAACGTGACAAAATTTTTAGATGTACGTTGTGCACCTGTCTGCAAAAGTAGTTTGCTTCTCCAATTTTTGAATGGCAACAAATAGATAGACTGCTAGAGCTTAGAACAAGATATTTTAACGCAACATAAGTGCAAAATAAACAAATATCGAGAAATAAAAAGCTTTCATATTCTTCGCCAATTACTCTTGTAGTCCAGTTTTGATAATTATACCGACCTTAGCAAGCTTGCTTGAAGCCTCCACTTCCGTATAAGTTTCTCTTCCCAGGAGGGACATATGCTATTTTTCTGGATTGGCATGTTTTTAAGCTATTTGTGGAGGTTTTTGCGAAATCTCCGCTATTTCCCTGGGTCTAAAATATTTTGTATCATACGCTTGAGACCTTCGAATGAAGAATATACAATACCAAACAACATATCATCAATGTATGAGGTACATGATATAGCATACATATGATATAATAATTGAGAAATTAATCCATAAAATCGGTTTTTTTGCAGTTTTCATCTTAAGTAACCCTATTCTTATGGGTTTGAATTTGCATCATTCTATTTTGGGTAGTTAAAATTTGTTCTTAGACGAGCATCCCTGTCAGAGAAATGCTTGTGTTCCCCGTCCCCTGGATTTCTTGTATGAGTTTCTCGTTTGGTCTGTGAATCAGACTACCACTTCCTATACAAATACGTGAACAGGAACTCATAGAACGGTTCCGTCCAAATGCTTTTCGTGTTTTGAATTTAGACTACGAATCAGCTATGTTGTCTAGGTTTAGAAAGTCTAGAATATCGTTAGGATAAGCTGCCCATGTGACTCAATTCGAACTGATGATTGCTAATTACTACAATATTACAGACCAACGACTCTTTTTAGAAACTGACAATAGTTTATTTCCATTTTTCCGACCAGAGTATCTTTGTAGGAACTCATAAAAGTTCTTTTCTTCTTACCGGCCTAAGAAATGTTGCCGAAACTGACAATATTTATTTCCATTTGACCGACCAAGTATCTGTTTAATAACTGGTAATAATTGTTTCCATTTTATCGACCAAAGTATTTTTGTTTAAACTGATGAAAATCATTTACTACCGACCAAAGCATCTTTGCCAAAACTGATAATAATTACTGTAATTTTACCGACCAAAGAAACTTTGTCGAATCTGAAAATTATTGTTTCCATTTTACCGACCAAAGTATTTTTTTTAAACTGGTAAAAATATCTTTTTTACCGACCAAAGTGTCTTTGTCGAAAATGATAATTATTACTGTAATTTTACCGACCAACATATCTTTACGGAAAATGATGATCATTTCACCGACCATCCTTCTTTTTACCGACGGCTTATCAAAAAAGTTGGGGTTGTCTCACCCACCACGCACATCCCCGGAAGGTACGCCCTTGGATGCAACGATAGATTTCGATAAATAAATTGGCATGGTGATTTATTTTCTGGTTTCATTTTCCTTTATACTTAGCTATCAAATTTTGCCAAGTGAGCGTATCAGCAGCTTACATTTTTACCTGTTATATTACGTTATTTTGTACACATAATGCCAAATTTATCACCGTTTAAGCACGGCGGCAGCATTTCTATCTTTGTAAATGGTTTCATATGACAGTCCAAAACAAGTTCAACCTTTTTTTACCATTCACTATTTTGCTAATGTTGCTTTACTTTCTTGCAGTGTTGAAAGCGAGTATGAGCTAAAAGAAGGGGATCGAGTTGAGTTTCGAACAATCTTGATGCCACCAAAACTAGTTGAGAAGCAAGCGGTTGAGGTCAAACTCCTTAAGATGACAAACTCAAAGCATGAAAAGTGGGCCAACTTTACATAAAAGAGAATTTTCGGATTATTCTTTTTATTGTGTAGTTGTCGATTTGTTTACGTCATATATAACACATTTTGAATACATTATTTTATTAAAATATAACTACCCTGTTCTTTATATCAAGTTTACCAGCCGGAATTTACTATTTGGTGCGATTAATGACCCCTTTCAAAAGTAGTTTTGATAGAATAAGCAGATCAATATATTTTACCTCTCAACCTAGCTATGTAAAAGGAATTTTTGTGGGTAGTTTATGATAGTTTTGAATTGAAGTATAGCAGTCACTTTTAATTTTTTAGCCTTTTTCAAGACTGTCAGCGTATTTAAGACTTCCTGAAAAGTTACCAACTCCCGATTAAAAGATAGAGTCTCCCAGAGATGTAGAAAAGTAGTATTGCCAATTAGTGATCAACATCCAGCTAAAACATATCTCAAATCTATACATTATCGATTGAAGTATCAAATTCATTTATATTATCTTTCATATAAACATAAAAAATTACAATAAAGCTTTAACAACCTAACTACAAATTACACGTGTCAACGATGTGAAAATCATAATTATTTCATATAAAATTTTATTTCGTATTTCAACAATCTTTGTGAGGTATATAACCATGTATATGAAGAATTAGAAAAAAATTAGGGCCAATATTTTTTCTTACTTTCTGGAAAAAGGGGATCACCTGGTGCAACGCGAAATCCGAAAAAAAGTAGTTTGCAGAAACAGGAAGCGTAACATGCAAACTGAGTCATACTGCCAAGAATACGTATTGTTTTATAACAAACTGGCTTTGTAAAAAACGGTCCTTGGCACCATCGTAATACCGGGCACGAGTGATGGAGTACAATCTCCAATACTGTCAAAGATATACAGATTATTTGGGTAACATGGCACTACAAGAAGAAAGCTTTTGAGTCGTAGTTTTTGTAAGATCACAGCTTAAGCATGGAGCCTTGGCGAGATCCCCAATAAAGAGAAAGTAAGAAAACGGAACAAGGTCTTCGAAGCATGGGTAACGGTGATTGGAATAGAAGGTATCAATACAATACAAATACAGCTTCTATACAAAGGCGAAAAAAGCTTCCAATATATACTTATTGAAAATAAAAAAAATTAGTTAACCAATTTCTTCATAAAATTTAAACTTGCACAAAGCATAAAATTCATCCCATGTATAGGCAAAATAGATATATCTAGCTTATTTGCATAGTGCGATAAAACCAGCGACTCATGCTTAAATTTCGCTTATTTAATAGGGGGTTGTCAAGCTAAACAAGTCGAGCTGGTCCGAAAACCGATTCGTCTCCTGAACTTTGAGGCGACGTTCAGTCCAAAGTCTTTGAAGATCTAAAATGCACTTTACACTATGAGACCAAATAACAAAGGAGTAATCATTCCCATCAAGCAATGCATTTGGCAACGATAGTATTCGTCACTTGATGGCAATTTTTGAATAAACCGTTAAAAATTGTAGCCAGAAGATCGAGCATTCATGTTGTTGAAATGGATCTAGAGAAGCTAGAGATAAGCAGTCAAATAACACTCAGCCGGTAATCCCTGGACTCTATTACCATTAATCTTGAGTTAAACCTTTAGGGCTTTTGAATAAAGTATCTGTGGGGCCATGTTTGAGATGGGCTTATTCAATAGGGCCGGGTCAGTTAATCAATATTTGTTAAACGCCTACCTAAATTAACGAACGAAATAAATCATAGAATGATGAAATTAAAAGAAAAAATTTAATTGCAAAATGAACTTAGCACTGGGATGATAGTATTTTTTCAATCGTCATTCGATCTGATCTGGCAATCAAAAATGAAAGTTCACTTCCAGCATTGATAATCATGTCCATGGCCCTGTTGAAAAAATGCAGCCTTAAGCTACTAAAAAATACGGTTCACAAAAATAAATTAATTCATCTTTTGAGGTACCTGTTAAAGAATACGGCTAAGCATAAGGAGTATAAAGATTGTAAAATGAAATAAAAGAAAAGAATGCATTTTGCAGGAATGAATCTTGAAAATCATTTTGCCTTTGAGCAGTTATTAAAAGCAAAGGTTAATATTACAGCAGGCTCTGCATATGAGGCACTCTTAACTCAACAAAAACTAATAAATCACTCCTCAATCGAGTAGCTACAATTCAGTGGATTTAAACAGCAGTTCTAAGATCATCAAAACCATTGAACCTACCGTGAATAATCGCATCCTATTAAGCTATTTCCATTCACTGCAAGAATTCTGTCCCCAAGGTTAATGCGACCATCCTAGATATATTCAAACAATATCAAGAAAATTAAATTTTTAATTGATGGTCCGGTTTACTCTTACGTAGACCTCGATTATTGGTGGCAGAAAACAATCTTGCATGGGTTTGGTTGCAGCGTAGGTGATAGCTTTTATATCCGACGCATTTTTAAACTAGGTAAGCCTATCAATTGAGCAGTACTTGTCCGATAACCTTGCCTATCATGTATAAAATTGCTGTCCTTTGAATCTTTTAAATATATAAAGGAAATAAAACACAATCGTTCATGTTATTAAGTACAAAATAGAAAAAGGCGCCTCACGATAGTCAATCAGATTGTTCAATCCCTAATGTATTTGTTAAAAAAACCAGTTGTCTCGGTAGTCCAGTAAATTAAAGAAACATATTATAATGGTTTCGTTAAATACGCTTGAAATTCAAGGAGCGAAAATCTATACAAAAGCATGTCACCCTGTGTTTCAGTTCTACGTACATACCGCAGTAAAGTTAAGAGCGGAGTTATGCATTCAGATAGACTTTAGAACTGGCAACAGCAAGATAGAATTGCAAATCATTGGTTTTCATTTAGATTCCTTTTAAATAATATGTACCAACAGAAAAGGTGCTGTTATGGTATTCGATTGATGCAAAGATGTACGGTGTTACAGAATATAAAAAGGTACCAACTGCTATTGAGAACCTTACAAACTAAAAAAACGGGCTAAAAGGCTATAATTTACTTTTTTTTGTCTAATATTGAGGACTTGTCTCTTAATTTGTCGTCAATTATGGCCCACATGGTTTTTTTAACTAAGTATAATGATTCTGTTTTACTTGAAACAATTCTCCATAACGACTGGTCAGTTCATCACACTGGTAGAAGTTTGGATTAATGTAAATTCTAACGTAAATATTGGGCTAATAAGCATAATATTGAGTACATAGTATTACGACTCGCCACAAAACGAGGACAGAAGATAACAAATATCAGTCTGTCGAGCTAGCTTACACAGTGAGCTAATAGAACTTCCAAAAGTCGATAAAAGAACAAAGAGTAAAAAATAATAACAAAGTTTGAATGAATTTCAAAAAATTATAGATCTCAGTTTTATCACAACATTCCACATTTCATTGTAAGGTACCATTTGAAAATAATGTGCAAACGAGGTTGACGTTTATCAAGCTCACAAATGAACCAACAAACCTTAGCAGCAGGACTATTTGCAACAACAGTCCGAATATAAATACCAGGAGAAGCAAGAGGAGTTATCTGTAAAAAACATGAAAAGATAACTAGCCTCTGCTGTAAAATGCTTTCGCAGTGCGCTCCAGTATGTCAGACATAAGAATAAATGTATGTATTAAGTGCATTGGTAGATTTGAACATTAGAGAAAATAGTTTAAGAAGATTCAAAATATCTGTGGAACAGTCTCGACGCAGCTGTATGCCAGGTGAAAAACAAGCAATCTTCTTTTATGTAATTGTGACTGAAAGCATGGTTAGTGAGTACCGTTACACGCGGTTCATCAAATAACTTAAGGTTATACATTAGACAACTTCAACCTTGTCAAAGACAATGTGAACCACTGCTTTTTAACAGATGAAACAGAAAAGTGGGAAGAAAATCGAACAATAATATGTCAAAATATGATAAACGCTATAAATGGCACGTAGATGCTAGCATTTTAAAATTGCAAGGATAAGCACATATCCGCAACTGGTCTTTCATTTCCGTTCGCTTTTCGGTCATTATTCGTTACTGTTTGAGAAGCATCGGACGAAATGAGTGATTTCAGTATGTTGAATTACGTCTCCGCTTTGTGCGAAAGAACTACTCCATCATTGGCATATATACCCCAAGCTTAGAAACGAGATTACTCAATGGATGGGATAAACGCAAAGAGGTGTCGAGATTAGGCATGTTTAACCATGCCATTTGATAATGAGTACAATACAATTAAAATAAAAAGAAAATAAGAGTGCATTACCAGGCCATCAATAAGCCCTAAACCAAGCCCTTTGTCGCCACGAACCAAGTCAATCAAAATAACATCATTTGAATCGCTAACCCCATCAGATCCTGTTGTGGATTCCTTGTCATTGGAAGTGAAGTCGACATCAGAAATTCCGTTATCCTTGGTATTTTGAGTGTTCGGATTGTTTTTCTCTTGCTTGGCTTTACTCTCTGCAAATACCATACTGCTTTTTGATATACCGTCAGTATCCCCTTTGGCATGCGAGACTTGATTAGGCTGACAATCACCAGCAGAAGAATTATTTTTGTCAAGGTTTTTAACCTTTTCAACATCTTTGAAGTTATTTTCTTTACCTATAATTGGTGGATTGTCATCACTGCTGTTTGAAATTTTCGTTCTTTTTGAATCCATTGTGTTTGCACTTACTCTTTTTTCAACTCTGGAGGCTTCTAGCAATTCATCTTTGAAAAGAACAAAAAGATCTCACTGACAAAAATTATTGAAGAATAGATATCTATGAAGAAGAATAATTAATTGAACGAGTAACCATCATTATATCCAAATTTTAAGGAAACTTTCGATAACAAAAATTAAATCGCACACCGTGAAGCTCACAGTAAAGGAAGACTGGTTTATAAACAAAATTTTTCAATATGTTCCTAAATTCTAAAAAAGAAAGTGATAAGAGTATATTCTCAACTGGCCAGTTAACGATATATATCAATTATATAAATTTATATAAACATATTACATAGATTTCCAATTGCGAAACCATCCCTTAATTAACAATAAATAGTCCTGTGTGACATGAAACCCCATAGGTTCCGCAAAGTCAATTACTTGCGTCAACATAGGTGTTAAAGATCTTTCAGAAACGTATGAAATTCCAAACGGTATTAGAGTACGACTTATGCATGACACCGCGGAAGTTAAAAAGTTGCACTTAGTCATCTCCTTGCCCCACTCCTATGTTTTATAGGTGAGAAACACAAATTCGCAGGCGACCTATATAAACAATTGTAGAATGCTTCACAAATATTATTGGGCACGATGTGGTAAAATGACAGGTAAAAAGCATTAGATGGAATATCTTTTTTACCCTTTGAATTTCCAAGTGATCCATTAAACTCAAGGAGGCATTTTAAAAATTCTTCATCTTCAGGAGGATTGTTGAGATTAAGCTGGAAATCTGTCGTTGGTAGCAGTAAAGGTGGGTGCGTTGCGAAACTTTCAAGAACATCAGCTGAAAGAAAAGAAAAAATAATTTAGCCTAGAATGGTTCATTGGATCCTAATTTGTCTCAATAAAATCCAAAACACTTCAAAACACACTTTGCACAAAAAACTTACATGTTCGAAGAGCTGCCTCCACTTCTTCCGGCGGGGGATACCAACCTCTAGGCCGCATTTTACCGCTAAGCTGGTATTCTCCAAGTAGCTGCTGCACTTGTGATGCATTCAGATCAGGAAACTCCTCCCTTATAGTCAACCAGTCCATCTAGGGGAAGATGGAAAAGTTATAAACTTTCAAAAATTAGTATGGAAGCTAAAATATAATCAAGCATGGTTTTAACAGTCTTTTGACAGTTTATGGAACGTATGAAATAAAAAGATGCACCCAAAATGATTTACAAATTAAATGACCGGCTAACATCTGGCAGCAATTTTGGGTACTTTAAGGCAAACACCTTTTGATGAACTATATTCCTAAAACTGTTTTTTTGAATGAATGCCCAAAGATATCATTTGACAATACTATCATGAGAGATGCCAGCATTCAGCAAAATTCCAAATTTACTCGCCCCGTTTTGTGAAGTAAAGTATTATCTCGGTACAGATCGTCGAACATTTGCAATACGTGTGTCTTCTAAACAAATGCTCTCTCTTTCTAAAGAAAGGATTTCTCATTTAAAACAGTGCCTTTTTCTTTTTCCCTCTGTCAATGCACCTTTTCTTAAGTAATGAGTGCGCGTATCAAGATGGTGTTAATTGGGGCAGACTAATTAATTAGCAACCCAACTTGCGATGACTGAAATATAGTGACCATATAAATTGCAATTGCTTGTGTAAAAAATACTCTGTTCCTACTAAATATAGAAATTTAACAATACTTCCTAAAATACAAAAGTTTGACAGTGAAAAATGCGAGGGCATCTAAAAAATTAAAAACATGTAATCATTGACCTACCGACATAAGCTGTGCCTTTGGAATCGATAAAAGAGCGATAGCAGCAACAACTTTCTTCATATGAGCAGAAAATTGATGTTGAAGACCATTGCGATTAGCAAATTCTTCTAAAACATCCAGGTTGCCTCTGATTTGGACACCTTTGGTCCATCGATAAAACTTTCCCCCAGCTCCGCGCTCCATTAATGAATTAAACAACGAAGCATTTGTGAAGAAAAACAAATATTCAAACAGTTGCTTTACAATCTGAGGATGAACCATATGCTGTTGAACCAGACTGAGCATTTTGGCATAAATATTGATTATAAAAGAAACCCCGGGAGGAGTTAACATCGTCTCTTCATCATCATCTCCTTCTTCATTCTGGAAAGGATTTGAATCCAGAATTGCAGGCAATGAAGAATACAAAACCTAAAACAACGAAGAAAATGAGTTAAAATTTCTAAAGCCGAATAAAGGTGATCATTAAATTCTAACTCCTGTTTGCAAAATTGTTCCCTTCAGCATTCTCAGTGAAAATATCGAAGGTCACTTTGAAACTTATGGTATTTTTACAATCAGACAGAAACTATTCACCATCGTTAGCACAAAGAGACATCTTGCAATTAAAGTTGAATATTATAAGTCTGAATGTGCTATAAGGGGTCAGAAACTATTTTAACGCTACATGTAAAATTTTCAACTACTCCGCAAAACGTTGGGAGAAAAAGATCAACCCTACGATAAAAACCAATAACAGAGCTGCTATTTTGCCTGAGCATACAAATCTACTGTACATTTTAAATTTGCAATATTTCTCAATTTGATAGGATATTCATACCTTGGTCAAGTGATACACAGTCTGCTGAAAAGTGAACATGATAACCTCTTCCAGTACGGTCAACAGCTCTTCATCAGCTAGAACAAGTGACTCCCTAACTGCTGCTTGAGTAGGAGAAACAGCTTGCAAGAGTCCATTCAAATTACACTGAAGATAATGGAGCATTTCCAATGAATTGGCCATCCACATAACTACAGGAGCAAGGTCTCGAAGCATTTCATCAAACAATTCAACAACATTGCTTTTCCTACAAATTCATTGAAGTCATGATGATAAATATCAAATATGTCCTCAAGGATAACAAAGTTGTCAAATCTAGCCTTGATCCTAAATAATTATGCAAAAATATAAAGAGATAATTCATAGCAATAAATGCTCTAAAATTGGTCATGTGATGCCTGTTTAATCTGTCTCTTTTTACTCATCAGCGCTAGCTGACAGTCAGGATATCTGCATCACGCACATTCTTGGGTAAATTCATTTCGAGGCTTAAGACTCCACTCTATTCTGTTATTCAACGAAAATATTGATAAGCAGACAATGACGTTATCAAGCATATGAGGAACATTCTGAGTAATGTGTTTGGGTCCTGATCACAAGGCGAGGCTCGAGATAAAGTTGCTAAAAATGTGATGCCACGTAAGTAATTAGCCTGTGATCTAATGCCAATCCTATTCACAAACATACTTGAGTAACAATAATCAAACTGAAATATCGTTTACTTTTCTGTTCGTCCTATGTCTTTCGTTCTCTCCTTGAAGAAGAAAAGGAAAATTTGTAACGCATATCTTCAAGCCACCATTAGCAAAATATATGAATGAGCCCCTGTGTAGTAGCTATAAAGGCCTTTGACAGAAATATTCACATTACATAAGAAAAGTTAACATGATGGCATTTTCATGGACTAATGATTTCACACATGATTGACAGAAATGTACGACATAATAGTATATTTAGCCTATTTCGTTTTAAGACCGATTATGTAAAAAGAAAACAAGATTGAATGTATAAGAATAAAAAACCAGCATGATATAAAACCACAACTTAAAAAAACTTCATGGTATGGCTTGAAATAATGACTAATTATTGGAATCAAACAAAAAGTGAAACATAATAATAATTGATAAATCATAAAAAATGTACAATGTAAAAAAGGTGTAGCAGATAGCTTTTGCAAGTAAGAGAAATCTTTCCCCTTTTTGAACGTAACTGCATGTCAAATTTTCTCAAAAATGCACTCGAAAGCTTAAACATAAGTTGATAGATCGATTTCACAAGCCAAATAATGGCTAAATGAGTTCTTGTTTGAATTGCTATTTGAAAATCTAATTTGTTCTTGGCGGTTCATTTATAAAATGATTAGGTTTATGCCAGGGGGTTTCGTTTCGCTCAACATACTTTCTTTTCAACAAAAGCTACAAAATAGGGAAAGTAATTCTATCAATTGCAAAACTCTATTATTTGCTTTTTTGATTTCTATTCACATAAACTTATTACAATGACATTCTCCCCTACTTTACTATTCAAAAATACAGGAATGATGACAGGGGGTGCAAAGTACACAATGATTACCCTCGGCCTTTACCAGTGGCTCTTACAAGAGGTTACTGAATCCACTCGTGATATACAATGCAAACTGTCTCACCGAAGACATATTTAAGGCTATTAAAGGCCCTTGATCACTAAAACTCATGAAATGCATTTCTTTATTGAACTCACCCAAGCAATACTCTGAAGTGCACTCGAAATTTTCAAAAGAAGCTTTCTGGCATGGACTTCATTGAAAGTTGCACAAGAGTGCTCAATCATCATTGTCAACAAATACGCTGGCATTAACTTGAAAATTCTTTGTTCCAGAGTACGAATGATCTTATCTAGTAGGCCATCTTCATCATCATATTCATATATCAACATAGCAGGACTCCTTTTCACTTCGCATTTCTGTAAATCATGATTGACGGTTGTTGTCAGAATCTCTGTGGTCCTCCCATAGTCAGTCTCATCTGACTGCCTTCCACCAAAGTCTGCTTGTACAGAAAAATTTATTTTCTCAGGCAATTTCTTCTGGGAAATATTCTGTTTTAAAGAGTCAAGCCATGTCAGCTTTAGGGTCTTCTCTTCTGCTTGGCTTGGGTCTTTAAAAATAAAGCAGTACTCCGTACCAATTGAAACCAGTTGCCCTGGGATCAACAACGTAGATTGCTTTATCGTAACTCCATTTATATCAATGTGAGAATGACCAACAGGCTCAATGAATACAGACACGCTTACTTCATCTATATTGGTATCATAAGTGCCTCTTCCTTGAGCTATTTTCTTATGAATGTAGCAGTGGATCTGAGCAATATCTGGTGCATCAAGACAAATGTCTGGGCTGTTAGGAACACTCACTAATTGAAGCTTACCAATAGTAATATTGGGTTTCATTAAAGGATACACCAGGTGGTCAGATGCAGCACTGTATCCTTTAATAAGAAGAAGATGTGGCATGTTATGAATTACAGTTTGTGATTCTTGCAGTGATAAGTATTCCGAAATACTCTTCATGTTGCTGGTCTGACTATCAGCAAGGATGGATTCGTTAGTCGCTTGGTCACTGATAATACTTGATCTTTCAGAGTCAATGTTTGGGCTCGACATATTTGATGCTTCTCTTAGGTTTTCAGCAGTATTTATGAAGAAACATCCAGCTTCCAGTTGAACTCTTTTTACCAGCTCAAACCTTCGGAGCCTACCCGCTGCAGGTTTCCATAAAGACTGAACAACCAATGGTTTTTCATTATCATTAACAATTCTCATATATTCTGTGACCCACTGTGCCTCTTCGTGATCATCTTCTCCTTTGCCACTTTTATCTACTTTGAAATGACCGACAACATCACACAACACAAAATTGCTGGGATTAGCATCTCCTAGCGCATATTTCTCTAAAGCTTGTTTAACGACTTCTTTTGCTGTTGATATAGTGGAGGCACGTACGCTTTTATAGTTAGACCCTGGTGAGACATGATCACCATAAACTTTCAAAATACCAGGTGCTAATCTGTAGGTTGAAAGTTCAGTGTTTTCAGCTTTTTCAGCTCCCTTCCTTTTTCGCACCATTGATGCTAAATGAGTGAAAGATTTTGCTCTTTTTGCCTTTTTTGTGGTTGCAGATGGTTCTGTTCCTGAAATAGATGAGACGTGGGAAGTAGTATCAATTTTATGTTCTTGTTTTCTTTGATTTGTTTGATGCGTCAGCGAAAATTCTATGTCTGATGCCTCGCTATAACTTGATTGGTCAGTACTCCTTTGCTTTGCTGATGCAACCAAAGAATTTGAATCATCTCTTATGGTATTTTCTTTGTTTCTAAATCGAAGAACAAACCTTGGCACGTTCAAAGCGTTTATTGCAATCTCCAAAGGACAGTCACTGTTATCTAGAGCTATTTCATCTAGAAAAAAATATAAACCACATAAAGTGAAAGAAAAAAAAAATAAAAACCTAACAGAAATCATGTCAGAAAATTTCACTGAACTCAGGTGTTACAAAATCCAATATAATTCTTCCTCTGATAATACTAACTAGTTAAAATCTATATTATTCTTCTCCATTATTATCTCACAATCTCACAATAGATAACAGGAAAAAAGAATACATATCTCAATGCTCAGGAAAAAGTTTCCTTAAAAGTTCCCACACAATAAAAAGATCCAGTAATTAATATATGTTACTTCTTATTTTAGAGCAGTCAGTTGCATTTAGGCAAGAAACAAAGGGCAAAAGAGGCTCAACATGGTGCTTAACAGAAAATAATTTGATTTTTAAAACCAATTCTTCTTTCAAATTATCATATGAATTTGTCTTATAACAATAATAAATAAGGGATTTTTCCATTTTTAGAAATACAAAATCCAGTGCCAAAGCAATGTCTCCCTGTGGTTCCTGGGTTATACACATACTTTATTCATAAATGTAGGAAAGAACAATTTTTGTTTTATAAGTATGACAACCTAGTGGTTCTTTATATTGGGTGTGGTCAATGCTATTAAATGCACTTTCAACACTTCTTTTATCACTTTATGTCTAAGCCTGTAAAAAACCATTTGGCATTTAAATAACTGGATGCAAATCTACCAGCAAGGCTCCTTAGGGCGTGACAACCCAACAACCCTTGCAAGCTATGCCCTTGCTGAAACGTACTCAAGTCAGAGTATACATGACAAGATACATGGTGAATTTTTAATGAGTTGCAAATCAAATAAATTCATCTTTTGCACTAAACCTTGGTACGTCATCTGCATCTTAAACATTAAGCTTGACTGAGAAAATGGACATTTTAAATGAGATGTTTCTATTTCATGCCAGGTTATCAGCGATAAATGTGACTAACTGACAAAACTATGAACATCTTGAGTAATTCCAGTCTCTGAACTGATGTTGGGATGTTCTATAATTGTAAAAAACTGCAAATCTAAATTTAAGGAAGTGTTAGCAAGCAGTTACAGTTAGCAAGGAATTTGCAAAAAATATGTCAGGCTAGAGTCCATCCACCTAATGACTGAAAATATAATTGCAGTTGGTCACTTTTTCAAAAACTTCAATATCTCAAGGATTTTACACAAGAAGAATAATACTTTCTATTCCAACAAAGATACTAAATAGGCAAGCAGGTTCTGCAATTTTTGCATCCCTTCTTGTGCTTTTTCAGCAATCACTTTTCCCTCTTCCTTTTTCCTCACTGAAAACTAACTAGGCCTTAATGAACAAACAATGAATGACACACCTCAGAAACTGGAAAAATGCCACATATGGACAGCACGCCAGAAATGTACGAGCATAATTGTAAACAAAGTTTACGCATATTGTTTTATTGAAATTAAACAACTCCTGACACTGACCAGAGCCTGTTTGGAGGAAGCCCGCATTTGTGAAATGCGAGCACATTCAACGGAAGTACTTCCTTAACTTGATATATCTCTGGTTTCTATCCATCCGATCTTGTATTAAACCCAACGGAGGGAGAACGGACTAATTGGTATTTTACCTCATTTTATTCTGAATAACTACAAAGCCTTTCCGTGAAGTTAACTTTATCACAAAATAACATATACAAAAGAAAACAAAAACCCCCTTCAGAGTTAAAACTTGATGGACATAAGGTAGATTACAATAAAATTACTTTTCTTACTCACACAGTGCCTCTGGGCTACCTTCTGTCCGAGTATAGCCTGGGACATCGCCGGTAGCGTATAAATCAGAAAAAGTTATCTTACCATTTTCATGAACAACAAACAGTACACACTGACGTATATCTTTCGATAAATTGAACTTTTCGATCAGAATTGGTAATAACTCCTTTACATTGGTTTTGTTTGTTATAAGTACGGCCTTCGTGAGCTTCTCTTCCCCTGCTTCGAAATAAAATCGCACTGCCCCTCTGTAATCCAGTTCCTACAATGAAATCGAGACCATCTTTCAAATAGAGGTTGGGATATAAATATAAATATAAACGAGGTACTTTCTTTCATTACTGCTGTTTACTATTTTGAACCCATAATGGAATGTTTTAGCTGTCGACTCTGCAAATTACAGATAAATTTTTGCCATACGCTGTATTCATGCAGCATGCTGGTTCATAATTGTCAAGGGATCAAATTTATAACTGAAGGCAATGGCACCCCTGAGTAGGCTATTGGTATGGCAATGCACGCACTAGTATGTGATCCACCCTTCCTTCGCTTTCTGATGCACAGGACTGCCATCTTGCATAAAGTGATGAAAACTGAGAAACAGAGCACCCCGAAATATACCTCTGAATTACCGCCACTGCCATTCAGGTTGAATATTTTGTACATTACAGTAATATCAACTAAAATTGACACCTTTTATGGCAGCTAAAAAGACAGACAAATTGAGATTTAAAAGATCTTTTACAAGTTTACCTTAAGGAATTAGGATTAAGGATAAGCATCAAGTATTCTATATTTAAGCATTTGTATCTGAAAAATGTTGACTCACAAACCCCTAACGACGAGCCAGTCATTCTTGGGTAATTTGTTGAGAGGATAAGCAATTAAGAATAAAGGAACAAACCATAAAAAAATTGAAACCAAGAAGAATATTTGGGAAATACCGTTTGTTATTATAGCAATTCAAAATAGTCGATTATATGTTTGGTGTGCTTTACCATCAAGGCCTCTAGTGAAACAAAGATAAGTGACTTTGATTAGCTAGGGTTTTAGAGATAAAGCAAGAAATGCGAACGAAGGTACAAATGCAATACTTTCAACAAATGGTAACCCTTTTTAACGTACTCTTTTGAATTCCTCTCTTCGGCGATATCCCTAACAGCTGCTTTCGAGAATGGATCGACCCTTAATGACTGTTACCCAAGATTACCAGCAATTGTTGAGTAAAAGATGCATGACGAATGGTATATGAAATTCTAACGATGTTTTCAGCCGTTTTACCACCGCTGCAAAATGCTGCAGAATCGCTATGCAGATTAGACACCCATTTGAGAATTTTCTCAAAAGGGGTATGTGTCCCCCGGCTGCCTGTGAGATTCAACTACCAACTGAGTCGAATATCCAAGCTATTGGTCAAAGTAAAGAATGATTGCAAAATTGTACGCATGGATCTACTGTCAAAAGGCTAGTCAAGGGCGTAGCTTTATAAGTTTTTTTAAAACTCAGCCCCCTCCCTTTTGTTAAGACTGCATCCCTGCATCACCGACAGCCCACTCAAATTCCTTTTCGATAGAAAATAGAATAGAAACCAGTGCCAGGAACTGTGCCAAGGTGAAAAGTATTTAGTCAGAATACACAGATAAAGTAAATAAGTGAATTAGATAGGATAATCGCAATAAAAGCAGGGAATGGAAATTTAAAGAAAAATAAAAATTTAAGGGAATGTCTGTTTTGGACTTGATTGCACCTTCAACTCTGTCTTCCTCCTTTTCCTGATTTAATGTTAAGGTGATCCTGTTGCAGTCATCAATCCTCAGATGATTGAGACAATGGCTTCAAATATTATTTACTTCTGGCTTTATTTGGAAATACATAAGGAAACATCGGTATTCTAAATTTCTGCAACTTAATTGCAAACTAGGGTTCGATAAGCTCCATTATTAGTCTTGTTTATTATAGTCGCAATAATGGTTATCAAGGAGCATAGGCAATCTGAGGTATGCTAATTCCCTAAAAATCATTGTCTATTACTGGTCTACTGTTTTATCTTGCCTCATTCAACCTTAGAGCCACCCAGACTAACCTTGGGTAAAAGCTTACTTGTCAAGTTAATGATAACTTCTACATTGCTAAGACCAGCCCTTATTAACCGATTCATTTGTTTTTGAACAAGGTACATTTGCCAAGAAATTACACTGCTTACTTTGATAAACTGATATGTTAATTCAAGTATGTCTTTGAGGGAAGAACAAAATCTCCACATTAACTTGAAACGTGTCAGGATGCCATGGAATGTAATCCCTAGCGATTTGTGTAACACATTTGTTAATTCTTCGACTAAAGCAAGTTACGCGGTGCTTTAAAATATTACTCACATGTTGGGTGATGCCAAATGCACCGACTTGGCTCCTGCTGTTGTACGCCCGAACCTTTTCATATAGTTCTCGTTTTTCAAGTTCATTATCACTGTCATCTGATTCATATTCTTCGTCAGCGTCCTCAATTTGCGCCTCTTGAGCTACATTTCTGAGATGTTCTAATATCCTCGGATCCGACAATATATTTGAAGATGACTTTCTGGCGAACAAACCCTCTTGATCTAGTAATGTTGGCATTAAACCACGCTTGAACGCCATTTAACTGGGCTTTCGCTGCTAATAAGACACTGGGTCGAGGTCATTTCATTTGTTTTTGGCACTTTGATGCAATCTGCTGCGTTAAATATCCACTAATTTTCAACTTTTCGGATCTTCGTCCAAGCCACATAACACTGCAAAGTACCTGATAGGAAATGAATACACTGAATGTGCTATTTGCTTTTGGTTTTAAAATTATTTGAACGAGTGTCATCCCCCTATTGAAAAAATATAATATGACACCCGTAGGCAAGTTGTTATTCTACCTAGAGAAGGTCCTATAATATGTGGTGTTGATTCAGGCTAACGCTAGGCCGCTATTTTAAAAAATTCAAAGGGATTTAGCTTTCAGAGAATTCAGGTTTTTCTGTCTCAATCGTGTATGTTCTCGATTTAATACCAAAACAGTACCATTTTAAAAATAACATACACAACTGATTTTCAGCATTCGGCAAGGTGTGCTAAAACTAAATTCACTACAGTTTAGGACAAAAGAATTAAAATCAAAAGAAAATCAAGTTAGATATAATTAATTTGGATTATAATGTTCTTTTACAAAAAAGTAAAAACCAGGGTTGACAAAGGTAAAATCACTGACGGCCTACCCTAAACATCCTTTGGCACATCACGTTCACCATCCTGGAGCGAAAAACTTGACAGTCAACAGAAACAAGATTAGGGGAGGACCATAAGCGTCGTGGGACCTCGGTTTCAAGGGGGTCAGGTTTTGAAAAATTCAGACAATATTTTTGTAACTCAATTTTGAATAAGTAACCGTACGTGTAATAGATTCTGAAATTTTTCCGACTAGATGATTGAAACAGCCTACAAAATGTAGAGCTGCCAGCAAACTTTTCGCTTAAAATCTAAGATCACAAAATGAAGATGAAAATCAAAAGCTTTAACCTCGAAAACAATGAGAGCATAGAAATAGATGATACTGCTAAAATTAGACCAAAATAAATTTGATCAGAACAAATCAACGAGCTTGAATTCAATTTCATTCATCTAATTCAGGGTAAAAATAGGATTACAGCATTATTGTCATACACACAGTTGCCTAGGACGCAATGTAATTGATGCAATGTAACAAATTGATGCAATGTAATTCGTAAATGGAATAGGAGGGTTTTAACAAATAGTAAAAAATGATAGAGAAAAATATAATGGGAGGATAAAACGAAGCAAAATAAAACAGAAGTTTATGACTAATAGGGACAGAAAAGTAATGGGATATGAGCCAACGAAGAGGATCAGGCCTTTTAGAAAATTTTTGTTAATTTTTTACAAACTTTAGAATGCAACTGCTTGATGGAAATCTTGTAATAGCCATTTTCGTAGACATTCACAAAACAAAGTTTTGCTTTTTGTTTCTCTTATATCAAGGGGTATACGGTTCCAAAGTTCTACTCCATTACATGGAATAAGTACTTTTTTCATAATGTGTTCTACTGTTACTTTTTGAGTTACGAGATGTTTCTTAGTTGCTTGGCAGGTTAGATAACTAAATATCGAATTTTGATCACTACCGTTAATATCATAAATGACTATAGCACATTCAAGTTGGAAACTGTCTTCAGAATGAAGAATAATTATTGTTTAAAAAATAGTTTGGCGGTAGTTGTAAAGTTCATTGTGCGTAATGCTTTATTGAGATTGCGCTTTATGATTTTAGTGACAGTTTTAGTTGCGCAGCCCCAATATTTTAGGGCATAATTGACGTAGGGAGTGATAAAAGCAAAGTAAAGGTTGCGCACAATTTAAAATGGGACAAGATTTCTCACTGTTAACCGTTTGCAGTGTGAGACTCAAAGAAAGACACCATTTTGCAGGCTGAAAATGTCACACTCACTTTTGCCAGAATACCAATGCCTTTAGATATCTTTGTATTCAAATATTTAATATTTTGTTCCCAATTTAAACTATTGACTACTATTACTCCAAGATATTTGATAGAATCTTATCATGCAATATGTTTTACCATCCATTTATAGTTTATTTGGATGGAGTGTCTTCTTTGAGGAGGCAATATTATTAGTAAGCTTGATTTTTCAACATTTAAGGTTAACCAATCAGAAACTTTGCATAATTCATTATCTACCATGTTTTCAATCAATTTTATTTTTTCTTGTGAGTAAAAGATATTCGTGTCATCTGCAAATAAATGGAATTTTAGGAAGTTAGATGCAATTAATATTCAGAAGAAATAGAAGAGGTCCGAGTTACTTTGAGAAACTCCAGTATATTGCAAGAGTAAGATAGTATACCGTTTATTAAAACTTTCTGCAACTTCGCAGTTAAATAGGATCTGAAACAAAGAAGAGCCTCTTACATCGTGATAATTTAGTTTAGCTAATAAGATGTTATGATCCACTGTATCAAAGGCTTTTGCAAAATAATATATATACAGTATGAAAATTTTATATTTTCAGTAGCATTTACAAGTTGACTAGATAGATCTAAAATTGGAAGTAATGTAGACTTTTTTTTTGAAAGCCAAATTGGTGCTCAAAGATGCTATTACGTTTCAACAAGAAAGTCTGTCAATCTGAAATGCATCAGTTTTTCAAAAATCTTGTTTAACATAAAAAGAAGTGAAATAGGGCGATAGGTTGAAACATCGTTTCTTGACTTAGCTTGACATATAGGAAAAACTTTCGCGTACTTAAACATTTTAGGGTAATGACCAGATTTAAAAACTCATTGATAGGGTTAGTGATGAGAGCGGTAAAGATATCACTTACACATTTGATTAACTTAACTGGAATGTTGTGAGCATCTAGTGCTTTACTTTTATACAGGCTTGCAGGCTTAATAAATGGGCCTTTACTTCAGCAGGTGTTACAGGTGCAACAATTAAAGAGTCACTATTTCGTTTTGTTAAATAGTTTTCGAAGTGTTTCTATGTGAATTCAAGCTTGTCAACAAGATTCTGTGCAATGCTAGTAAAAATGATGTTAAACGAATTAGCAACTTGATCTGGATCTACTTTTCAGGAGATTTTTCAGAAGAAATTGAGATTAACTGAATGATATAAGCAGTAAGCATTGCCTAATTGAATGTCACTTGGTACAGTTTTGCTATTTTTGTTCCTAAACATGGTTGGGGCGTCACTTGCTAGTTTAAACGATTTATGTCCTATGTTTAATTTTCCCCTTTCCCTCCCACCCCTTTGCTAATGTGGATTGAAATGTATCTAAAATTTCGTTTATATGTATGTTGAAAACTTTTTATTCTCATTACAGATTTGTTTGCTTTTTCTTGGTTTTCGGATCAGTTGGCAGTCTCTTGGAATATATCGGACCCAATTCTTTTTTTTTTCATCTAAATTAACTTGGGTTATTCAACAATAAATGTAAAGATTTAATATCTAACTTTAATCATATCTGGCTTGCCGAATTAATCGGCTTTAAAATCTAAGGTAGGACAGGTGCATCGACTTATTAATTGAAAAGAAAGCTTTTCTTGTCCTCTCCCTGCCCAGAAATCAACTTAGCTTATTTTCTGAATCATTAAATTCAACCGAAAATCAATTTATTCATTAACTTAACTACAATACAGAGATAGTAGTAAGGTTAGTCTAGCAAGATTGCACATATATGTGTGCCAAATAAAGAAGATACAAAAAGTCAATAATCGTTCAAAGTACATCAATTGAGGGTACATTCGATACATGTAACCTGAATCTCAATGAAAGTAGGGAGGGATCCTATCTTTCATAAAAGTACTTGCTATCGACCCGTGATTCTCCAAGCCTTGATGAGCTTTTTTATATTTGCTTATTGAGCACAATTCCACGAAGAGAACGCAACAGTATTCCCTTAAGAAACTTAACAATGCTACCACACAGCAGTTTCCTATGTACTTTTAATAAATTCATTTTTATTTTGGTTTCTGTAATTAATCTGTTGGTTAAGCTTTAGGGGAATAAGCGTGCGTTTTGAGCCGAAGCACCAACGATAAATCACGCTCCCGAGGCAATGGAATTACGAAAGAGGTAGACATGGCAGTAGCACTAAATCATCGTTTTGTTACAGTTGACCTGAAACTTGCAGGTAAGTCGAATAACGTACAAATGATGATCCTTTGAATTACGTTGTTAAGCAACCTAGTGTCATGAAGTTAAATCTTGCAAGTGATATCTTCATACTCAATTCAGTCAACCAGTTAAAAATGGGAAGGCACTAGGACCAAACATAAAAATTCCTACTAAGATTTTAAAGGATCCTGGACAGGTTATTTCATTATTGATAATTTTCACTTTCATTTTAAATGCAATTTTTTCTCTTTTCGCCATATCATCATTTATGTTCTATATCATTCTTCTCAAATTTGTTATTTAAGGTTGGAAAGGCCGCGTTACCGACTGCTTGGGTACTGGATTCTCTTTGATGATTTTTGAAGAAAAAATATATGTTTTGCCTTTTGCCCTCGTTAAAATATGCCAACCGGCTTGTAAAGGCTTGCAAAGTTACCTTCAACCCGAGCACAAATTCTACCTGACATTTTCAAAGAGGAGTTGACAAAATACTGATATCGCACTCTATTTGCAAAAATAACAATGGCTCCTTCCTAGGAAACCTAAAACTATTTAAATCCCTCTCATTGGTATTATGTTTCCAGGCGTGAAAAAGGTTCTTAAGACTGAGGGTAAGCAGTAAGCGAAATATTCCCAAGAAACAAACTTTAAACAATAAATAAAGAGCTTCAGGATTGAGAGTTGCTAGTATTGCTTTTATAGGCATGTCAGATTCGAAATTACATTACAATGATGTTAAAATGTCATTTTTACAATAAAAACCCAGTAAACCCGGAAAATTTATATATTGTTTCTCACATGGCTACAATAAACTGCAACAAAACCTAATTACAATAAATGTTTTCTACAGAGTAATACAATAATACAATCACCGATTGGTAGTGCATAGCCATATATGTTTACTGATTGTAAAATAGTGCATGACTACCATCGATGAGTGGGCAATTCATTAGGGATGTTAGCACAAATAGGAGGCAGTGACGTTTCATGATAATGCGCTGATGCCCCATCGAATGCAATCTGAATGCAACAACTCCATCATTTAAGAACGGCTGATGGTCAATTGCCGCTTGCTTTCAGTATCACTAACAAAACTTGGGCTTATCAAATAAAAAGAGCACCAATCCTCTACTGTTGAATATTTTCTTTGATCCTGTTAATTTCATTATTTCTGGTAAGCATTAAACGCAAGCAATACTTGAACAGAGGCCATACAGAAGCGAGGACATCCAAACGTGCGGGAAGGGGTTGAATAATTGGTTGGAATGGGCAAAAAAACGTTTATAACATACCCTAAAAATAATCCTGGACAGTATAAATTGTCTTGAATTACTTATCACGGGTTACTTACATAGATTCATGAAACATGGATACTGTGTGAAAGCAAAAAAACGATATTTCATACCCTAGGGGGGAGGTCCTTGGTAAAGTCTTGAAGTAACCTGATGTGGATAGTAATTAGGTAAATTCACGTGTAATCGAATGAAAAATTGCCGCAATTTCACTTGTAAGTGCAGGCACTTTGAGGAAGGTAGCAACAATATAACTTATAAATGCTGTTCGTCGATCTTCACAAAAACATGCGTGAAAATAGCACATTGAAGCTGATCGCCTTTTAACTTTAAGGTAATATCCCGTTTGCAATGCAGAAAATGAGATCATCGACTCGCACGGTTATGAGGGCCTCTAACTGGTCCTAATAATATGACCTAATCCATTGAAGCATTGGAAATTCAACCAAAAAACGAGGATTATCTAAAAAATTTACGATCAGTAGTTTCAAGGCATCGATCTCTTTTGAAATGAATTCCTTTCTTTGATTTCTCGATCTGAGGAATTTAGCCCGAGGTGAAGGATTTAGCCTTGAAGAACCTTTTGATAGTTTATGTCGCACAGTGTTTATGCAAAACTGATTAAATAAGGTCGTCAAACAAAAACAATGCGTACAAGCATGATAATGCTGTTACAAAGCACCAACTAACCTTGAATAATTTGCTGTGCTTTCATTTCAAGCACTCAGTTTTGAAACCCACGAAGCTGTGTTAATTTATTATATATTTATATACGCATTTATATATATTTATAAAAATGATACGCATGTAATTATTAGATGTATATTGATATTTGTATAGGGTTTTGCATATGGACTGATGGATACCTTAATAACCATTTAACATGCAGAAAGTTCTTCACCGCAATTTTCCCTGTTTTCACTTTGCATACCTTTGGGTGAGCTACAGTTCAGCAACTGGACACGTTCTGAAGTTACAACGGTATCAAATTCCATTCTCTTTTTCCTGCGTGTGCTACTACAATTAACTATCGAAGGGGAATTATTCACTGAATCTTTTGGGGTTCCTCTTGGCGTTCCACTCAGACCACTGCTCAATAATTTTGCACGTAGGCTTGGTGAATTGCGAAGCAATGCCATTGAAAACTGGCTGCCTATTTTCGCATTGTGACACTTATGTTTCTCATCTTCCATCAACCGCGTGCGTTTAAGCGTTTCTTCCGCATCAATGAGCCAATACGTAATAACGTTGCCTTTTCCCTACACATAAGATATAGTTTCAAATAATTCAAAAAATACAATTGTTTACAAGTAAAACCTGTGGTAAACAGATACTTTAAGTAATCAACTGGGTTGGCAAATTGCAAAGAACTTGTGGAGTAAAGTACGTTAAAATAAGGTAGAATTGAAAGGTGAAAAAATGTTAAGCGATTAAAATTATATCCAAGAATTAAAATTATATCTTTTAGTAGACATGTAAATTTCAAAACTGTGTATCTTGTCGGATTCCATTTAGGCATACATATTTGACAACCAGATGAATCACATTCTGCACTTCAAGGGAAAGTAAAATGAATGAAGTTGGTGTGACAGATATTTAAAAAGAAGTAAAAAAATAAGAAGTAAAAAATACAGACCTTTAGGTAGACCTCTCCTCTTTCCTCCAGCTGAAAGCCACCTAGTGCAAGCAAAGATTTCCCTGTTGATTCACTCAAATGAACTCTTAGAGCTGAAAAGTGACAATAGTGTAATGTGAACAGATATTGTATAGATATTGCTAATTAATACATTGTGCCAACGTAATATAACTTGATAAACATGCCCCCAACGGCGTCACTAGAAGAGCATTTTTTTTAGTTTGTCTCTTGCAAGCATCAAATCCCTAAGACTTTTGTCAATCCATGGGTAATATTCTTCAGAAACCCGCATTTCACTCAAAAGCCCTTTTGAGTTTATCTATGATGAGAGAAAACATTTCAGACCAATAGTTAACAAGAAAATTGATATCATCAGTTCCGGTAAGCATTAGTTCCCAATATATCCAAGAAACATCAGAAAGGAATAATTCCTCATTAGAATGTTTCATTTTGTGGGTCTTAATCGTTTTGTGACCTTTTTCAGCTTTTCAGCTAATTTCAATTAAACCGTAAATAATATAAAAATCATGACTTACGAAGTCCAGTTGTTTCCATCCGTGATGAAGTATTAACAGTATCTCCAAATAAGCAATATCTCGGCATAACAGTGCCAACAACACCAGCAACGACAGGCCCTATTGAAGAAAAAAGTGAGCAAATGCTAAAAGTACGCGTAAACCATTTAATGATTAAGAAATGGATCGTCGCTACAGTTCTGTGGTAAAGTGCTGGAGACAATATTTGGTAACCTGATAACATTATCAATTTTAATTCTTAATTTTAACACCTCTAATGGTGTAGACAGCTCATAGATGTGAAGGTAGTTGCGTACTTGATAGCTTCATCTTAGAATTGTCAAAACGAAATGCATGGCAAAAATTAAATCCAGTCAAATGCCTAACAAGTATGCTTTAGATTGCAAAGTACTTAGGAATTGCTTACCTGTATGAACACCAATTCTCAACTTAAGTTTGTATCCAGGTTTGTGTCGGATGGTAAATCCCTTCACTTCTGACAAAATGTGCAATGACATCAAGGCAATCTCCTTTGCATGCTGCTGCCCATTTCTTATGGGCAAACCTGAAGCAACCATGTATGCATCACCAATCGTTTCCACCTAGTTTACAAAGGAGAGGGAAGTCTATAAAGAACTAGTTTAAAATCTACGCAGCCTCTAACGGCAAGAGGCAAAATTAGAATTTTTATTATGCGTTTAAAACCAAATTAAAACAATGCAGATTGCATGCTATTGTATAATTCTAAACAATGAGCAAAAATTGCGGAATCTGCAATGTGTTTAAACTCTTTAAATTTTCTGAAAACAGAGAGCAGAAATTCGGCTTTTTTTGTTTATCAATTCAATTAAATCAAGAAAATGGACAAAAACGTTAATATGGCAACGCGTAAATATCACATTGTATGAAAAAGTAAATAATGAAAAGACATCATATACAGACCTTGTAAACATCGTATACTTTGATTACGTCATCAAACAATGTGTAAAGATCATTGAGAATGTTAACGACCTACAAGAAAATAACAAAATATTCTTCATAATTACAAGTGCAAATGTCAAAGTGAGAGAACCGGTTTAGAAAAGGAAACCAAAACATCCAAAAATGGCGCAATATAGAAGATGAACAGAGAGGAAATAAAAAATGCTAATACACGTTGTATTTAATATCATTCCGCCCCCGCACATGGAACAGATGGAGCAAAAAACCGCTTTTTAGGTAATCTCATTTTGCTACGCATGGTGATGCAAACAATATGAAAATGATCGGGTAGACAGTTTGCAGCTGATGTTCTTCATTTGAAAGTTATATTTCAAGGAAAAAGGTTCCTACAATAAAACCAGGTTTGCAAAATCTCAATTGACATTGCATGGGAAATTGATCCCTGTTCGCGGAAATGTTGAGTCTGAGCGTAGAATGTTGAATGCAATTTGGAATGGAATTTGAAATGGAATATGAATAAACGTTCGTTCTGCTGCAATATACTTTATACAGTTATCAGGAAAAAGACCATAGCAAACAAAGAACAACCAATTGGAGCATGCAAAAGATACACAAATTTTCGAGTCATCGGTGAAGCAAAGTCGTGCGTTTATCCAGGAGTTGTAGGATGCTGAACCCTGATTTGTGTGGATGAAAGGAGTTGAATTTGCGTTGATTTTCGATCACAAAATTAGATCAGAAACATCTTTCAGCATGAATGTTCAACGAATCCTTAATCATTTGCTGGTTAAGTCTCTATTTTCAGGAAGCTTATATTCGATTAGTTGACATAATGAGGGCACAAAGATATTTTCTCCTCCTACTACCGCCATATCGCTTTTCGGCAGGCCCAATTTGGCTATCTCAAAATCCCTTTTACTGGAATAATGACGAGTCTTTCTAGTCAAATGAACCTGAATAAAAGTTAGCAAAGGCTCCTTGACTTCACAATATATATATATATATTTGTCTCGTTTTACCATCTATTCTGCAGTTACATGCACACGATGAAAGATTACTTAAAATGTTTAATTAAGGTGGGACTATCGTCTAAGGATAGCAATGATTTGAATAGTTTATTAATAGCTTATAGTTTTTTACTGCTGTAATCTGCATTAAATTACAATCCATTGCTTCTAAGTGTTCTCTGAGACCACAAAGGTCATTTATCTGCAAAGTGGAGCTTTGACTTTGATGTATATTGCGAATCAAAGCCATACAAATAGACCCAAATGTTGGGAGATATGAATGTCAAACATAGGCAATAAAGGTTTTAAGAAGTAAAATGACAGTATGAAAATACCCATACGAGAGAAATGCTGGAAATTAATGAAATTAAACACTGACAAACAAGCAGTTCAACAGAAAGAAAAATAGCTTTGGCAAGCAAGATGAAGAATTGAAAAAGCAGGAAGAGACACAATTTGTTACCTGCATGGGAGTACACTCAGCGCATAAAGATGTGAAGCCCACAATATCACTGAAATAAATAGTAACATCACTAAAATGTTCAGCTTCTACGGCTTTTCCTTTTTTTAGTTGCTTTGCAACAGTGATTGGTAGCATTCTTTCGAGTAGCGCCTCAGTTTTGCGCTTCTCTTCTAGCAATTCTCCAGTTTTGCACTCAACCAGTTCTTCCAAGTTTTCTGTGTAGCGTTCCATCATGTATATCATGTTGTCAAATATGTTGCGCTTTCTAAAAAAGAATTGACACAAAATTTTGTATCTTGAATCAGAAGCAACCAAAATAAACTAATATTTGCAGCAAGAGATAGATAGCAGACATACATAGCAGTATTTAATCTCTGGATCAAAAATGATATCGGCATTGAATATAACAGTGCTGGATTGCCCGATGTCTGGTTTCAGACAGGGATGCGGCGATAGGGGGTAAACAGTTGCCAATACTTGGATTCAATACTGCCACTTCAGAGATATATGAATGACACGTCAAGATCATTTCTGTTTTGATTTGACAGTACTTCAATTCGCAAAAAATTACCACGACAATGTCTTTGGAAAATCCTACAATTTAGATGGAAAACAAATATAAAGCAAGTACCCAACAACTGTCAGTAACTATTCAGACCATAGCTTTCGCAGTGAATCGTAAACAAATATCTGAATTTCGTTTCCCTCATATCATTATAGTCATTGATTATCTTAATCTTAGTAAGTGACCTGTTTGCTGTATGTAGACATAGCAAAATCACGAGCCATAAATGTGACAAAAAGATGTCCAATGTCTTTGCCGTTAGAAGGGTCTACCAGCTTCGCACTGAAATTCGTTTCACTAAAAGATTTTCAAACTTTGCTGTATATTCTATAATTAATCACTGAAAAAGTCCTGATGCAAGTGTTTTGTTTCTTGAAGACCAATCTAACAAAAAATTGATATGTTTACATAAGATCAAAATTGATTGGCTTCCAACAAATGGCTTCCAACAAAGAAGAATAATTAATTTCATGTCGTTCATGGATTATTGCCAGGCAGAAGATTAAGGTCAAAAGTTAGGAAAAGAAAATTAATGCATACAAGCCATTGTGTCTCATCATGCTTTCAATTTCTTTGCGGACATCAAAAATGCTGGGTCGATCATCTGGGTCTTCAGCCCAACACCTTTTCATTAGATCTCTTAACGCCTCAACCTTCTCGATAAGATATGGTACAGGCGGTCTGAATGGAGGACATTCAGGAAACTTTACTCGCTCCACAATTTCTACAAAAATCATTATGTGGTCTAAAGTGATTAAATTGGTTAGTACTATACATATATTTTTTTGATGAAGCTTAGCAAAATTTTAACAAGATTATCTTGTTATTGAATTTCCATTGCTAGTAAACAAGCGAGAGACTGCGTTATGATGATGAATATCTATCTATACTTATATCTATATCTACGGACAGCCCTTATCATCAATTTAACATATATTATGTGTTAAAATCGTATGTACCAGTGCGGATAAAAATATAACATGCATAACATGCATATCTTGCAACTTTTGTGAATAATATATGCAGCATTTTAATTTGATAAAACTTAACGTGTCTCATCTTGTGTAAACATTTATAAATATCTGATGTGAACACCAAGAGGGGCGTAGTAACGAAAAAATTATGACTTCGGAAAGTATTGCTTGGATTGTGATGCTTAAGAAACAAAAATACCTTGTGGCTCTAAGTAAGTGCCACTCCAAGCTCCTTCTCGTGTGTGACATTCTTGAAGTATGATTGCAAAACTGTATACGTCATGTTTATGGTTGGCATGCAGGCAGTGAGGCTCCTCTCTTAGGCGCTCTGGAGCACACCATAACAAACCTGTGAATTATTAAAATAACCTCTGAATTAAACTGAAATAAATTGAACTGTAATTGAACCGACAATTAATATCTGACGTCTCTCATTATTTCAAAACACAGTAAACGCCGACAGCAAAACTTCACAGAACTGCTCTTCGCGGGATCACTTTAATAAGATTAATTCTTGGAAATGCATTAGCAATTTCAAGGATAAATTTAATAATGTACTTCTGGATTACATTAAAGAACTACACATGGGCTGATCTTGAGAGACATGTGTTTCTTCTAACTTCACATTTCCTAAGGACTTTCGTAGTAAAAGAATCAGGAATATTATTTCAGATTATTTAATTTATGAGATTTTCTTCTTAAATTAGCAACAAAAGCAATTTCGTATCTTTTTTTAACACGGTATGTTGTTGCAGCCCAGTTTTATACTTTGATCTGCCGAATTGAACTAACACTTTTGGCCAGTTACTATTAGCCTGAGGAACTTCCAGCAAACAACCAATAATGATCATGCTTAACACTTGAAATCGTTAAAATGTTTTTACCAAAGGGAATCAAGTTTCTTTGATTAGTTTACAAACTGAGAGAGAGCTTTTCGTTACGAATTCCCAAACACGAATTCCCTCACAAATACAAATTTGCCGTTAAATTGTTCCATGTTGTTATTAGCATAACAGTTTTTGTATGTAGTGGAACTTTGTAAATAAAATGTTCGTTTAATACAGACAGTAACAAAAGAACTAAACTGTAGGTAAAACAATACACACTTTTATGGTACTCTCTCGTTTCTACATCTCCATTTTCATGCTTTGCTTTAAAATGAAATAATCCAAAATCTGTTAACTTTAGCACCCAACGACTATCGACGACACAATTAGACGATTTCAAATTACCGTGAACTTTCAGTTCCGTTGAGTTCAGGTACAGCAGACCCTACGAATTGATAAATGTCACTGCTTAAAAATGGAGATATGCATCTATAAACCAATAAACGCATCTTATAAAAAAAAACTGATAACGAATCAATCAAAGCATAAATTATAATAAAGACCTAACTAAAATAAAAAGGGGTTGATTAGAAAGAAATACTATCAAGCATAGGAATCTTCAAAATGATGCATGGCAAAAATTACCGTCATATTGCAACGAAAACGATTTCAACACAATTTATCTATCAATAATTTAGCATAATTACATCCTGTGCTTTCACCTTCCCATTCTATTTAAAGACAGATTACCTTCATTATGTCGTACAGTAAAGACAATATGAATAGGTTGTCAAGTTTGATAGTTTCATTCTCCAAAACATCCTGAAAAGATTAAAGAGAAAACGATGAAACAGCTGAAAAATAAGAGCCATTAAAATGCTTAGCAAAAGCAGACTGAGCTCAAAGTTTGTTCCGCTGCATAAAACAATTGAATTTAATTTGAAGCAAGCTTGTGTCAATAATAAATATTTGACACATTTGGATCATAATCACGTGCATTAAAGCTAGCCCATCTCGGCAGTGATTGTAAAACATTTCTGTCAAGAAAAAGTTCTTTTTACCTCTGAATCTAATCTTAATTCAGTTTTAGAATATCTTCAAAATAATTATTGTTGCTGGCTTTAAAATTTACATTGTTCCACTATCAATAACTTACTATCTGTTCAAAAATTCTTCAGGGCTTTAATGGTACGAAGTTAATGTATTTTTTATGCAGAGATTCACGGACTTAATAATCCATTGTCACCTATAACTGATCAAGGAGCACATGTCTAACGAAAAAATCTAGAACATCACACAGCTCCAGAGCAAAGAGGACTGCTGTTACAAAGCATGAAAAACAAAAAAGCAGTAGTCAATCCACATAAATTGCTTTTTACAGTTAAATTAAAGAGTTAAAAATGGTCTAAATCTTAATATTAGAATATTAAAGAGGAAGGAAAAGGGTAGCATTCCTTCAATAATTTCTAAAATTTCAGTTAAATTTCAAATAGGAGAAATTTACAATTTACATAAAAAAATGCATACAGGAAACCGTTTGCATTATTATTATGGTCAATTAGTATTTATTTGATCTTGGCGTATCAATAGTCCGCAATTTTCCTCTCTTTAAAATATTTCTTCATCATAAAATGTTCTCAAATCTATTGCAGTTGGCCCCAACCAATAGAATTAACTGTAATTAGTTAAAAGCACATGAAATCACAAAAATTAACTAGAGGATTTGCTGACCTGTAAACTTCCTTTTGATGCATACTGAGTAATGATCAAGATGTTCCCCGGTTCGGTACAGGCACCAATGAACATGTTAATATTTTCGTGGCGAATATCTCGCATCTAAAGCAGAAAAGGATCCATTTTACAAGGTACGCACATAATAGCGCCTTTTACGGTGAATCTAATGCGCTGTTTGCATATACTGAGAAAAATAAGCACTCCCAGGCTGTGTTGAAAACAATTTACCCCTAATCCTCCACAAAATATAATAATCACCATTCACTCTTCTTTCCACTGTATATGTCAATGTGATGAAATATACTATGTCAATTAGAGTTGGTGCGTTATTTCATAGGGCCCTTTTCAAAAACATAATAAATATCAACTAAAATTAACATGAAAAATTACCGTAAATAAATGCAATGACAAATATTGAAATCAAATTGACTTAACAACAAATAAACAAAACATGTAAACTGACCTGTTTTAGTTCCATTAGAACATTTCTGCTGAGCTCAACTGTTCTTTTGTTGACTTTTTTCACTGCCACGAAGTTACCTTTGTAGATGGCAACGGTGGTAAACTTTTCTCTCGGACCCTTCTCAATGATACTCCAACTGTTACTTGTCTGGTTATTTAAAGAAAATGAAATTCATACTGGCTCATAAGTAAAACCTCTAAGTAACACAAACATCAACACTAAAAAGATGGGTGCAGAACATTAAAAAATTGCTTGGCAAAAGTTGGATCGCAGTTTGATCTTTTATCAAGAGAAACATTAAAACCTCTAAACAAAAGGACGGCCTTGTTTGTCCCAGGATCTGAGAATTATCATAGCGCACTAAATTTGGGCACGGCGTGATTTGCACAATTAGATTAGTTTAGATGTTCTTTCTTTTTGGGAATATTCTTTCTGATGTTTATGGAAATATGTTTTTTCATTATCTGCTAGCTACTCCAATTTTAGTTCGTCCTCGATGCTTAGTTTTAATCAATTAGAAAACTCATAGACAACAAGGTAAGGGCGCACGATTATTGCTTAGAAGGAAGCATTGGCCATATCTCTATTGCTACTGAAAAAAAAATTACATTGATGAAACAAGTGCCCTCTGGAATAACCATTCAAAGTGGCCAAGTTTGTTTTCTTTAACGCGATAGAAATTCCAACGGGTAACTTAACCAGCATCTGTTACTTGCCTGTTTAAACTGGTGAGAAATCCAGTATCCAACTTTCAAAAAAACATCGAGGAAATATTAGAAGTTATTTGATTCCTTTTCCATATTGAATTTTACTTCTGGGTGGAACGAATCAATTGTCGAAATGTTAAAATGATAACACTCAATAGTTTATCAACATAGCGGCACAATTGAGTAATACAAGTAAGGCTTATTCGGCAATGTCGCGATCAGTTCAACACTATCTTATCAAAAGTCAATAATATACTTCCAGATGTAACTCGAACAATTTTGCCTCTATACATTGAGGCAAAAATTACTCTCTACATAAAATACAGGTTAGCTCACAATTGCCATCTTCATTAATGACGTTATCCAATATTCCTTTTTTTCTATTTCTACTTACTATACTCCCCAGAGATGAACAAGACGGTGCTCTACCATCGTAAACAAAAAGATCATTTGGATCTATCTTCCATAATTGACTGGTCAGCTCTCGTTCCAAACGATATTGCCTGTCAATAACAATTACTTTATTTACATAAAGCTAAATCAGCATAAAATTGGCATTTGATAGAAGCTCTGGCAAAAAAAAACTCGTGTCACAAGACTCGGAAACATTTTTTGTAACAAACAGGACCCAATCCTATTCAAGCCATTGGCAACTGTTCAAGTCCTGGTTTGGGGAAAGATCATACCATGATGCTCCACATAAACCCATCCAATGATCGTTCCTGAGAAATGATTCATTTGGTTCAACTTTAGAAAAATTGTTTTCATGGGAGCCTTATGCCATTGGCGGTCAATTGGTGAGACGAGTGGGGAAGGGGCGGCCACCCCTTAATAATTAAAAAAAAAATATGAACTTATGAAGCGGTTTCTGCACAACTGCCTCTTAAACTCCTATATTAATGGTGAAAAAATGAAAGTAAAAAAATTAATCAAAGCAAACAGTTAAGTCCCATTCGTTTTATTTGGATATAACTTGTGGGCCAAATTTTCAAGATTAAAAATAAGAATATTATTTAAACAAGCTAGAAAAAGTTTGAAGCACAAATATCACTCACCTATACATGACAACAGGGATGATAAATAACACTATACCAACAATGGATAGAGCAACCGCTATAGCCATAAACAAATGACCTGAAGAACAACATAAAACGGTAAAACTATTTGTGGTGTGAACATTGGTTGAAAATAAAGCAGCACCATAAACAACAAGCAACACTTTGAGATTCTGAAGAGTCATTCGAACTCAAATCATCGACAGACAAAAGAACCGTGAACATAATATTATTGATTTTGCCACTACTTGTGAATCCATCGTTCCTTGTAGGGTACCAAACGATCCTGAATATTCTATATTTATAAGTATTTATACATCTATAATTATCCTGTCCCGAATCGAAAAGATTAGTGAGAGTGTCAGATTGCAATACTGTGACTTTGTCCTTACAATGTGTCTTACATAATGTAATTCATTTCCAATTTCTTACAATGGCTAAGAACACCATTTAATACTTTTCCAAAACCTGGAATGTCGAACCAACATTGTGCACGCCTGATACAGTTACTTCCGTCACATGCCCGCTTTACTACGGATAAATTTCCTTGCTTTGCTACAGTACTAATGCATAATGCAGATTATCAACTAGGCAATTATCTTCTTGTTAAAGCAAGTATTAGAAGTAGTAATCACAGTAAAAAACATATCAGCCTTTCATTACTCAAAGACCCAGATAACAGCAAAGGCGATCATTCGGTTTATAACAATCAATAGCTACGCAAATGATGACGTCACAGCAAATTTTCAAATGTTCATTTCCTCACATAAGCAAAGATGCTTGCAACAATTCGTTTGCCACCTGCTATGTAAGCTGTTGCAATGTCATTTACACAATAACATTATAAATTATTGTCTAGGTAATCAAGAAAATAAACCTACTTTGATACAACACCAAAGTAAACCACGTATTTGAATTGATGAAACAAATAAATTATTATTACCTTTATCTTCATTGATACTTGGGTGTGGCAAGCAGAATTCTCCTTCAAATCCACATATTGGACTGTCGCGTGGGACAGTACCATCACCTGGCCAGATAATCTCTTTCGACAAAACCAATTTAACTTTCCTTTTCACTTTAGATGTATTTTTATCGATAGCATGCTCAAGAACAAATTCGCCAACTTTTTCAATAACTGCAACGAATACAATTCTTTCGTGAGAAACATTCACGCTTTTACATCCACGCGCTTGCAATATTAATAAATTAAACAATAAAACGGGATAGGTCCTGGCAAAATCCTGGTAGGTGAAAATAAATTGAACTATTTCCCGAATGTGCATCTGGCACAAAACTCATTGGCAACGAGAGCTCCTTAACAGGTGAACAAACGTAACATGATAATCATTTTAATAAGCTATGAATTAAATAATATCTTAAAATCCAATTAGAGACGCATTAAATACAAGAAACTATGTAGACAGCTCTATTATCAGCATGTGTAAAACTAGTCAGTGTCAACAGCAATGCGATTTGAAGGATGAATATTCATTCAACTGTCAATAATCTGTGGATAGTAGTTTTCCTTCTTGATTGACAATACAAGTTTTAAACAGAAGACACACCGATTATATTTCACAGCACAATCACTGCTTAAGACCCATCAAGAATTGCTCTTCTTCAAAGAAACGATGGCACACCTCTATAATGTTCGAAATTCACGATATTCGCAGTGTATTCTCTGTATCACGATACTGAAATTCACTTAACAAATAAAATAATTTTCGCCTGTCTTTAGACCAAACAAACTAGTGTTGTCAGAAAGAAATTTATGTGAAAATTAGTAAAAACTGTGAAGAGTTTTGTTCCACTTTTACTTCAATACAGAGATGAATAGAATAGATTGAAAGTGTAACTGCAATGAAATTTTAGACCCTTATTGCTTCAACCCTTTTTACAATTCATATCGTGTAAGGTAAAGTATACAAGTGCGTCTTCTTTTCAAAACGTGACTAGGCATTATAGACCTTCAAACAAGCAACGTACTGCTGCACAATAGTTGGTGTAAGATGACATCACAGTTATGATAAAAAAGTTCGCATAAAATCGCAGGTTTTCATGTTTGCATGCAAAAACCGTTTTATTTTTCAGAAAGGATTCTTCTTGTACTTACGGCCCGGGAGAACAGTTAAAGTAAGTGTTGGATCTAGATCTTATAGACGAATAATGTGATAAACCCTCACTTCTATTGTGTGGGATTCTTACATCATTCGATTACAATACCGTTTATGGATTTGTCGATTTTCAATATGCAAACATAGACCCGTCTCGAGACAACACAGTTTGCGAATTTAAGAAACCAAAACCAACCATGCAAAGAGCGGAATGATGTTCAAAAAAATCTGTACATCATTTACTCATTTCGACTTGTATAATCGAACAAATTTACTCTGTTAATTTAAGAAGACAATGTGCTAATGCTTCACAACTTCTCTATTCGTTATAAACCGTATTTCTTCCAAATGTAAAGGACAGTGCTGTCGCAGAAATATTGCTTAACAAGTTAGGTACATGGCATTCGCACAAAGCCTACCCACTTACTTTTTCAACGTACAATATACGCAATAATATCAAGGGGTCAAAACAGTACAAAATGCAAAAATTACATTCCCCTCTTTTCTCCAAAACGGTATAATTGAATTCTACTTCTCCGTTTTCGTCCACAAAAATGTCATGCCCAAGAATACCTAAAATGCAACGATAAATCGTTTAAACAGAAATATTTTCTCTGTTCTAAATTACTATTTGGGATACAGAAATAATAAAATCATTCAAAAATAAATATGACAAAGCGATGCGCAGAGACGCAAAACACTGCATACCTACAAACCTGGTTTGGAGGAAGGTTTTGAGTGAAAAATTGAGGAAGTTTGTTGACAAAATTATATTATATTGCGTGGTATAGATCTTATTAGTGTGGGAAATAAATTGTCAATAAATACATGGAACCATAAAGATCCATGTTAACCGTATGCAGATGGTAAGGTTATATTGCAAAGCTATATCAAAGAAGGAAAATCAGGCTTGATCAGTCAATGTGTTGAAAGCGAGAAAATCAATAAAGAAATATTCGTGTGTGTCAGGAAAAATGACTTTTGAAAAGCTTTCATTTGAAGTGCAGCAAAAGCGTAACGGCAAATTCTTCGCATAATGGTCTTTTGTCAATCAAGCTATTTTTAGTGTTGCAACAAGAAAGCACTGATGATTATTTGAGTAATTTCTTTTGGTACATTGAGCTTCTTTTTTGTTCATGAATGTCAGAATGAAACGTAAAATGTTATTGGAGACTTGAAAAATACAAAAATATTTTCAATGTAGCGGTTCTTAGTGTCAAGATTAGCGATGTTGCTTAAAGAGTTTGCTTAGAATGAGGTTTTCGATGCACTATTTCATAGCCGTTAAGTAAAAAGAACAAATAATTTACCATCATTGAATTGTTGACAGAAGAGATGAGAAAAGTTTTATGATAACTTTCGTAATCGAATTTTGGCGAATTTGCAAACGGGAGTACATTTTTGGACACCAAGTAGCTTTTAGATGTTTTCATTTTGAACCCTACGTTTCCTCCTTCGATACCCCCAATAACTTTCAATTTATGAATCACTTCCTTAAGACTATGGCCTCCCTTTTATCAAAACCTGGTTGAAAGCCTTGACACTTCTGGCACTCAAACAGACAAATAATATGGGAAGATCCCTAATTACATGCTTTTGTCTGGTTCACAAAACACGGTCGAGCTGTTTTCCAGCAATTATATATTGCGTTAAAACGAGGAAGTTTGAGTGCACAAATTTCAGATTTGAAGAAAGGTCAAGATCCTTTCTGCAGCTCTGGCAATGCGCAACATACCAGGAAGCATAAAACTTGTACTGGATATGGCTCAGTACAACAACAAACCCCATAATTAAATATGTTGAACGAAATATAATTTATTTAAATACCACGAACCTTAAATTTGGCGTTAAAAGCTTAGTCAACTGAATCAATTAATGACGAATCTTAAACTGACTGAAATACTCGACTTACTTCGAAAAGTTGTGGACCGGATGTTGTTGATTATTGCTCTACCATCACGAATATTCTTTTTTTGTTGAATACTTTTGTTCAGTCCAAGTGCATATAATTGGACTGCATCATATGCGCTCGCACCCCATGGTGGCGGCTAAAAAATTAAATTAATAGTGAAAAAATTTACACTTGGCTGCAGTCATTCCTAAATCAATGATTGCCAAATTAGAAAAAGTAATCATACTATCATACTTTCATACTATCATACAAAAATGGTTGGTCCAACAATTTTTGTAGGTCTAATAAAGCAGCAAAATTTGGTTTTGGAACTTATTGTTGAAGCAATAAGCACTTGCAAGGAGGCAACACCTATTTGGCGTCACAAATGACTCAAAGTTGAACATTAAAAGCTACATTTGTTAAAGCTACGAGATATCGGGATCATCAAAAAGCAAAATAATTTCATTTCAATTCATTTTATTTCATTCATTATTGCACTAATCTTTCGTTGCATCAACATTTAAGTACTGCCCTTTGATCTGGCTTTTGTTAGGGACAAAAGAAAGAGACGACATCATCATCATCATCATCATCATCATCATCATCATCATCATCATCATCATCATCATCATCATCATCATCATCATCATCATCATCATCATCATCATCATCATCATCATCATCCTAATCATCGTCATCAATAGCCTTTCACGCCACTGCTGGCGGATGGCCTCCACATCTCCCTCCATTCACCACGATCTTGTGTTCTCTGAACCCACCTAACGCCCGCCCTCTTCTCAATCTCATCTCTTCATCTTATTTTTGGTCTCCCTCTTGCTCACTTCTATCTAATGAGATCCATTCTGTTGTTTTCTTGGCCCATTCATGGTTCTTCATTCGGGCTATGTGTCCCGCCCACTTGCCTTTTGTTTCAACTTCTTTCTGGATGACATCCTTCACTTTTGTACTTGATCTCAAGTCTGACGGCTAACTTTTCTTTCTGGCGGTTGATAAGTGAACAATTCTCTGCTCCATAAATCATTGCTGGTAATATTACAGTGTCGTTAATCTTCCTTTTCAGGCATATAGGCATCTTCTGGTCTCTCAAGAAAGTGCTGAACTGCCTAAATCTCTTCCAGGCTGCTGTTATTCTCTCATCAATTTCTCCTGTCACCTCATTTCCTGGTGTCCGCACTCTTCCCAAATACTTGTATTCATCTAGCTTTTCCAGTTGTTCTACATTCATAAATATTCCATTTCGTCTGCGTTTCCGTGTTATTTCATTGCATCTTTATCTTCTTTTTGTTCGTGTTCATTCCAGCTTTTCTGCCTTCTCTGTTTACGCCCTTCAACAGCTTGCTCAGTTGATCTTCCCTATCTGCAAACAGGATGATGCCATCTGCTCATCTAAGGTTGTTCAGTTTCTCTCCCTTGATGTTAATACCGAGTTCAACTTCCATCCGCCTGAATAGCAAGACTATTATTCAAATATTGAGAAGCTAATCCTCGTAATTAATTATGTTTTTATATTCTATAAACCAGTCTCAAAGAATATGGATACACTAAAATATTACCAATATTACGATAATGGGTATTCTGGTTGAACGAAAACCTCGCCTGGTTATCTACGAACCTTTCCGTAACTATCTCAAAATCAATCTTCATAAGGGGAAGACTAAGTGCATGTTGCTTAGCATTTCAAAACGTATTGCAACTTTTGCATACGAGTCAAGGGATCTAAGCTTGCTTTGAAATGGTAAAAATACCAACTGTACTCAGTCGTATCAATAACTTGGCACCGTCCTGGATCAACAACTAAATCTCGTTGTAACTTTTACCAGTTGCGCAAATTAAAAACCATGTTTGACCACCGTGACGGCTGTCTACATATGCGCCATCGGTCCAGCATTCCCATTCAACTGCACCACCATTTCAGCATTGATATACAACTAGATTGTTGAACTGAAGCGTACAAGACTCCAGCTTTAGAAACTGAAATCGATATGGGCAGGAGCCTCCTCTATATTTAAACCATAGATATGGCATATATCCCTTCAAATATGTACATAAATCATATATACATACGTTACTGATACCAAAAAGATTAAAATAGCCAACCTGACTTTGGGATTTGTCCATATGTGTTCCATTAATTTTTCCGATATATGCATTGCTGTAGAAAGGAGCTTTGCCCATTGCTGTCCTAAGCCGATTAACAAACTTACTATACTCTGCTTCAGGAAGTTTAGGAGCAAGTATTAAAGCTGCTTCTAGTGCCTTTTTTACATCTCTTGATGTATGAAGCGTTTCAGAATAATGCGAAATGTACCATTTGAACTGGTGCTTTAGATTTCTCTTTACTTCGTCCACATCTTTCATGCAAACAATAAATGCATATTCACCATTAATCATGCTTTCATTGAATGCAACAAGAAGTGCCTCTCTTGCTGTCGGATAACTTGTCAGAAACAGAATAACTAAAATAAAAGGTACATTTAATCTATACTTTTATGTTGGAACAAGATTAAAAACACAAACGCAATATCTTTTAAAATCCCTTGAGTAAAACCCCACTCTTTCCGTTCAAGTGCTGCAAAAAACGCTTCAAATCAATCAAAACATTTTGGGCGCATCAAAGCCGTAGATATTTCTTCCTCGTTAGAAAGAATGATACACTGTAGTCGCTATTAATAACAAAACAAGCTTACTCGTCTTTGCAAGGGATATTCGATATTGAAATGGTAATGAAAAACAGACTAAATAACAAGTCAAGAAAACGTTATTCGTTTTCCCGAATAGGTCGTCATGCTTTGTTTTTCTAAAACGAGCTTTTAGTTACTTAAATTGAAATCCTTTCAATGATACGTCTCTAAAGAGAAACCTTCGATGATAGCTCTGTTATGATGGCAAAGAATACTGCATTTTGGTAAAATTTTTACAGCATACAATATGGTTTCGCTAGAACATACAGGTTTTAGAGAGTGCTTTAAAAGACAAGAATGACTGCAAACCGAGAAACCCCAACAACCCATACGTGAGACCCTTCACTTGTAAATTTCAAATTCAGCTGGCCAGGTTCAAGCATCGCTTAGACAACGTAGACACATATCTTGATCGAAAGGTTGCCAAAGCATTACTTTGAAGCATCAGCAATGAAGATCTGATTCCTCTGCTGTCTGCGAAAACCAAACCTTTCAAACTGCAATCATCATCTAATCTACCAAGATGTCCCTTAAAATTATCAGCACTAACGATTTTTGCTCTTGACACAAAAAGTCTAAGCATCTCCCTATAGCGTTTTTCAGTGGGTGAAAAACACCACCAAAACTACTACTACGCAAATCCTACTTCTAATGCACTGGGCAAGAACACTCTTTTCAATGCAGGAAAATCTTATTCTTTGTCTGGGTCTCAGATACCTTCCAGGTCCTGCATACAAGTAATTACTCAAAAAACAAGAAGAACTTGCAAGCACATAAAGATTCGAGCCCATCACACCGAGCACATTATTGGTCGTGTTTTGCAGATGCCCCTGCTTTCTTCTAAGTTGCCTAACACCCATTGGTTGCAGGGTTCCTCTTAAATAACAATTTGGCAAATTTTTTTTTTAAAATGAAGATTACAGGTATCTAAAGGCTAAAAAAGTGTCAAGATAGACGAAAAGCTCAGTATGTCAAAAGTAACCATGTACTACAGACACGATTGCTTCGGAAGTTGAAAATATTTCATAAGTTCAGAAAGTTGCCTATAGGCTCTGCACCCCCTATTGTTCAATAAAGAAAGTGGCGCCAAATTTGGATCTATCAAATTTTATTAAATCTTGTGACGTAAAAAGGTTTGCGTAGGATAAACAACAATATAAGCTTTAGCAAAGCGATTAATCTTTGCCAGCCGCTTTTATACAGAGTTGTATTGCATGTAACAATAAACGTTCTAACTGACCTAAAACTATTCTCGTGTATAACTGAGATTTGCAGAAAAATATGGGTGGTAGACAGAAAAGGAAAAAAGCAAACAGGATTTCAACCTGAATAATCCCGAAATAAGACAATTGTTTAGGAATACTGAGCTTCTCACATAGGATTAATTAAGTGGCTTAGCGCAAATATTATTAACATAGAATCAAGGGCAATGAATAATTCATAAAATCAGAATTAAACCTAAAATTATTGGTATCAATGATAACATTCCATGCCTGATAAGGTCGATAATCTTCGAAGCGTAAGCAGGCAAAGACAAAAATAAAGAATGTCAAATCCCAAATAAACATATGGGCTGATATTTTACGCATTGTGAAACAAAGATAACAACAATGTAAGGTGCAAAAATATCAAATTTTGGGAAAATTGAAGAATGCTGAGTGGCGGCTCACAGTTCTGAGCAATATCTCGCTGCACTCATAGACAAAACAGGATTGAAATGCGAAAGAATCATGGTTTCTGAAGATTTTCTTTCAAGGTAATGATAAGGATGAGCTTCTGAAGATGGTCAAATTTAGTAATAACGTATTATCGCATCAAAAATCAACAGATGCAGAATAAAACTGAGGCAAAAAAAATCATGTGAAAGGTCTTGATCTTAACCTAACAACCATACATAACACTTAACAGCGAATCGTAATACTAGGATGGTTGATGTACGAGGGACAGGTCGATTTGAACAAAATAGGAAAAGCGTAAAATTCGAAAAAAAAACACTTACTTCTTGCTTTTCTTTTGGCCTCTTTCATTTTAATAACAAGCTCATGCTTGTCATGAAGAGTGGGTACATGATTTGGAGGGCTTGGAAGGTAGTGTTTCACGGCAATTGTTATGTTTTTACTTTTCATCTTTCTTACAACATACTCAGCAGCGTCTTCATCTAAAGCTGTTCTTTCAATAAAAACTGCAACTCTTTTCCAATTGAATGCATCAAACAACGAAATAAGGGTTGGGGTTAAATGTTTGTACATGGCCGCAGTTCTTGCAAATGTAGGAAATATTGTTCGATTCGCAAGTTGTGGATCGAGACACATCTAAAATTACACAAAAATTGACATGAGATAAAATTAGATTCTTGCTAGGCATACAAAATTTCGAATGAATTCGAATGCATTTGAATTAGAAAAACCGTGAAACTACGAAACTGTGACAAACCTAACTTAGTGAAAAAACAGTGTACGTGGGTATTGCACAGCGGTTATATTTGTAAGGAGACCATGGTTGCAGATAAACAAGTCTGCAAAAAGTATATTGACTTTTGTGCTACATTGCTAAATTGAGATAAAGCACTAATATCAAGAAATTTGTGAGGCTATCTTTATAGCCGAGCCTGCTATTTACCCAATTGCAAAAATGTTGATATTTTTAACAGACAAATCTTTTGTTATTTTAAGGCACTGGTCGGAAACAATGCGATAAGTAAAAATTAGATGGTTCTAAGTGGCTAGGTGAATAAAACATTGATAAGCATAAATCCATGTCACTAGACAAAGTTTAGTTCAAACAGACGTCGAAAAGACATGAGAGCTCTGTGATCGATTTACCAAAAAGTGCAAATTCCTCACAGATCGCAAAACAAGGATAAGCTAGATCTATTTATAACTGCAACCAACTATGAAACGCTTCAGCATTTTTGAATCACCTACCCGTCACTTTTGGAAACAATGATCATTCTTAGTGTCACGCCCCTTTCAGTTGCAGTTGCTCAGTTTGAGTCACTGGACAGTATTCAAACTCATCAATTTGATCACAGTTCACTGTGAGGGGGTAACCAGGCCTAGGTAACAGATTATTTTTGCAGCAACGCCTCTCCCTGTTACTTGCTTTCTGTTTGATGCTAAGGTCAAAATTTTTACGAGGCGTACGTATTTTTCAAAATAGATGGACATAAATTGAGTTGCATAAGGGTGCAAGCAACATAAAACTGAAAGTAACCAATAATGTAAAGATTGGAAATTCTATTACGCATTTTCGATACCGCCTGTCTAGCTGCTCTGACTATTTTAAACACGCAAATGGCCGAAATTTCCCCACCTTCCTCTGAAAAAATATAAAAAATTGTATTGTGCCTTAAAAAATGAATATAAAAATATACAGATGATAACTTTGAAATGCACCTGTCACTTCCATGACTGACGGACTGGAAAAATGATACATTAAAAATGAATAAATCGATTTGAAACTGAGAACCTTTTCTAGGTTGGAATTAATCATCAAATAGGTATCAGAAGCCTTCAAGAAAAAAAATGGAAGTTTCTTTCACAGGGACCCTTCTTTGTAATTCCATTTAGTTAAAACAGATATTTGCAGCACCACGGTTTCTAGGTATTACCTTTACCTCAAAATGGGGTATTTGATCCTTTATACCCCTAGATGATAAGATATTATGATATCTAAGATCAGTATATTTAATATAGGAAAATGAATCTGCATCAGGGGCATATAATTATTGGGTCTATAGTCACAATATATTAGCATGCATGGTTTGAATCTTTGCAAAAGATCCTGAAAGGATGAAACATTAAAGAGGGGTCCAAGATACAAAATAAACTGACAACTGGTGTCAATGACTTTTTAAATCTTCAATCAAGTAGCTCAAACGGCAAGGACTATATAAGGAGAGCCAATTGTGGGGTCACTTATGAAAACATGCCACAACAAGAATCAAATATAAATTATTTAACATAACAAGAAATAACAGTTGCAACAAAAAATAAATACTGGTAATAATATCAAGATGGCTCATTGAACATCAAAAAGAGTACTTGATGGAAAAGTTTATAGAGTTGCTACAATGGTGTTGTTGAAAGGTACATTTTTCCAAAAGTAATCATTGCATGATAAAAAGAGATCTACTCTAAATTGCCTTTTCTTGTTGAAAGACGAGTATTGAAAATTGTTGAAATGCCAGCGGCATGATTGGACAGACCCATTTTAATGGCCATTTTGACTGGCGGGGTATCACATTTACATATGATGCAAACTCAAGCATAGGTTTAACAAGAGTGAGGCATGTAGTGCCTTTATAATTTTGAGTAAATCTAGAAAGTAAAAGAAGCAAATGCCCTGGTTTTAGATTCCAGGCATGATCCACATATTTATTCCTATTCATCTTGTACAATATAAGAAAACAAAGAAACCTTGACAAGTTTAATCATAATATACAAGTATGATAACAGAAAATACTTTCAAATATATTTAAATAGAATGAGGTTTTTCTTGCATGTTCACAACGAAAGTAACATTTCTGACCTCAAAGATAACATTTCTAACCTTTATAATGTAAAATGGCCAAATGTTTGACTATGAAGAAAATTGATGCAGGTCACTTGGTAAAGATGAGTAGTTCTAAAGACTTTGGGTATATTCAAATCACTAGCAAAAATGCACATTCAAAGTGTAAGCTTAGCATTTCACTTGAAGATCTCTCTTTTGTGTTGCTTGGTTCTCTTGTACAAGCTCAAATCACATTTCTCCATTGGTCATATTTAGTTTACATCCTGTTACACACCTCTAAGGCTTCTTTGACTTAAGTCAATGAAAGTTACTACATGTGAATCATAACTGCATCGCCAAGGACAAGGGCATTCAATTCCAACTAGGGAATTTCAGCCCACTAAAGAATTTAAATGAATTTGACTTTTAACTCAGACACAATTTCTGATTGTAAATGACAGCCACATCCTAAACCAATGAGTTCCCACTCATCATTGCCTCGCAAAGACCTTGGGTTGAAATGAAGAAAGTAATTCATGGGATATCATGAAAGGATAGGGGAAAATACTTAGAACAAGGCCATATTGACCCCTTTTTAGTCTAAGATGGGAGAGGTCTCAAACTGCCTCTATATGCCTTTTGCCATACAGCATCATCAATTAAGGGTAGTAAAGCTACCTTAATTTTTGTGACTTACTCAACTCAACATGGGACTAAGTTTATGTGTGGCTGTATTATTATCAGGATGCAAAAGTTTTTCAGCTTGTCATTTGATTAATTTGAGCAGTTGCTGTTATTCTTCAAACAAAGAAGTTTAACATTTAAATATTTGATGTAATGGATATGGTAATTTTCAGACAAGCAATGCTATCCAGTTCAAACTGGAAATGATGGAAAAAATCCATTTTCATGAATGCATTCAGCTTCAAAATTATTAATGGCCTGAAATAATTATACTTTTGTGCTTGTTGACCAGGAAATAATATTTATATATATAGATATAAGAAAATTGGTATTAGATGCAATTCTCTAACAAACTTTTGATTTATCCTAGTCTTGATTTTGTCCATGGTGTGTGTCCTGCTTTTAGTCTATATTCTAAATTTAATGAATGTTTTTAAGAACCATAATATAACAGGCAATGACAACAGGAATATTGTAGGAAATTACACAAAAGAATTTTTGTTACGTTATGATACATCCCTAGCTTATTTTATTAGCAATGTAAGAAAGGAAAGTGTATCAAATAGGTGAGGTTACATGATAAAGTTAAAAACAAAGTTAAAATTCAATAATTTCCACCAGTACTTACATGAGATATAATTGGACGATTCAGTGCCACTGCGTTCGTTACAGCTGTTGTACATTTACAGCCTGTTCCTATAAATGCATCAACACCAGTTCGTTCTGAACCTTGAAAAGAACAGTGCTGCCAAATTTGGCTTTTAATGGCAACATCAACCAAGCACATTGTATCATTCCAAACATATTTCAGCTTTATGTTTGGTAGAAGGTCTGTTCTGTTGTTAATATCTTCAATTGCTAGCATGAAAGCAGCTGCATAATATTCCCCTCCGCTGTAACCACTAAGGTCTGCACCGCCAGTTACTTTATACGGAATAAGCAGGCCAAGAACAACTTCCTTTTCCGTACCACCGACACTGTTTATATCTGCAGTGTTTAAAGCTCTCTTTTCACGAGAGATCAAACCATGTTTCGTCATTTTCCAATAGGTGTTAAATGATTGACTTCTCATTAGGCCACCAGGCCATTGGAAAATAAAGCAAAATAATAGCCATGTTTTGTACCTATAAAACATTTCGAAACAGCAATTGAGCTCCAAGATAGTCAGAAAGTATCGTCAGAATATCTGAAGATGCTTAAGTTCGCTGGGATGAAGATTCACTCCACTCGTCCAGTTTAGGGCTGGCGTTCCATCAAGTTTCTCTCGCCGTTAGACAGAATCTGCGTGTTGCGTAGAAAATTGAAGCTCTCGGTGTGATTGCGTGTTTTTCAAATCGGTATAGAAGTCAAATGAATCGAAAACACCTGTATATCCATTTTCTATCCGCACCATGATTACAATCCTTTGATGCCTGGTCTTGAAAAGTCACTTGAAGTGTCCTCTTCATCGCAACCTCTCACCGGCCGAACTGATTCAATCGACTCAGTCGCAGATTACAAGCCAAACACCACTTGGGTAAGTGAGAGTAAGCTCCTCCGTAACTTCAAGGCGCATCGAAATATGCCTCACTTTGATGATCATCGGTTTAAGGAAAAATTACAATACGGCAAGTTGAACACAAGAAACGGCAACGTTTAAATATCAAATATGTATTTAATACTCACCCCGGCATACGAGGCTTCTTAAGAACTAACAATTATACAACAGTTAAGTCCTGAAAAGTTTGCTAAAAAAGTGAGTACTGAACTAAGGTATGTTAAAAGATGGCTTGATCAAACCAGACATCTCGCTCCCATTCCTTGCCTTTATTTAAAGATTTACACTTGCTTAGATTATCAGACATTTTCATATTCAAACTCTTAATATTAGTATATAAATTAACAAGACCACTAACACCATCTTGTTTTCACGGTTATTTCTCTTTTAATTTTGTGATACATAACCATTCAAAAACTTTAAATCTCACCGTGGCGATCTTTACTTAATTGGTAAAATTACGCTTCGATACGGATTAGGCTCAATTCGATGTATGGGGGCTAAGCTATGGAATGAGTTACCAAGAGAAGTAAGATTTTCATCTTCCAAATTTTTATTTAGAAAAAGTTAAGAAAGCACCTTCATACCACAAAGTGAACCTTTTGGTTTTAGTGTTTTGCAAAAATTGTTTCAGGTTCAAATTTAAAATGATCTGCAAATCCTATGAAATGCAGAAGTTTGTTCCTTTTCAATCATGTCTCTTAATCCAAAATAATTTTATATTTATGTTTATCTATATGCATTAAATTGTTGTTACTAAAATTGCATTGCAGTATTGATTTAGTTTAGCTGAATTTTGAATTCATGAATACATGGATATGAAGGATATGGATATGAATATATAGCCCCCCTGTCGGGGAACCTAGCCCCCGTTGGGCAAATCCTGGCGCCACTCCTGTACGCAACGAAGTCCGCAAGACCACTAAAATGATAAAAATAATAATAGTAATATGACATATTTAAAGTGGGTAGCCTATAATGATTTATCTACAAAGAGAAAAATTCTTTACAATAGGACCCAATGTCAAAGTAACGTAGAAATTCAATTCAAAAGCTAAAAGAAAAAACATTACATAAAAGCATCTTATCATGTCCAAATCAGTTATTAAAATGTGATATAAACTTTAAAAATGCCACGCAGAGATGTTATTTCATCGGGTAATTTGTTCCACATCTAAGTAGCTCTTGCTTTGAATGTTAAAGACATCGGTTTTTTATATGTTCAGCATATATCTTGTTGTATCTACACGATCTTGTGTATTTCTGATCCATAGATGATTTTAATGTGAATTTTTATTGGAGATACAACGGTGCTACATCATTCAAACATCTTAAAGTTATCATTGCTACGTTCCTATCAAGGCGGTCTTATAGTGATATTCTGTCTTCATTATAGATGCGAGTTTAGTTGTCTTGTTATAGAGACGTCCAAGTCTCTTTATACTAGTGTTGCTAGCTGATGACCATGCTTCACAACAGTAATCAAAAATGTGGCATAGGCGCCGACTTTTGCTTTTCGCAGGAGAGGGGGGGGGGGCTCAATTCAAAATTCTCTAAACCACGCGTAATAGAGCAGAAAATAACACCAACAAAGCAACTAAACAGAACGCTTCGAGTGAAAACTAAAAGGGCTTGTTCTAAAAACGTAGTTTAGTTCTTTGAATAACTATATATTGTATTCTATTTATTAAAAACAGATGAAGATACTTTGCCTACTCGAAAAATTTAGCAAAAATGCGATAAAGAGCAAGCTTTCTGAAAATTTCTCAAGGAGGGCTCAGCCCCCCATAGCAATTTTCAGGTGTGGCTTGAGCCCCCAAACCCCCACATAGTCGGCGCCTATGGGCATCACAATCTGTTTTGAGACATTTTGCTCAGATTATCTGTTTGATAAAATGCTCAGCAGGACATATGAAAATGTCAATAAAAGATGACAATGAAAGTTGAAAAATGAATAAAAAATGAAAGTTTCTGTTACTTTGATTGGGGCTCTTAATTAGCTGTGCCCCTGATATGATAATAAGCCTACGATATTACATGTGTCCTAACCAATGGTGACAAAGCATTAGATTTCAACATATTACAGTTGAAGTCACCAAAGGTATGCACTTCCTTTACTTCTTTAATCTTATTCTTAACCCTTGATAGATAATTATACACTGCCTCCATGTGTTCCACATCCTGGCCATTGTTAGGTGATCTAAATAGACTGCATGCTATTAGTGGACTACTATTTTTCAAGCAGACCATTGCCCAAACAGCGTCAATGCCTTCTTCTTCCCATTCTTTTACTAGGTATGCTTCTGTTGACTATTTAACATACAAAAGTACCCCTCCCTCATGTCTTGATCTATCATTTCTAAAAACTGAGTATCGATTTATATGGATATCTTCATCTCCAATCTCTCCATCTAGAAGTAGAGTGTGTAGAATTATTTAAAGACCTCCTTACAAAACCAAGATCAATTGAAAATCTCAAACATCTAGCGCAATTTAAAAGTAATTCTGAACAGAAAAGGAAAGCCAATCATGTATAAGAGTAGTGTATGTAGTAGTAATTTTAAATAATATTTTCCATTGACATTGTATTTCAGTATTCTTTTCATCTTAAATTTGTTTCTTATGTTAATAATTACAACTTATAATAAGTACTTAAATGTATTTTGTAAATTATTATTCCCCTTTGTGGGTACTTGAATCAATGAAATGAAAAATTAATCTATTTTTGTTTCATTCAGACTCAGTATGTCAAATCCTACCTTTTCGGCTTAAGTCAATCAGTCAGGAAAGCCTCAAGCCAGTACAAAGACATAAAAACGACTGACCGCCATTTGAGGTAGCGTATCACTCTGCTTTGCTATATCTAGCTTAAAACTGATGCCCCCAATGACCCTAAGGGTACTTGCAAATGCAACGGAGGACGAGAGTGTAACACATGCAAACACATTACGGACGGGCACGGACGATAAACTTCACCAACACTGATAAACAACTCACCATCCGATAAAAATATGACTGCAACAGTAACTACATAGTCTACCTGATACGGTGTCAAAGTTGCATAACTTTAGGACTAAATGACTGTCAATAAATTGGACAAAGTAGGAGACGATTACGGGACAGACTTAATGAACATAGATAGGACATCATAAACAAACGCACGGACAAGTCCGGAGTGGCAGACCACTTCTGCATGCCAGGATATTCAGTGATCGATTTCACATCACGCCAATCCTACAGCTCCATAGCAAACGAAGAAGTGTGTAAAATCACTGATTTCTGATTTAACATAAACTGCGTGAGTTCCTTAATGTTTATTACGTACGTGACAAAAATACGTAAACAACTATAATAGACAAACTTACGACCTATGTAAGTCTTTACAACATCAAATGAGCAGGTAACACTTGAATAAACGGCGAGGCATTTCAGCAACAAAGCCCTGTCTTGAAATCAACGAACTGCAACTAGATATAACTAAGCTAACAGCAACTCTAACTATACATTCTGCTAAAAATGAAAAGCATAATCATAAATATATGCAAATAGGGTACAAAGATTAATAGTTCTAGATAAAGTACAGGTATGTTCTTTTCCAATCAAACGAGCCTGCTCAACTTTAATTTTTCAAGACTCAATTTTTTCAGGCCTCACCCCCACCACCACCACACCACACCACCATCACTATCACCACCACCAACACCAACATCCTTACATGATAATCATCACCACACCTTTCCATCCACCTCTATCACCATCATCACCACTACCATATATTTTACTGTCACCTATTTTATTTATACCACATTTACCATCCTCTCTCTTTCACCTCCTTCACTACCATGTGTCTTATTCATTACAATCCATATCATAACCTTTAATCTTACCATCAGCCACACCTTCCTGCCCCCTCTTTCCTCTAACCTACTTCTACTCGCTACTTTTTCTTCCCCCTCTCTTTCATCAGTTCTATTCATTTCACACTTTCTCATTCCAATTTCTCCACGTCAAACATCCTCCCATGCAACACCAACCATTCACAAACCACAATGCTACCATTTTGCTCAGTTATCATTCTCGCTCTCATCATGCTCCTTCCTAGCCCCCATTTCCCCTTTTCCTCTCCGATGCAGCATTTCCTTCTCTTATCCACCAATCACGTCATCCCAACCACTTTTTTTACATTTTGAATATGTGGTTTCAAGGTGAGATTTTTATTCTTCAGAACTGCAAGATATTAAATCTGATTTTTTTAGACGGATACCGAAATATTGATACTTTTAGGTGTTTTCTTCTGACAAGGCTTGATAATTAAGAAATTGGATTTACCGGTGTTTTGGGTTAGTTCATTAGCAGCAAGCCATTCAGCAATATTATTTAATTCGGTACATAACTTTTAATCTAGAGTGTTAAAATTTCCATGCGTATGCAATAAGCTTGTGTCATCAGCAAAGCAGTGAAAGTATAATATTTTTAATGCTTCTGGAATGTCATTTATGTATAACAAGAAAAGCAAAGGACCAAACACACGTCTTTGTGGCACTCCATATTTGACTTTCAAATGAGTTGAAAGCTCGAATCTTAAACACATTGGGATCTGTAATTAAAGTAGGATTTGAACCAATCCAAGGGAACTCCTCTGATACCATAGTTTTTAAGTTGTTTTAATAGCTTACCATGATCAACTGTGTCAAAAGCTTAAGTAAAGTCAAGAAATACGCAACAAGAAAATTTCGCATCTTAGCAAAGACGTCAAAAATAGCCAACAAAGTTGAATTTTTCTTATAAAAACCAAGAACAGGGCAGCCCCTCCTCCTAGCACCTAAACTACGGTGATTTTACCACTTTTTCGAAATGCTTTCGGAACTTTTTAGCTTGCTGATACGAATTTCCTTCAACGTTGAACTAAATTTTTAAAAAAATTTTATATAATCTATTCCAATTGCAAACCAATTAAAGCGAAGATTAAACAATTTCTGTAAATTTTGGGCTTAATTTGTGTGGTAGTAAATTGTAATAGCTGCATATAAAGCTTAGGTGTTACCTGATACGCCATTTTAGTGCGGTTAATCCTAATGTGTATCATTTTCCAGGCATGGGTGCGTGTGATTTGAAATTTAAGGCGTCATCGAATCGCACTTGATTAATTAAGACTGGTTTTCATATAACCTAAACTGCCGGTGGCACTATGCTTACGGTACCGCCGGCACTCATAAATTTAATGGAAACAGATTTGCCGGCGCGACCGGCTTTGCCAGGCTTCCATATATCTTTTACCCATCGGCGGTGCCCTGCCGGCAGCTCGATGCTCCATATCATCACTAATCTCAGGCAAACAACTGCGACCAGATTCAGAGTTCCCTGCATTCCCTTGATTTATTTGGAAATTTTTTGTCCTTGTTGTTTTTCACGTCTGTGCTTCGACTTGATTGATTTCAAGTATCGCTGAGACCTCTCTCCAGGCATTTTTCTCTTTCCTCTGGTCTTTGTAATTTTCCATCATGTCATGTACGAAAAATTTAAAAAGCTCCCAACCCAACAAAAAAAATCCAAAAATTTTTTCGAACTGAAAAAGAAAACAACTCTGTCGTCATTCATGAACAAAACTGGCGCGTATTTAAGAGTAGTTGATTGGCTTCTTCAGGACAGCTGTTTACAGGGAATTCAAAATGCAGAACTTGAATATCAAAAACACGCTGTTGCCGTTGTTGCGGCACCGCCAACCTATCGCAGTCATGTTTCCATATAAATTACTCTCAAGGTCGCTGGTGCCGCAATGAAAAAAAGTTGAACTTGTGTCTACTCTTATGCAATGACTGCGGTGGGTCGCCGGTGGGTCGCCAGCAGTTAGAGTGGCTTGTTTTCATTAAAGATTTCAGGGCCGCGAAGACGTCGCCGGTGGGTCACCAGTAGGTCGCCGGTGAGTAAAAGTTATATAGTAACAAGGCTTTATCAAACACTTCCCTATTTGGAATATGGCAGCTGCACATTTTTAAACTGAACTGAACTGAACCGATGACAAAAATTCAACTTCACCTTTAGAATATCAAAACATTAAATACATTCTACTAAACATATTTCGGAAAATTTCACGTTTTACCTGCAAATTCCGAAGTGTCATACTCCTGTTCAAAAACGAACATTTCGCATAACATTGAACAACTGAAATATAATAAAAAATCAGCCAGATGCTTTTAGAGCAGCTGCAATTAAAATTTTTTAATTTTGGAAAATGCATTTTATAAAAAAAACTCTGTTGGAAAACTTCTGTCCCTAGCCTTCTCCTAAAAAAATCTAGCCCCCACTGCGCCTCTGATTGAGTTTTCGATAGCTATTTATCAGTTTAACTGGAATTTCAGAACAGTCTGAAGCTTTGGACTAATCTAAGCTTCTGAGTTGGCCCCAGACCTCAACCTCTAGAACAGTTGATAAAACATAGCTGTCTTCCAAGAGTTTTTTTAAGAAGTCGCTAGAATTTTCTTAGATTTCAGAATTTATTCACCAGATTCTTTGCAATGTCAGAAAATAATCATTATACTCATTTGCAATTATTTTTTTGTCTTTAACTGATTTCCTATTAATATTCTTAGTAGCTTGTTTACTATGTTTGCTAATTAGCTCATTAATACCATTCCAGCGTGGTTTTGAATTGTATTTGAGTGATTCAAAATATGGTCTATAGTGGTTTATTTTGCTACGCCCGATAAGACGATTTAAAGTATTTCTGTATAAGTTATAGGAATCATACCATACCGAAATAAGGTTTTTGGATTTTAAAAAAGTCTTATAATATTTATTTTTTATAGATATAGACGTTAAGATCCCTTTTGTTGTCCAAAGTTTTTTATCTCCGTTTAAATTGTTTTTTTTTCGATATAGTTCCAAATCCTTATTTCATGGAGGCTATATTATCTAAATTTGACCTAGATAAATCAGATAGATCAAAGTTAATATTTTCCCATATCAAAATTTTAAAAATAGCCCTCTTTTACGCAAGTTCTGTTTGTTGCATTAACTTTATTCTCAATTATCATGAAATTCGGCAAATGGACAGATAAATTGATACTGATGGCATTGTTTCCTATGGAATTGTAAAAGAGGTCAGTGCACCTGGTTGGTTGTAAAGTGAGGGGCTGTTAGAAGTTATTATTAATAATGTTTTCCACATTAGGCATTTTGCCTGTCCTAAGAAGGTCTACAATAAAGTCACCGGTTAGAAATTCTGTTTTATTAGAGATTTTTTAAAAGTTGAATTCAGATATCCTAAGAACTTGGTTGAGTCTTGTGTGATTATAGATGACGCCATTCACTGTTTTATCAAATTCTATTCAGAAAGCTTCGAATTCACAAAGTTCTTCTTTGTAGTCAAATTTGATATCTTTCCTTTCTTTGAAAGAAAGGTTACCATTTAAGGTGGCAATATTGCTGCCAAATTGAAAAGTATTTAGCTCATCAATGAGTAGGGAAGATGTTGAGCATACCCCGGAAACAGCTTGAGACGAGAAAGTGATATGATTGAGACTTTTGACAAAATGGAGAAAATACTATCTTACTTAGATAAGGAAGATAAGGAAATAATCCTTCTTGGAGACACCAACTGTGATTTTGGCAAAAAAGAAAACGATTGCTTAGCTGATAGCAACGCTAAACGTCTTTCAAATATTTATAACATATATAGCCTAAAACAGCTTATCGAAGACCCTACCAGGGTTACCTGCAGCTCTTCTACTATCATTGATCACATTGCAACAGGCTGTATCCGGAATATTGTGGAATCAGGAGTATATAAAGTCAGTTTGAGAGATCACTATATGGTCTATTGTATTCGCAAATTTAATGGTGCTGTTGGAAGAGATCATAAAATAATAAAAACTCGCAAAATGAAAAACTTCGACCAAGATGCTTTCTTTTCCGATGTACCCAAAATCTGCTGGGCGCATATAGTAACTAAAACTGATTAAATCTAAATCATCTGCTATGATGACATCATATAGAAAAGCTCGTAATGAACCAAATACTCTGAACATCCAACTTAAGAAGATATATTACAACGAAAGGATCAATGCGTGCAAAGGGGATATTAAAGGCTCTTGGAGAGTGATAAATGAAATTATAAATAAAAAGTCTAAATCTAAAAATATTGGTTATATCAAGAACCGTGGCCAGGAAATCTCTGGCAACAGTGAAATTGCAAACGTTATGAATAATTACTTTTGCACGATTGGTACCTGTCTTCCTAAAAATATTGAAGAAACCGTGAATCCATATTATCAGGTAAATTCCAAATAAAGAGCTCTACTCCAACAACATTTAAATTCAAATCTATTACATGCCAGGACTTGGGTAAAAACTAGAGTAATAAGAATATGCTTTGGAAAGGTAGAAATCATCTTTTCAGCTTAAAATCAAACAATCTATACACAATTTCTTACCTTACAGATAAAAACTGCTACAAAATTAAGGATCAAGTTTAATTAGCCAATCAATTTTATCATGACTTTTTGAGTGTTGCCAATGACGCACAGAAGATCCCAAGAAAGCCAAGATCTCTATTATCTTACCTAACCAATATCAATCAGAATTCCTTGTTCCTTCTTTGCACTACTGATGAGGCATCAAAGGTCATCAATTCCTCTAAAAAATGGTAAATCTAGTGGTCCAAATAACATCTCCGATATATCCCCATGATTTAAAAGCATAGCATTTAAAATAATATCCCCATGATATTCTTCTAAGCAACCTTGGATATTATAGAATCCGTGGAAATTCCCTACAGTGGTTTGAATCATATGTAAATGATCGCAAACAGTTTGTTTCCGTGAATGGACAATCATCTTCTATATGTGATATAATATGCGATGTTATATCAATGCTCGATCCCTTGTTATGTCTAATTTATATAATTGACCTACTAACCAAACTCATCTAAGCAATTAACATTATTTTTATTTGTTGCTGACACCAATGTTTATTTAAAACCAATGATCTCACTAGAATGACCAAATAGTCAATTTGGTAAAAAAATATAAAAAAGAACTATGTATGTTAAGTTCTTAGGCGTTCTTGATGATGAACACCTTTCCTGTAATTACTACACCTGCGAACTTTGCAGAGAACTTTCTAGAACCATTGGACCTTTTTCAAATAAAGGCACTGGAATCCCTTGCCATCTCTTGTATGTCTCTATAATTCAATTTTTTCATCATTTCTCAATTACAGAAATATTGTATGGGGTCTTACATTCGATACCTACCTTACTCCACTATTTCTGCTGCAAATGAAAATCCTTAAATTTTAACTGCCTACAGCCCAATATGCACCTTTATTTTATTAGTTAAAGATAACCAACCATGAAGATTTGTTACATTTAACTTTCTAATATTTGTTTATAAAGCTTCACATAAGCTCTCACCAGTCTCGCCACCCCGAAATCTTCTGTTCATAGGTTTTGAACTCGTCCGGGCACTAGAGGCGATCTATTCATTTCCTTGGACCGAACGACCCTATATAGCCTCAAAATAGTACAATATTTGGCTCTAAATTATGGAATACCCTTCCACTTTTTATACGGGTTGATGCTTCAATTACTCTTTTTCGATCTAAATTGAAATAGTACTTTATTGACTTCTATGCTTGACTGGAAAATTTGATAAGGCTTATCTGGTTCATTGATATCTATTTACTATTACTCATTTTATTCATACTAACATTTGTTGTTTTTTTAAATAATAATTTTCTTTTAAGTTTTCTTTAAGGAAAACTGTCTCGCGATAAGTTCATCTATTTAGAGAGTCACTCCTTAATCAGCTTATTTATATTCCGTCTCAAATATTTTCTATTTAGTTTGTAGTTATTGCTCTTATTAATTTTATTATATTGTAGTTGTATTGTAATTGTATTGCAATTTGTATTGAGTTGAACATAAAGTAAATTGATGAAATATGAAAAATGAAAAAAATGAGCCCCTGGTCCAGCTAAACCGGCTGGGGTCCCTTACTCATGGTCATGAGTAAAAGCCAACGGTTAATCCAAACTAAAGTTGGTGAAAGCGGGTGAGAAATAATGGCTTTTTCAGTCCACTCAGCAGAAGGCAACGGCAAACCAGTGATATACCTTGCCAAGACTATCCATGGAAATGCACAACTCATCAAGAAAGGTGATTCATACCTTATATTCGACCCTGAGGTTATTGGAGAAAGCGAAAATGATTCCTAAGATTGAATTATGAACGATCTAGTTGAGCCGGGACCGTGGAAAGCTCGCAAAAATTGCCCGAGAGAAAGACTGATCTTTCAACCGAGTCAATGTCCATCCAAACGCCAACAACTAAAGAAGATAGTGATACATTTGCTACCTTAGCATCTTTGGTAATATGGCTGACGCTATTGTACTAATGAATAATCGGATTCAGGTCGAAAGGGAGATAAGTTATGATCTGCGAATAGAAAACATTAAACTAAAAGCACTTGAAGTAAATGGGTACCTAGAGGCACTTAAAGTAAACGGTGGAAGCCAATGCAGCACAGCCTCTGCGGTGGACACTTCTTCACTTGACTCGTGCAGTCATTGTCATTTAGACAATGATCGCCGGGCTACCAAGCCATAATCGATGGAATCCAATAGAGCATTCTTTGAATCAATCAATGGTAAACGATGCGACCCATCTTATTGTCGAAGGTGTCAAAAGCAAGCTAAGTAATAAAGGTAATCTCCAGGTACCGATGAGAGTAACACAGCTGCTCTGGTGAATACAGACGGCCCAAAAAGGGGACAGTGGGAAGTTTGTTTAGATGAACAGAGAAAGAAATACGAGCAATTCAATGTATTTAAGAAAAATTTAAAACAAAAGAGTAGAAAAAAAAGGTTATAATGAGAAACCCCAATAAGCACAGGGAACAGGCTGAGAATGAAATTGATGCAGAAAGAATTAACAATAAAACATCGCACGAGTTGATCAGCCCCCATGAAAATGACACAAGATTTGTTTGTATGAATTGTTCAGCTTTAATCAGCTTGTGGATTTGCCGATCAGGGTAACTATAAACACTTCTCCCATAATCGATCATATAGCAAAAAATTGTGTTAGAAGCATCATAAAATCAGTGGTGCATTAAGTTTCTATGAGCGATCATTTTTATGGTATACTTTGTTCGTAAGTAGATGGAATGATAATAATACATTAAAACTTTTATAGCGCGCAACCAAATAAAAAGCTTATTGATCTTTGGCGCTTTACAATATCTACTGTCCAGTGTCTCGTGTATCTAAAAGTTTCTAAAATAGTTTAAAGTATTAAAAGCAAGATTAAAATAATGTGTCTTAAGGCGTTTTTTAAAAAGAAAAACAGTTTCCGAAGTTCTAACTTCTGATGGAAGAGAGTTCCAAAGTTTAGGCGCACACACTGAAAAAGCTCTGTCTCCACAAGTCTTCAGGTGAGATCGTTGTTCACACAGATTGATACCATTGACAGAACGTAGGGAATACTTTGACTGCTTTGACTCAATCATATCACATATATATTCTGGAGCTGTAGTATGAACTGCTTTGTAAACAATAGTCATGATCTTGAATTGAATGCGATATCTAATTGGCAACCAGTGTAGCTGCTGTAGAGCTGGAGTGATATGCTCAAATTTGGATAGACCAAGTATAAGTCTAGCAGCAGAATTCTGAATGTTTTGCATCGGTCTTATGATCGAGTCTGGAAGTCCAAATAGCAAAGCATTGCTGTAGTCCAGATGCGATAGCACCAAGGCATTGATGAGTCTTGTAAGCGATTCGCGACACAGAAACTTTTAAATTTTTCTGATGTTGTATATTTTTAGAGATGCAATGCGACATCTATCTGAAATAAACTTTTTCATATCAAGAGTGTTGTCAAGCCACACACCGAGGTATTTCACAGCTGAAGAAACTTCAACTGGTCCATCTCCAACACTAATTGATTCAACTGCCAAATTATCTAACATGCTACGCCTCCCAGAAACTACAAACTCAGTTTTTTTCTCATTCATCATTAAACGATTTCTGCCCATCCTCTCTTTCACTGCTCTAAGGCAAAACTCTATGTTTGCGATAGTTGATGATACTGTTTCTTTGTCAAGACAAGATGAGTACAAAGCATGGTCGTCTGCATAACCCATTACCGATATATCAAACTTTTCGAAAACTTCACCTAGGGTACTTGCATACATAGTGTAGAGGACAGGACCAGCACATGAACCTTGAGGCACACCATATTTCAACTCCATGACATCAGAGAAAGTGTTATCAATCTTAACCCTTTGAGATCTAGATTCAAGGTAAGAACAAAACCCGGTTACTCCAAATTTTCTCTCAAGAACCATCTTGAAAATGCTGTGATCTACTCTGTCAAAGGCAACAGATAAATCTAAGGCTACAAAAAATGATACTTTTTGGTTGTCCATTGCCAGGAGCAGATCATTATGTACTTTAATAAGGGCCATCTCAGTGCTAAAATCTTCTCTATATGCAGACTGATATCCAGGAAGAAGCTTATTTTCATTCAGATGTAATTTGAAGCCAGATAGGGCAGCTTTTTCAGTTATTTTTGACAAAAATGGCAGGTTACTAACTGGCCTATAGATTTTGTTAGCAAGCTCAAGTCCATATTTTGTCAGCAAAGGTATTATCAAGGCCTCTTTCCAGTTACTTGGGAAATGACCAGTGGACAAGGACAGATTGACTATTTTCAAGATAACGGGAAGTAATATGTCAATGAATTGCTTTATCAGCTTAGTTGGAAAAGGATCAAGACAGCAGTCGGTTGTTTTTGCATCCATTATGAATCTTTTCAGTTGATCTGCAGAAATCTCTTGAAAACTCTCAAAATTCACAACTTCCTTCATTTCTGGTTCAAACGCATCACAACTATAAAGCTCTTTTCTGATTTTTTCAATCTTCCCAACAAAGTAAGTTGAAAAGGACTCTGCCACCTATTCTTTACTTCCTGGGGGGAGGGGATTCGACTTTGTACTGTTTGTTAGTTGGTTTACCATTTTTTGCTCCCCATGGTTTAGTCCCTGTGTGTAGTATAGTAGTAGTAAGAAATTGTATAGTAGAAAGTAATATTGTTATTGTACTCTTTTATACAAATATATATATATAAAGAAAAAAAAATTTGATTAAATAATAAAAGATATAAAGAATTAATATCCATGTAAATGCTGAAAATTGTCACCATAAGAAAGCAGTCTGGTTGAATCATCAAAACAACCTCTTTAAGAAGACATATTTTACTTCTATCCATAGCTCACAAACTTCACAAAATTCACAGCTTTATATCCGCAGCTTAAGAACTCTTCCAGCGTCTTGCAGACTCGCTTCCATCGAAAACGAATTAATTATCATATCATCACCATCGTTCGCCTTGAGTTAAGTACCAAATATCTCCTAACCTTAACGTTATGACAGCTCATACAATGACATATAAACTAGCTAAAACCTTAGCTGGAATTCGAAACCAGTTTTCTGACGTTGAATTTCGATTCACACACCCTAAGGTAATGATGGAAAACAAATTTGCTACTATTCTAGAAAAAACACTTGCTACCTTTGATGGAATCAAGTGATAACCCGTAAGACTCGGAAAAAAACAGAAGTTGCAGAAATCAACAAACATAGCCGATTGTTTTTCAACTTTTCTATGATTTCTATTTGTTTTGGCACAATTTAGATGAAGAACCTTATCCGCGACATTTGTGATGAGCGCACTCCCTCGAACAAACGCATCCCACGAATACGCGCACTGCTAAAAATTTGAAATACTTAACAAGTGCTTGGCGCGCTTAATCAAATAATTACGGTAAGTTTGTAAGAAACGAGGCTGAACATAGTGTAGATGTTGCTCACGAGCTACAATGCATCCGGAAGAGGAAGGAAGATTGTATTTCAACATTATTTTAAACAATTTAATTGCTTAGGGTCCCCAAGGACATAGAGACAAATTTGGATACGTCTTGTTTTTGCCCAATTTTGTGCAAACTACAAGCTGCTATATTGAAAGCTGACATTATGTATAACATCACCCTATTTGCTTTAAATCTCCTTTACAAAAGAATAGCAACTTTCCTATGCTGCAGGGGAAGAGTCAAGATAACCTTGACCCTGAAGGCAAATCTTTAGGATTTAAAATGGAAGCTTCTTTTGAATCATGAAATTCTTGTTTTTTCATTAGACAAAGTAAAAGCTTATGCCCATTTGAGCGACTCATTTGAGAAAACGAAGCAGAACTTGTTCGTTTTTGCCTTGTGTTCTCATTGCTCCGCTATGAAAACGGAGCTTTTCGAAAACGCTTATGAAAATGCATAAATTTGAAAACGGTGCGTTTTGAAAGCGATCTGTTTTCAGTGTGAACGCCAAAAACGAAGAAATTTGAAAACAGGAGCAACATTCCAGTCTCAAAGGCGCCAAAAGTCAAATAACAGTGTATTTTAACATAACTGATGGTCGAGAAATGGTCACTATCGCTCAGTTTTTTTTGCTATGGCTTCAGTTCGGAGTTTGATTCGTTTTGAAAAGGAGGCTATGGCCGTGCGTTCGCTGGAACAATGTGAACGCTTACCGTTTTCATAGCGTTTTCATTTGAAAACGGAGCAATGTGAACGGAGCCTTTTTATCTAAATTGTAAATTCTGCTTGTAAAAATAATTTCTGCTTGTAAAGCCTGCATTGTTACATTCATTGTTTAATCAGAAAACAAAAAATCAAAAAAAAAACTGTACTAAGATATCAAAACTCTGTGAAAAAGATGCCTTCGCTGAAAAAAAATTGGAAGGCATGCAAAGAAAAGACCGTGTTTAAAAAGCCTATTACTCCCGATAATTTAGAGAACAAAAGCATTCTTTAAAATCCGTTCAGAAAACTTGGCAATTTGTTATATGAGACTTCATTTCAAGGGTTTGCAGAATTTTGATAACGATTTTTATCCCGTGTGCATTTCCGTTTGATTGTGACGTGGAAATTAAAGGAGAACTGAACTGCAAAACTATTTTTCAATATGATATAGATTCTGGTGCGCAGAATTTGAATCTGAAGTTATTTTTTTTAAAGAGCATCGCACTTTGACGCTATAACGAATTTATTGTTCCGAAAATCCTTTTTACCGACAACGTGTTTTCGTCAATTGTCGGAAGCATTCGCGTCTAAGGATGCTGTGACGTCACACTTGCCATGTTTGAATTTACGCAAGCAAGATCCACAGTGATACCTATTAATCCCCTTCAGAGTTTAACTGCATTTAGGATCGTTATTTCTTCAGTTCAAGTCGGTCATTCGATAATGCTTACTTTCTCAGCATACAACTGTCCTGGGAAGCGAAATACAATGCCTACCTTCCCTGAAAATCTCCAACTTATAAGGGAATGGATTCAACCATACGTAGGGAAAAGTTTAGGCCCACTTATCGTTCAAAACTTTGTCAGGATCATTTTAAGCCTAGTTTTTTGATAGAAATCCTGAAATGATTGCATTAACGTATGTATCACATTATAATGAGTAGAATCGTATGTACGAAATTATAATTTTTCTAAAAAGAATGCAGAAAACTCATATTTTACAAGAAACCGGTTAATAAGAAACTTTATACGACATAAAATAAATTAAAGCATAGCTTACTTACAGTCACTGTGAACAAAACCGATAGGTTTTGTTGCTGTTTTTGCTGCTTTAGCTATTAATAAAGTACTCATTAGGCTTCTTTGTGCTGTGTGTGCTTTTACAACACACACAGAGGGTCCATCTGAATAGCTGTAGGGTCTTACATGGAAATAGGGCAAGCCTCCAGTAATAAAATTAGGTAATCGTGGACTACAACCTGCAGGAATTTTCCAAATTTTAAACTTATTAAAATGAAATATCTTCATATAATCAGTTTGAAATCGTGTTGTTTAATTTCACTTCCGCTGTTTTCTTTCTTTATAATTCAGCATCTAGAGCCATACATGAGTCGAAGGTTCTTTTAAATTTTCGAGGTGATAAGGACTTGATGCAACATTACATGCGCCTTCGCCGTAACACGATCCTTCCCAATATCTCTTCTCTTCTATAAATCAAAGTTTAGATGTATGAGAAATTAAAGACACACGTTTTATGAAATCTGTAAATTCCTTCCATATTTCCAAAGATAATATTCTTCTTTCCTCTTAAATGAATTGGAATATTGAAGTTTGGATCGTCAAAAGCATTATAATAGCCAATCCAGACAACTTGGACAGAATGGTCTGCATGTGACAAACCATACAATAATGGGACAATAAAGAGGTGGCGATTCTGTACCAATCTAGCCCCACTTTATGGTGGAAATGATTGCATTGGCCAACCAGTTGATGCACAACTGTGTAATACTAAAAAATGTCCGGGCAAAAATACTTGCTTAGTTTTTTACAACTGTGAAGTCTATATCATTTATAAGGGACTGTTTAAGGAAAGCTCTTTCCATTTTTGTCGCAGACATGTTTAAGAGACTATTGATTTTGAGATCAATTGTTTAAAATGAAAACAACGTAGAAATAAAGAGATACCACTGCCACTTTTCTATTGCTCATCATTCATCCAGATTTGAAGGTGAAAGTTCACAAATAGTGTAATTTCAGCACCTTGTGGAACCTTTTACGAAAAATTCGAGACGGTTGTGTACAGATGCATTCCTAAGAAACTGCTTTTTCTACATTTGCATATCGATGGAAATTAAGCTTGGTTGCCTCTATAAGTTACAGGCATTGAGTCATGGTAAATGGCCATTATCTTCACAGGGATCTGTCTCCTTTCATGAGATCAGACGTGGGAAGGTATATAGCCTTGTCCTATGTTAATCGCAGTTGAATACACCCTTCATGCGTCTTTGTTTCTGAGTTCCTGTTGCAAACGGTAATATTAACCAAGGGTGTCTCTGTTTTGATAGATTTTCTGACCCAAAATCTAGGTGAAGCTCGTTAGCGACTTTGTGACATCGTCTTCATTCTTCGTCGTAGCAACAGAAGTTGCTCTTAAGAATATTATAAAGGTGTGAATAAGGTGTGAATCATCTTAGATAGGTGAACATTTTATTATAAAAGTGCCTCTGTATATCGAAAGAGTCCCCTGTAAAGAACAGGCACGTGCTCTGACCGATCATTTTACGTATTGCGTGGCTGTTGCATCAGCAGGAAAACTTTGAACTTATTGCAACAGCAGCTCGTTTTATTGGAGAAGAACATACCTGTACCATATTTAGAACTATTAAACTTTGTACCCCATTTGATTATAAATATGCTTATGCTTTTAATTTTTAGCAGAATATATAGTTTGAGTTGCCGTTAGTTTTGTTATATGCAGTTGCAGGATTTAAGTTCGTTGATTTCAAGACAGAGCTTTGTTGCTAAAATACCTCGCCGTTTTTTCAAGTGTTACCTGCTCATCTGACGTTGTAAAGACTTCCATAGGTCGTAAGTTTGATAATTTTAGTTACCTACGTAAATTAACATTAAGGAACTCAATCAGTGATTTAACACCCCCCTTTTATCATGAAAATGTCCTCTTGTTAGCCTGAAAGTGTCTTTTTGCGGCCCCCAATAGTACAAAACAATGCCCTTTTCGCCTTTGCCCCTCCACTTTTTACACGTTTCTACAACCTTGACTGAACGACAATGTTTGTGTATATCCCCTAAATATCTGAGCATTAGCTCTACCTTTTTCTTTCACTTCGAAAAACGTAGCGTGTGATGATGCAGTCATTTCCTCGTTTTTTGCACCACTTTTGTGTCTTTTGGTTGGCAAAATTCCCCTTTCTAGGTGTTTTGTTTGACCTTGATTAATTTCAACTTCAATACAGGTTTTTAATAATGGAATTGCCACTTCTGGCGTCTCATTAAACTGCCAATGTGCAGTATGCTCGAAAAGAGAGAAAATTTAAACAAGATGTTTGACACATCAAATATCGTCATGAATTTTACAAAATTCTCGAAAAGGGATCACCGTGAAATCTCTTTGTGTCCCGTCTTGCCACAACATCCTGATTACAAATGGATCATAAAAAAACCCTGGTCTTTACTCTGCAAGATCTTTTCTGGGATTTTGCAGTGCTAGAGCCACGTTGATTTGCCGATACGAAGATGATGCTGGAGAGGAACCAAAGCCTTCTTTCAAGAATTTCTCGATTAGCAAATGTCAGTTTGGAGACCCTCAGGGAAGACATCATGGCATTTGTAAATTGTTATTCTGATATCACAAAAAAGGGCCAACCTCAATTCCTTGCTTCAAAAAGGAATTGAGTGCCACCATTGCATCCTCTGTGCTTCCAATGCTCTGCACGACTATAACATACATGTAGCAGCCAGTGGCGTAACGGAGCAGTGTGGGGCCCTTAGTCGAATTAGAGGATTTGGGCCCCCTATTTTTTGGCAAATCAAGTTTACAGGCTAAGCCCGAATTAACACTTAACTGTAGAAGTTTTACATACAATTTTTAAACACTATTAACTTACATCAACATAACAATAGATTAGAATCGCTTATATCCAAAAAAAAATTTCACAAAATTTCTTGGGTGGGGGCACAGTTTTGCGCTTAAAGGCAGTGGCGGCTGAACTTGCAAAAGCTGCACCTGAGCCAGAAAATGATTTGAACGAAGAGACGGAAGTTGAATTAAGTAGCCATCAAAATCATGTTGCAACTATCTTTTCATTCGATGCATTTGCTCATGCTTTATCTGGTGCAACCGTAAGTAATCATTATCAGCAACATACTTACATTTGGTTTTCCTGACTTCTGTTCCTGAGGGAGAACGAGGCTATTAAAATGGCGGACACACATTTTCTTTCTCCGCTCTTTATGCTATTATTTGCGTTGCTTGTGCATCACGCATTGTCGCCAGTTGCTTATGATCATGCAAACAAGAGTGCTGCAGATAATAATGACATATTCTGTAACGCAGGAACCAAGTTCCTCTTTGTATATATCAAACAACAACGTCACAAAGGATTCGGGCCTAAGTGGCCTAATAAACCCGAACCAAATGGTCGCCAGTTTTTCCTGCTACTTATACTGCTGCTTAGTGGTGACATCGAATCAAACCCTGGCCCCAGGCAAGTCAAATTCCCGTGTGGAGTTTGTGAAAAGGCTGTTAAATGGAAACAAAGAGCCATTGCATGCGAAAATTGCTCTAAATGGTATCACGTTGAATGTATGCAGATGTCAACAAATACCTATGAGGTGTTAGCTAACACAAGTCTTGAATGGATATGCTGCCAATGTGGCCTAGCAAATTTTTCATCATCAATTTTTTCGGAAACCATTTCTGAATCCGCAAATTTCTACGATATCCTGTCTCTAAACGTACCCTCACCAAACATTCATGAATTACCAATGTTGGAATCGACTCCTAAGTCAGAAAAGCCAAGCAACAATCCGCTGGTTACTAAAGTGGAAGGACATAGAAATAAAAATGGAAATAAATGCTCAAATAAAATCAGAAAGAGTGTCAAAATCCTTGTCACAAACTTCCAAAACATTGTCAACAAAAAGGAGGCACTTTTGACTATGATTGATTTATCTGACCCTGACATCATAGTTGGTACTGAGACCTGGCTGAACTCATCCATCATGAACAATGAAATTTTTCCACCTAATATTTACGAGGTAGAACGCAGAGACAGTCCAGATGGTTATGGAGGAGTCCTAATTGCAGTTAAAAAGAACCTTAATAGCAAAAAGATTACAGCTGATATTGATAGTGAACAGGTTTGGGTTAAAATCAATCGTAAACGAAAAAGTCCGATTATAATTGGTTCGGTGTACAGAGCACCCAAAACTGATGTGGAACATTTTCAGAAATTAATAGAAGACACTAAGGGTATCATTAATGATCACAAAATGCTATAATATGGATGGGGGGTGACCTAAACCTTCCTGACATTGACTGGCCAAGTGCTCAGATAGTGGGTCATCAAAACAGAAAAGCCCTAAATGAAGAGTTCTTGACTTTCCTGAATGACTATTCACTGCATCAATCGGTAACCTCCCCAACAAGATGCACGAGCGTGTTAGACCTATTTGTCACAAATCGACCATCCCTCATAAACAGATGTGAGGTTATTCCTGGGATAAGCGACCATGAGATCGTCTTTGTCAACATTAATATTGAGCCTCCAAGGTGTAAGCCAGTGAAAAGGAAAATTTACCTCTGGATCAAAGCAAACCCTGATCAGATCAGTAACATGCTCCAGGATTATGACCATCATTTCAACCAGGTTTTCAATTCTTCAACTCCAGTTGAAACCATGTGGAAGTCATTTAAATCAAGCTGCAAAGACATTTTCGAAAAAAAAATTCCAACAAAATTGTCATCGTCTCGTTTTAATCAACCATGGATCAATAACAACATCACTAAACTCGCAAAAAGAAAACAATGCCAATTCAATAGAGCTAAAAGGTCCCAAAAAAAGAAGGATTGGTCCCGTTACAAGCAGTTAAAAAAGCAACAAAAAATCGAGTGCAAGAAGGCTTTCAACAGCTACGTAGGCAACATAATTTCTCCTGACATAAATGCAAAGCCCAAACAGTTCTGGTCATTCATCAAAAGTAAGAAGTGTGATGCCATGGGAGTTTTAGCATTGAGAGCTAATAATGGTCTAACATACACTGATAGTATATCTAAGGCAAACATATTGAACAGACAATTTGAATCTGTATTCAATAAAGAAACAAGCCACAAAAGTTTTGCAGACATAGTAGTAAATGTCGCTCAAAGTTTATCATCAATTGCAGTGTCCAATGATGGAGTGTTGAAGCAGCTTAAGAATCTTGACATACATAAAGCATCAGGCCCAGATTAGATCCCTGCCCGGCTTTTGAAAGAATATGCTCCACTCATAGCCCCTACCCTAACTAAGATCTTTCAAAACTCCATTGACCAAAGTACCATTCCCAAAGACTGGAAAAAGGCAAACGTAACCCCTCTATTTAAAAAGGGAGACAGATCAAATGCTAGCAAGTACCGCCCTATCTCGTTAACTTGCATCTCAAGCAAAATCCTTGAGCATATCATCTGCTCCAAAGTAATGGACCACCTTCAGAGCCTCAATCTGCTATCAGATGCTCAGCATGGTTTTAGGAGGAAAAGGTCATGTGAGTCCCAGTTGATCCTTGTAATAAACGAGTTAGCAGAGTCTCTTAACAATGGTGATCAAATGGATGTTATTCTGTTAGACTTCCAGAAAGCTTTCGACAAAGTCCCCTATCAAAAGTTATTGGTCAAGCTACAACAGTATGGTATTAGAGGACAGCTACACAGGTGGATTGATAGTTTTCTATCAAATACATCTCAGACAGTGGTTTTAGAAGGGGCAAAGTCAGAAGAAGTCAAAGTCACCTCTGGGGTCACACAAGGATCCGTGCTAGGCCCTATTCTCTTTACCATTTTTATCAATGATCTGCCCAAAGTTGTTGACTCTCAAGTTCGTCTTTTTGCTGATGATTGCATTATTTATAGACCTGTAACAAAGAGTGGGGATGCTGAGTACCTTCAAGCTGATATAAATAACTTGATGAGCTGGGCGGAAGAATGGAGTATGTTTTTTAATCCAGAGAAGTGCGAAGTGATAAGAGTAACAAACAAAAAGAAGCCTCTAAAGTATATGTACAAAATATCTGATCAAATGTTAAAATCTGTTGAGGACAAGAAATACCTTGGGGTAACTCTGCCAAAAAAAACTAAACTGGAACAAGCAGGTACAAATTGTAACAACGAAAGCAAACAACACCTTAAACCTAATACGCAGAAACATGGGAGGATGTCCACGGCCAGTAAAGGAACGTTGTTACAAATCTCTTGTAAGGCCAATCTTAGAGTACGCAAGCACGGTCTGGGACCCTCACACACAAGCAAATATCTACAAGCTAGAAATGGTGCAAAGAAGAGCTGCTAGATTTGTGTTCCAGAATGATAGAAGAAATGCAACTCCATCTGCCATGATAAATGAACTAGGCTGGGAAACATTAGCTGAAAGAAGGGCCAGATCAAAGGCAACCCTCATGTACAAAATCCAAAATGACTTAATTGATATCCCAAAAAACATCTTTCAACCATCAAATGCCCATTTTCGCCGTAGCGGGGCAGTCTTCAACCTTCCATCCTGCAGAATAAACTGTTGGAAATATTCGTTTGTGCCAACAGCTGTAAAAGTATGGAAAATCTCCCGGCGGCTGTGAGAGACTCCAAAAATCTGCAGTCCCTCAACTCATCACTGACTGCTTTTCAATTAAGATCCTCCTACTGATTACATGATAACATTCACTTATTGTCTATAGATTAACACATATCCCAATCACTGTAAGTGGATGGTATACAGGCATACAACACATCCAAATTCTAAATTCATCTTAATTCACTTACTGCCTATCCAATTCACTAACAGTTCTAGTCCAGATATCAATAGAGATCCTAATTTTTACTACAATTTTCCTCCTTATCAAGGCCCTGCCATAGTCGTTGCAAAATTACTTACCTAGACCATAAACACCTTGCCTATTACGTCCGCTTACAGTGATTGGCAGTAATTTAGATTTACTTCCTCAATTTTACTTTATTATATCTCATTTATTTATTTATTTGCTTTGTTATCTTAGATGTACTAACCACAAACCAAACTTGTGCGTAATACCTAATTCTTAGGTCTTGCACAGTAAATTATAGATAGATAAGACATATCTGTAAGTTAAAAAAAATGAATTGTTCAAGGCAGGAGAGCTTGTTGGCACGGTAATGAGTTGTGGATTTGAGGTTTTGACTGCACGTGTCACAGCCGCACCCGGACGAATGATTGGTGGGACACTGATTTCCTGCTTTGAAGGACGCTGCGCTGCAGAGGGTGGTAGCCTGGGACGGAGACCAAGGCGTAGAAAGATACACTTCCTTGTCGCGTAGACTGACCAGAGTCCGCGACGTTCTAATTGATTTCTATTTGTCAAGGAGAAGATTTTTGTAATGGCCGGGAAAGATGTTTTTGAGTTAGTTCAGTGTCCTGTGACGTGTCATGCTTTCAATAAAGAAAGAACAAGTAAGTAGAGAAACTCTTATAAGCCATGATTTAGGTCGAGCACAGAGGTGTGGTATTAGGCCAAGGCACTTCGGTACCTTCCTGTGCGATGATACAGACCAGTTCAGTTCAGTTAAGTTCAGTTTATATTCCGCTGGAGGTGTGAGAGTGCATTACGTAGATGGCACCCTCAAGAACAGCCCCAGGGTGGTAAGGGAAAGAGCTTGCCAGACCTTCCAAACTTAACCATACCTGTGGGGGTGGGATTAATCAGTCTACTATGTTTTCATCTGCCCATGACTTATTGACATTTTAATATTAATAAGTTGTCCTCGTTCTTTGACGTCATATTCTTAAACTATAGTGTAGATGCAGTATGCAAAGAGAGCCTTGTTTGTCATATTTTTGTTGAAACAGGAAAGTGCAAGCTAATAGAAACCAGCCAATTTCTTGATCTGCCCGATATCATCGGATGTGCAACAAATATCCCCAAGTGTGCAAGTGTGCTGCACTTCAAGCATGCAATACAGTTGATTTGAACCCATTATGCAAACCAGAATCGAGACGAGCGCTATAGGAACTTTTTTGCTATTCTCACAGCCAACATCAATCTACTAGCTATGTGTTGTATGCATCATTTTCTTTGAACTGAAGCCCTACCCAAATTGTAACTATTCATTAAACATAGGCCAGGGTTGGAAGTGTTGTCTGTTATGAAGAGCTGTGGAGTATAATACCGCCAATCACTTACCCTCACACCTGGTACTTCTAGACATACTGCATCTTATGTGACTGAATTTAATGTAAACATATCTTTTGTCTCCTTAGTGATATCTTAACATGTTTTCTGGCGAAGTAGACATCCAAAATCATAATCCGACTTATCTTTTTTCTTGTGACATATATGTATCACCTTAAACATTTTGCTTAGTTATTTTTGTGAGCACGTACACTTTGTTCTTGTCAAAGGCTTAAATGCTTGATTTTCTAAATGACATACATTTCAGAAAAAATAAGAAATTTAAACCAGTGAAACATCCATTTTGTGTAAAATATAGATAAAGCTCTCTTAATTTTTGGCTCTACACTACTGTTTATGTCTTTTGTCAGTGGAGACCATAATTTCCTGATGTATATAGTTATCTGTTTATGCCATAAGGTTCTGTTAGTGCAGGCAGAGGAGTCACTTCAGGGGGGTTTGGTGGGGCTGGCTCACCCTCCCAACTGTGAAATTATTCTCTTATTGTCAGGCAAAAATGGGTGCTGCAAGGCAGGTTTTAGCTATAAAATGGAAAATATTTACAATTTTGAAATGGCAAAGAGTGATTTTTGGAGAGAAAAAGTGACAGCACCCTCCGAACTGGAGTGTGTAGTGATGCCCCTGATTGAAGGTTTTCACAAAATTACACCATCATGAAAATGATTTTGTTAGAACAATGTACAAAACAGACCTACAAGTAGCATCATTACTTTTGTGGCTTTTGTGTTAATCTCAGTTCTCTTGATAAGAGCATTGGTAGGTTTAGGAGTATGGGCCTCTTGGAGGCAGAGAAGCTTAAAAAATGAGCTGCTGAGTTAGCTGAAGACTCAAGTGGAAGGGTTGTCTTTACTTGGTATGCAGGTAATTGAAAGGCTAGCTACTGTTGGTGTTTCCTGGATGATTACAGGTTTTCACAGTTTAACACCTATCTCATGTCTGATTTAAGCATCATTGTTTTCACCTATTCAAAAGGACTCTTTTGTCAATCTTCTGGCAACCACTTGGTGATGCAGCAAAAATATCTTTGTTGATAAAAATGAAGAGTAAAAATTGCCCATGAGTAGTGGACAAAACCAGTTGCTTATTTTGCAGCTGAAATTGAAATGGTTTCATCTCAAATTCAAATCAGGGTAACAGTAACAACTGGGCTTGTGAAGCGTTTTTTGGGAGTTTATCAATCTTGATACATAATGACATCCATTCAATTTGTAAAGAAATAAGCATTGATATAACCATTGATGTTGCACTACTATCTGGGAATAGTTACAAAGCAATTGTGTAGGGCTTCAAAGCCCCCAATGCAGTCCTGATACATTCTGCCATTGTAGATTAGTGTATTCCACACCCTATTTCATCATTAGCCACAATTTTTGAGATTGCAAAGATCTTATAATAGCAATGAAAATTTAGGTCTCTCACAGCATCAATTGAATGTGTTCATAGACCAAATGGCTGAATCGTTTTGGAGGATTCCATTTGCAATGTAGTTGAATGCATCAAAATTGAAGAGCCAAGATGCCCATTTGGGTTTAAATGAGAACTTTAGAACATTTTCCAGAACAAACTTTAATACATTCTTTAAGATTAACTTCAGTTGCCCTCTTTAGAAAAGACCTGTCATAAGAATCAAGTGCCAAATGCCCATAAGTTATTGAGAAAATCCATTTTTCAACAATACAATTAAGAATAATATTGAACTTTTCAAAAATGCAAAAATCTAGAATTTCATATCTTGTTGTCGATATTATTGGCTGGTTTTCATGAATCTAAAAAGTAAAATACCACTGTTAAGATTTAGCTTGAAATGATGTTTTAGTCAATTCTAATGTCTCTTACATGATAATTTTTTTCCAGTTTATAGTCCTTGAAGAAACTCAAATTATTCAATCCAATTTTTTGTTCTTTTGGTATGTGGGAAGCGCTTTCAGGTTCTATTTGAAAATCTAATTGGAAAGTTCTCATGTTTCCTTGCCTGTGTAGACTCTTCACCGGCATCTCTTACCTGACATTTTACATTTAGGTGTTCTCCACCATCATCAACATCTTTGTTCTTTTGATTCGTTACTGTAGCTTATTACTTCAGCGATGTTTTCCACCAGATCTGTTGCACTAGGATTCAAGAGGTGTGCACAAAACTCAAAGTAGGTATTCGGATATTCCCGAACAATCTTCTATGGCAACATTATTTAGCTAGCATATAAGCTAAAAGGTCAGAAGTCAAGAAAGCTCTTTCAATTTCTTTGAAAATTGTTCAATGACCTCATCATTTGGTATTTCATCAATTATTCTTCGATCTATGCTTAGTAGCATGAAAGCTTCTAGCTGCTCTTGGCCCAACATGCTTCTTAGGCTACTCTTTATTATCTTCACGAGGGAGAAGCTCCTTTTACACTCAACCTTAGTAACTGCCAATGTCATCAAGTGCTAAAGCTCGTAGTAGGCTGTGCTGTGTAGACCAAATTGGTAGAAGACTTTAAAAACGCAGGAGAAACATGTTTTGCAAGAATTCCTGTAGCAGCGACCATCTCGGTCTTCTGTTAAATGTTTACTTGAATCTTTTTCGGAATCTTGTTACGATCTAGTTGGTTCAATACTGGAATCTCCATTGCCGTTATCCTGGTCATTATTATCGTCTGACGCTGCTTCATCCTTAGGATTTTCGCCAAGAGCATCTCTTTCATATTCATCAGGCAGTGTCATTGCCAGTCTCAGGAATGCCTCCAAAATGCTTTTGAATTCAGCAAATCTCCTTGGGTCAAGAAAAGCAAAATCTTGGTAGAGATCACCCTGTTGTAGAAATCGGCGACGAAGTTTCCCATAACTTCGTCCATAATTGCACAGAATACATCTATTCTATACCGCTCAAGAGGGGATGAAATTACTTCTTCGTCTCTTTTTTCTTCTACATGTGCTGTTCTTCTTCTTGCTCTTTTGTTCAGTAATGAGGTGGAAACCTCGAGAATCTCTTGGTCTTCACTTGTTTGCAAAGAAAGATTCTTGTTGTTACTATTGCAAAAGTTGACTGCTCTATCGTGGACAGTGTGGAAATCTCTGCTGATTTGTTGAAAGCAATTTGTGCTGGTTTCTACCATTCTCTGCGCTTGTAATAAATCAATGTCACGGGTTTGAAGGTACTCAGATAGTGGAGATGTGATGCTAAAGATTCTGTTGTTCAGAGATGCTGTTAGCACTGTATCAAATTGCAAGAGTCTGCAAACCAGTTCATTTGCTTGGTCTCGTGTGGTCTGGTTGGAGCTTACACTGTCACATATGACAGACAGCATTACCTCTACATCAGAAAACAAACCTTTGCTCGCTGCTTCATCTTTTTCAAAAGAACCAAGAATCTTTCTAATGGTGTTTGCTTTTGCCCACCATCTTGTTGCTCCAATCGTACGTAGTAGCTTCTTCATCCTTGAAGTACCAATCTTCGATTTTACTGTACTGATCTTGAAATAATTGAGAGGTTGGATTCATGGCCAGTTCATACACAGTCTTCATCATCTTTGTGTATGCCTCTGAATTGCTTTGTTTCAGGGCAATATCAATTCTTGGCTACACCAACTCCTGCTGGGCCCTAGCAATGTAAAACAAAATCATAGTTCAGCTGTTTGAATTCGACAGAAAATTCTCTTGAAATGACAATAGTGTATTGATTTCAAACTGTAGGACCTTTTTGTACATGTTAACTTTGAAAACGTATTGTCTAAGCTTTTATCTGCGAAATCAAACTTTTATATGACACCGGTCACAGTCTCGGTCTTTTCAGGTTCTGTTTGATGCTCTGTTGATCAGGGTTAGACAAAATATTTAATGAATAGTTCTGATACTCAAGTTCTGATCGATGGAACACAAGTTAAAACACAAGTTTTAGAATCACTTCACACACTTTCTCCTTCCTTGGTAGGGACAATTAATTGATCTTCTTTTGGCAGGCGCCTTTCTTCTTCCAAAGCCCATTTGTGTCCTGTGACAATTTATAGGTAAATCAAGCTCACTTTTAAATTGTGTATGAAAAGGAACACACTGACCTAAATGAAATGCGGTCGATGAAGAATTAGTTAAACGATTGGGGAATATATCAGCAATTAATATTCATCTTTAGTATGTCTATCGATGTATGATTTCTTTACAAAATTCGATCCATTGAACAGCGGCTTTTGCACTGCCTTTACACCTTCACAGTTTGCACCAGACAAACGTCACCATCTTTTTCCATCTATCTCCTCAATTTTTCTTCCAAGAACAACCCGTTGTCATATTTTTCGAAAGGTCTTAGCTCAATTCTTTCTGGTTACTCGCCATGTCAAAATGATTCGGGTTCTTTGTTTTAGGAGTATTAGGACTACCTTGAAGGAAAAGCTGTCAAATGACATTTCAACTGGCCTACGAAACAGCATTTTGGTGAAAATGAAATCTTTCAAAGGATTTTCTTTCCTATTGCATATAAAAATGCTTCATCTTTTGCATGTGCAAAAGGGAACTTTGAATTTACCCACACATTTTGTTTTGTTCAATTGGATCCCCATATCTGAAAATCTTTGTTGCAAACTATGTTGTAACATTCATTATTGTTGTTAGGATGCTGCTTTCTTCATCTAAGTGGCAATGCTAGTATCCAGACTTTAGCTTTAGGTAGATAAGGTTAGATATTATCAATGATTGGGAGTGGATATCTTTTGCAGACAAGAGCTTCATTTAAGAATTTAGGATCACTGCATACTCTCATTTTCCATCCTTTTTAGTTTGAACCGAGATTTGAAAAAAGAAGCTGTTGGTTCTGCGACACACTTTAAAACAACTTAATTCACTAGCTCATCAAGCTCTTTCAGAAGCTTTGGTTTTAGGGTAAATGGTATTCTACGCTTCTAAGTTTTGTTGCAGAAGACACGAGCAAATCAACTTTTACCTGAAAAACAACCTAGTTCTTTGTCATCAAATGCATTGCTGTACTTCTTTAGGATATTCTCACTGCTGTCTTCTTGAATAAGATGGATTTCTCAAATTATCATAGTTGATAATGATCAACTGCGTCTCCTCAGCAGCATTTCTACTTAGCAATGGTGTAAAATTTTCTTTTATGAATTGAAAAACAATATTTTACGTTTTTCCGTTTTAAGGGCTTTTTATGACAGTTTCTGTATACATATATACATTTCCACGGGTTTGACTGTTGTCATATGATACATGTGAAGACTTGCATTTGACTCAACAATGGGTTTATCTTGAACATATGTCATTGGAATTACATTGACAGTGGCACCACAATCAAGTTAGAATCTAATCCTGATACTCTTTGCGACCTCCATTTCTGCATTAACCGACCCCTCTTTGTGTTTACTGCATTGACCATAAATGAGGCTACAGATACAGCAACTGTTTATGTATCAGATTCATGTTCTGATGCATGCTGAACGCCATGAATTTTCTTCTTTAATTTAGATTTACAAAATCTGACAAAATGATTTTTCTGCTCAATTTGGGCCATTTTTCATGGGTATTTTAACAAACAGCTATATTTAAAAAGCGTTAAAGAATGTTATGCGCTTGCTGTTTATAACCCAGGATTGTTATAAAGGGACTTGCTGTTTGCTGAATCTGATAGATCAAATTTGATTATAAAGGGACTTGCTGTTTGCTGAATCTGATAGATCAATTTTGATTGATGACATAGCAATGATGAACGATGGTCTGCAGTGTCAGTAAGACTTACATTCAATGGAGAGGTAGAAGATCTTTTACCCGACCCCACCAAAGAATTTGATGACAAAATACAACACTACTTCTGAAGACGATGTGAAAAATCTTATTGGGCAGTCGTACCAGAATAATTGAAAATGAAATAAAAATGGAAAATGAATGAAAATGAAACGTTGACTAATGGAAAGGGGGAGTGGCATCAAACATTTTTTCTCAGATTTTCATTTGCTCCTCTCAGAGAAAGCTTGATCACCTGTCTTGCGGTACTCAGTGCCGCCCCTCGTTAAAAAGCTCTGCAAATTTACATGGCAAATTTGCGTGCCTTAAACCACTCAGATTTCAAATTAATTGTTGATGATTGTCCCAGAATGAGTATTCTAATTTTCTGTTGACATGCACAATATTTACTTACATCATACCCAACATTTTCTTTATTTTTCTTGATTGTGTCTTGGAAATTAGTAATCAACCACCTTTTCAGGGCTTGCAGTGTCACCAAATGATCAAACCGTCATCATATTTAAGAGGAATGGAAGCAAGTGGGAAAAAGAATCTGTCCTAGAAGAGGTTGGTTTCATTTGATTTCCCTGTATGTTTACCCTCGTGTAAAATGTTGTTGGTATGCTTTTAAGTATAAACGGTAGTTTTATTATTTTATACATCTGCATGTTAAAAACCCGATCTTTATCTCGGCCAAGTCAATATATAGAATTATTATCATCTTGAAAATCCCTCCACTATCGACGTCTCTGGGACCGAATTTTAGGTTGTATATACAAGTATCAATACTTGATACTTTTGCAAGATGTTGAATAAAGTCAAGATTTTATAACGCCTGAATTTTTATTTAGTTTGGCTTTTTGGGGTTAAAAATTGATTTGAGTATGCATTGTACATCAATAATATTGATGAGTTAGGAAATATTTTTGCGTAGAAAGACATTTGTTATCATGAATGAAATAGTTCCTATTCTGTTTATTGTTACCTCCGTTAGAAGTTACGCTTTTAAAGCTATTGAAAATATGTATATAGTTCAGATGAGGTCTCAAGCTGTAACTCAAGATAGATTGATAGTGGAGTAACTTGATAGGGGAGGAGCTGATGTTGTTGTTGTTGTTGTTGAAGTGGTTGTTGTTGTTGTTGTTCATTTATTTTAATTCGATAATTACATAGCTAACAATATATACAGTATATACAAAGTTAGTTAATCTTAATCGAATGAAATTGAAATTTTTAATGAATCAATTGTTCATTAAAAGTAAAAATATTTCAGGGACTACATTTGCATTCTGAGCCATTCCATTGCTTTATCATAAGTTTGAAGTTTTTCAAGTTTTCTGCAGATTTCATTTTATTTGGTTAACCATTCTAAATTTGAGGTCCAACGGACTCAAGACTGTTTGACATGAAAGTTACTTGATTTAGTTCCATATGCTTTTAGTCATAAGGCTTTTTGGAGGAATAATGGGATTATCGGAATTTGGAAAAAGATTTCATAAATGAAGATTATTTATCGTTCTGTAAATCTCAGTGGAAAGAGTTCTTTGACGCGAGACGTGCATAGTTCATTCTCCTGATTTTTGGAGCAAGTCATTATACGAGCTCTTATGATCATTCTAAAGAAACCTTTTTGCACGCACTTGTAACTTTTCCATTTTTTGGAGCGATTCATACAAGGAAAATACCAAACTAATAGACAATAATTGAGGCTTGAGTAAACCGAGTTCTGTACAAGTACCATTCTCAAATCCAATAAATGACCTAGACCTTTTCAAAACACTTAGTTGTTTCGCAGCTTTTTTACACAGGTGTGAGATGTGTGTGCCAAAATTCAATTGATCATTCAAAATTTTGTAATAAATAATGATGTTTTATTAGATTTTATAACAAGCGAGCCATTTGTAGGCCACCTTTCTTAAAGAAAGGTTCTTAACTGTGTTATTTAAATATTAAACACTTTAAAGATGTCAACGTTACTTCCCCTACGCGTCGCCCTTTTGATCCAAATGATAAATTTTACCTTTCTAGCATCAGCAGACTGTAACAAGTGTTGACTGGGCACCGGAGAGCAACAGAATTGTAAGCTGTGGTGTGGTAAGTCCGGCCAATACTTTGAATGTAATTAGATTGAAAATCCACTTCTACTTTGCCAAGAGATTTGCCGTTCTTGTCACCAAAGTATTTGTTATAACATTTCACCTAAAGAAGATCACTAAGAGCAGCTAGTGTGAAATAGCGCTTATTGGTGTTGTTCGTGGTCAGTTGGTAGATGGCCACAGTTGTTTCTTAATTTTCACTCTTTTGGCTCACATTTAAGGGGAGTATTGCATTTATCACCAAGAACTTTCTTCATAATTAGATATTTACCAGTTTTTAAATGAGGGAAAACTAGACCTTTAAGTTAAAGTATGGCGTCGTATAGCCGTGACATTACCAATTTTAAGATGTGCTTATTTGGGAGCACCAGATGCCATATTAAAAAAAAAAATGATTGGTGCCAACAATTCTTTTTCTCCTTGAAATTTTGGCCAGTTGCGATATCCTAAGGTACTATGGTCCGCTTGGTTTTAAAACCGGAAAAACATAAGCGGCAAGGTTTGATGGTCGATGATTGGCTTTTTTATTAGCACGTTTAATATCAAGTAAAGGTGTTGTCAAGTGTGGGTACATCCACGAGGAGCTTCTTAACACCAACCAGGCTACCGCATAGATTAAGAAAAAGGGCATCAAAAGGAACATATTAAACAATGTATTAAATGCATCTATTGTTGCAAATAGAGTATTACCATTTTATGGTCGGGATTTTTTCAACTAAATAATTAACTATGTGCGGTATGTCTTTATTGATCCTGAGATTAATCTTCAAGAGATTTTTCCTCTAGGATCGAAATGCTTATGTCTGGACTGAGCAGGACGGGCAGTGGAAACCAACACTTGTGATTGTGAGGCTGAACAGAGCTGCCACTTTTGTAAAATGGTCACCAAACGGTTTGTTACCCATTTACTTATATCCTTAGCCACTGATGTACATGTGTACAAAATGGCAAGGATTTTGTTTGATTCGTTAAAATTGATATGGATATAGTGCTTGCTCTAGTTTGATTTGGCATGGCTGGTTTATTGTTCATTTGTTTGGTTTGCTTTATGTAACTTTTGGATCATTTAAACGAGTAAAAATATGAGCGCATTGATTACACAAACTGGCGTTGCATATTCAAAGATTACAGATATTTTTTCTGAGCATCTTTGAAAAATATGTTTTATTAAGGCAACAACGCCAATTTTAATAGGAAAATGTTTATTTAACTATCAGGATTATGCTTTATATGTGATAAGACATTTCATTCGTTTAAGTTCATACCGACAATGCTGTCATTATGAGATAAACATTTACGTTTTAGAGGACAAGTTTGCTGTAGCAAGTGGTGCTAGACTCATATCTGTTTGTTACTTTGAAAAAGAGAATGACTGGTAATACCTACGTTATATTACAACGGGCCTGGTTTTTTCTTTCTTATGCTTCTTTTTACCACAAGATTTTGCTACTGTCCTTTAAGCTACTTGTGTTTTTTTCAAGTGTTAGGATTATATGACATGCTTCAGAGAAAGTCATTTATGAAGCATTGTGCGTTGTAGGTTTACAGAATAGAATGACTAGGATTGTCGGAGAAAACAAAGATAATTCATCTGTGATGCCCATTTTTTGCAATTAGATATGACCAAGTGCCGCTATCATGAACAAAATCAATGCTCTGGTGCCAGTCTACCTCTTTGACTTGTGTGTCCTAAACTTAAGTCAAAGAGGGTGAAACCGGGAGCGATGGAATTTTATCTCCCTTTTTCTTTTTTGGCCAGAGAACATATGATAACTCGAAGGCTATACCTTTATTGGACCTCTGTTTTTGAATCATCATTAGCAAAAGATCCATAATGTAACGAGATTTGCGGGACACATCTATCTTATTAATTTTTTAACTCACTTCCAAGATTAGCTATCGCATGTCATTGATGGGGCTACCGGGCTTCAATTAGTGAAATAGAATGAAATAGATTGGAAAACTAGCTCAAAGGTCCCAAAGACCTTTTCAGATCGCAGCCAAACTTTGTCAAACCTGACAAGAACAGCTTCTCGGACGACCTTTGTGTTATCGTCATCAAAAAGTGCCAAAAATGTGACCGCACTAGAACAAAAGTTCCTTTGCTCCCGGGGGTGATTGGTTCACTTGATGCAAAAACATCAAAACAAGGCAATATAGAAAAGTGACACAAAGTTTGATCTTGGTATTTGTTTCAAATACAACTAATCTTATGACAGCAAATGATTTCTTTCTCTCTAGTTTTATATGTTTGTGGGTGGGATTTGCACTCTGTCGTTCTGCAATCAACTTCTAATGGTGCATAAAACTCTCGTGCTTAATGTTTTTTATTGGACTGTACTTTTTTATTGGACAATCGGATTGAATTGATACCATGTAGCATTAAACTCAAGTTTAATCAATTTTTTGTAGGTGGGTTAGTAAGCACATTAAAAAGCCTATACGGTCCACTGTCTTGAGCTTAGACTGGCATCCAAATAATGTTCTACTAGCTGCAGGTTCCTCAGACTTTAAAGCAAGGATTTTTTCAGCTTATATAAAGGAAATCGAGGCCAAGCCGTCTGAAACTGTTTGGGGAAAGAAGATGCCATTTGGTAACTGCATGGTTGAATATTCAAATGGTGGTGGTATGAACATTTTGAATATTTCTGTACTTATTACTTTTGCGCACTTTACGTTTTATAGTTGATCACTAACCCGAAAACTCTATAGCTGCTTCTTGTATAGAAGATTATTACTCCTTTGTCTAGGTGGATGGGTACACAGCGTGGCATTCTCTCCTTCTGGTAACAAGCTTGCTTGGGTTGGTCATGATTCCAGTATTTCCGTTGTGAATGGTGAGGCAAAGGAAGTGGAGACCTTAAAAGGGGAATTTTTGCCATTTCTATCATGCATCTGGATAAATGAGACCACGATAGCAGCTGCAGGTAATAGGTTATTTCCTTCGATTGATTTTTTTTAGAAACTAGAAAATGTTTGTTCATTTTGTTTGATTTGGTTCATGTTGTATGAAAAGTGAAGCAGATCTTTGTCCTATTGCATTCTTTCTACTATTTGAAGCAGAATACAGTTTTGTCTACTATGAAACCTTAAGCCAGATTTGCACGGGGTCCTTTATGTCCTTTGGAAGTTAATTTTGAACATAACTGAAATATTACCAGAATGTCGAACAAAAATTATAGGTGGAGGAGAATGCTAAAGTCATTGCGAGTTTAGCGTTTGATTTACTGCTTTTCGTGTACCAAATTACAGTGGGAAAAACTTCCGACAGTAGTCGCTCCATTAGAAGCAGCGACAATTAACCCTTCATTTTAAGTTGAACAACAGAACAGATGGCCTTAACAATTTTACTGCATAGAAGTTGACCCAGAATTTGATCCGTGTAAATCTTTTTTATATGGTACTTGATTGCAATTTTTTGTACAATCACGACATTGGCTTATGTCCTTGACATTATTGCGGTGCCAAGATTATTAGATGTCCAAATTCACACTAATATGCATTTGAATTGCGCAACAAAGGCAGCCATCTTGATAGTTATGTTGTCGTTCACGGTGGCTGTGTGGCTACTAAGGCTAAGGTACGTGGCCTCCCTAAGTTTCCCAGGCAGTTCCACCATTTTTATTGCATTATGCGAGGGTAAGACAGTGATTTTCAGGTTGGCTTTTTTGACTTCATATCTAGTTTTGAACATTTAAAATTGACTGCAAATGGGGTTGTTTGCCAACATTTTCAACTTAAATTGATTATATATTTGTTTGAAAAATTATATATTTGTTTGAAAAATTAGTTGGAATATATTTAAACGTCACATTTGCCACTTGTATTTACGAGAGGATTTAAATATAAAATCTCAGAAATGATGAATAATGTTGAAGGTTAGCTGTACCATGTCTACCACGAACTCTTCTCTTCGTCTGTAGCACAAGAGACACTTTGACCGATAAACTGTTTTTCAATGAAACTGTATAGTAACATGTTTATACATTTCTTTCATTTTGTTTCATTTCAATAGGGTTTTAATGCACTCAGTGTATTTAGAGAAATACTGATTTAAAATATGTTTTTCTCGTAGAATACGTTTATATTCTTTTTTTCAAATAATTTTGGATCGTAATGTTTTTCTAACTCAAAATTGTATCTACTTCTGGAATGCCCATTATTTAACAAAATCCACAACATTCATGCCTTAAAAATTTGCCTCAGAATACCATCGCCTATTTGGTATCCGAGACTTTTAACAATTGACAATGCAACACAATATTATATATACAGGCCTTAAAAATCGTTATTTTCTCAGCGAGTATAGCTTAGATTTTATATAAATGATTTTACAGATGCTTTTATCAGATTGGAACGAGTTTGAAGATTTTAGAGTTGTTTGCCAAGCTAGCTTATATAAAAAGTCCTTGCAACTTTGTGTCTTTCTGATTATGTTTCCTTCCAAAATGCAAAATTTTATGCGCATGCTTGACTGTCTTTTTACTTTGGTATTTATTGATCTTCAACAATTGACGCACTCGCTGCTGAATGCTTAATTGCGCGATGCGGTTAGAACAAACGCAATTAAAGGTTTTTAAACTCTGAATGCTGCGTGCGGTCCCTTTTAACTTGAGATCAAGTTGCTAGAAGCAGAGATCTTTCACATTACGGGTTCCAGCCACGTTGCTAAGCCAATTTTGCAGTCGTACTACAGCTGTATCCAAGAATTTCAGTTATGAAAATCTATATTGTATATTGTTTTCTCATGCTTACTATTGAGGCCGAAAGGTAAAACTAGGTCAGTAGGTAGAACTATGACTGCTTATTTTATATTTATTTTGTCATTTATTCAAGGTCATGAGTTTCTGCCAATGCTCTTCGTTGTCGATGCAACCGGTAAAATCTCATTTGCTGCGAAACTTGATGCAGCTGTTCAGAAAGAAGCAGAGGCGATGAGTGCAATGGCCAAATTCCGCTCTATGGATAAACAAGCCCTTGGAACCTCATCGTCCAAGTCTGTCTCAACGCATCTTAATGCAATCAAGTATGTCGGCATTTGTTTTCCTTCATTCTTTGATGTGCTGTCACTCACTATCGAGAATTTTCGTACTTAATGTTCTTTTAGTTTAGCTCCTAACTGTTTTGGAAATTGAAATCCTACCCGATAAAGTTTCATTTTTCATGTTTGATCGTTTAATTACTCCTACAGAGTTGTCCATATCGCCTAAGGTTTTGTTTGCTTGGGAGATAAAAAGCTAGCATAAATTGTAAAGCTGGTGAGAGCGTGTCAGTACTTGAAATTAAAAGCGCTCTAGCAAAAGATAGTGGATATGTATATAGGGTATTTTAGCAAAACCTTCTTTCCTTTAACCTCCATGACTATAACCCCTATACAGCTGAAGTCATTTTTAGTGAGAGAGAGACCTTTTCATCCACTTCATCTTTCATCTTAGTTCTGTTTTAAGTTTGCTTAAAGGTATTATTAATTGAAAAACCATTTCAATTCGCTCTCTCTAACTGTAGTATCCAATTTCCAGTCTTCGATCGCCTTTTCTGAAATATTTTGCGATGAAACTTCGATTTTGCTTTGTTGTGACCTTCAGAATGTGGCCTACCATGAACGCGGTCAGACCGCTCTGCCCCAGGCCTCTGTGACGTCAAGTGTTTGACACAGTCTCGTAGATTACGCAGAAAACAAGTCATTATACGACTGCACCAACTGTTAGATAATGTGAAATTAAATATTTTTTGCATAAATTTTGACATGAAAACGTCACTGCCACATTCAAGATTGGATAGTATATGCTGGTAACAATTTCCTGAACATCAAGTCGTTTGCAATGAAATATTTTCCTATTGATTTCAGATGCATTTTGATTTCCATTAAAAAAAATTTAAAAACCCAACCAATATATTGACGTAATGTGATTAAATGTTTTCCTTCTATTGTTTGCCTGTGTTTCTTTTACCTTGGGTTTACAACATTGAAATATTTTGACACACTACAAATATATAGATTCGGATATCCTCCCCTTCATTGATGAATTGGAAATCTGGCAACTGCAGAACATGTGGAGGACCTATGTTGGGGCACTCTAAACAATAATGTGTCAGAAAATAATTTTACTCTATATTTGCAAAAGCAAATTTCTGGTTAAGGGCTTATAGTTTTAAAAAAGAGTAAGCCACATTCCCTTTTGAAATTTCCATTTTGGAAAAGAAAGGATAAAATATTTTGACAAATTTTTGTACCTGCACATATACAAAATGTTACATAATCATACATATAATGTTACATAAATACATGGATATAATAGATAAAGGTATACATAGGTATTAAGGTACATAGTTATACATAGATAACTATATGTAAATTTTATGTTATGATATGCATGCTAAAACAAAGATAGTATTTTATAAGAAACCAAGCCTTAATTGAACAACATCAAAGATATAGTTTTTAAATGTAAGAATTCAAGATAGATGTTATGAAAGATCAGTCACATTGCATCCATGCATGTACAGATACTGAACAATACATATCCAAATTATTATTTTTTTCAATTGCCAGACTGAAGGTTTTTGCAGTTAATGGCCTCGTTGTATCCCAACCAAGGTATCCGTAGATCCACCTCACAAGTGTTCTGTATACCACTGCACGGAGATATCTGTGAAGAGGGCAATTTGTTATGATAATGAGGATAGAGAAAAATGGGGAGCAATTGCATAATCCAAAGTATAATGGATGTGGGAGGTTTTAACAAATTGGCAAATCTAACATTAAAAACTCATTTCATATACTCTTAACACTAAAAACTCATTTCACACACACACACATATATATATTCAATCAATTAGGCAATGGCTGACCAGGGGTATAAATACTAACCATAAGGGTGCAACCCAATTGTAAATTTTCAGTAAAAAAATTGAAGAAGAGCCTGCCACTCTCCATTTAGATAAACAGGAGAATACTTACTCATTTTCAGAACCACCGGCATATTTTTTATATGGGCTTCCATCTTTCTTTTTCAAAAGTGGACCAACAATCTTCAATACTTCTTTATTTACAAATGCGAGGAAAGCCTCATGCTCTGTAACACAGATTAGATGATCCCCCAACCCATCAAAGAGCACCTTTCCAAATGCTGCGTGAAACTCTCTGCAACAAAGATATTCCTTTGCACCAACGAGTTTGTCAAAGCTACATTTACCACATGAGCATCTGCATAAAAGTTGTAAACAGGCCTTCGTTCATTTTCATTTTGCCTCACCAAATACCTCTAAAAGTAAAGGTAGTATAGACCTAGGAAAGCCATTAGGGGCAACTTATTTCATCGATAAGAATGGAATTAATAATAGGTGGAAATTGACTGTTGAATGATATCTTGCCATTCTTCTAAAGGAATATTCCTTTCAAAACGATATCGTATTTGAGAGGGTCTAATACCATCTTCGTCCTCAGCCTGGTCATTTTCTTCCTCAGCTCGTTTCCTCATCATCTTTGCCTGAAACCAAGTGTTCGTGCTGGTATGGCATAAAAAGTGCGCCATAATCCTCTAAAATGTGTTTGCCACTACTGGATTCATTCGTAGATAAATTATATGTTTCGATAACACTCGCATCGCTACTTGAACCGGTCGACATTTCTCAAACGTAGCACTATTCCACTTAGGCCGCACTTATTTGTCAGAAAAGCGGCAAACAATTTACGTCATAAAATGTTGGGCTTGCTGCAGTCGAGTTCAAATCGTTTTTACGGAAACACCTTTGTCAAAGACAATTTTTAAAAGCATTTTTGGAATCAGCGACATCAAAGTAGTATAGTTTGATGAGAAAAATTTTCGATTCATATTACCTTTAATTACATGCTCTGTTCATAGACAATTATCTTACTACTGTGGGCAGCGAGTAGATGTCGAGAAGATATCATCATGTGGAATGGATGGGCGCGTCGTTGTCTGGGACCTTACAGTAAGTAAAGAGTATTGATTGGGTCTCAGCTATCCATTAATGTTTATTTTCTTAATTTTATTATATGCCAGTCTAGTTTAATCATAGTTATATGTTACAAATATTGATGAATAAAATAATTAAGTAGTTTTGAAAGAGCTTAGAAGTGCAGAAGCTTAGAACTCCACAAAATACAAAGTGCTAGAAGTCAATTTAGCCATGTTAAAAAAATAATTGGAATCTTTGCCCCATAGAGAATATGGGAAGATTATATCATCAGTTTTCACATATCAATTTGTATTTCAACAAACCTCATATTTGTAACCACTTTGACATCCCTGCAATAGAGTTAGGTCATATATTAACCATAGGATGACACGGCAAGAAGAAAATTTGAATCTCTTGGTTTTCTTGATGAACACAAGCCAATCATTTGTATGGGACTGGCGCATAGTCCCCCCCCCCAGATGCCAAGGGTTTACCAAGGGAACTTCGCTGGCCATCAGTCATATGCCGTATTGCAAAAAAAGCAACTACAACCAATTATCCGAGCTTTATGTATTTGTCAACCTTTATAACGTATTGCAATATATTTTCGCATTGGACTTAAAAAGGTCTGTGTATGGTACGCTCAGTGATGCTGCCAAGCTCAGAAAATGTCCTAAGAAGTGCTTCGCCCTTAAGAAGTAGATATGTTTTAGAAAATTTTTAATGATTATGATTTCCCTTTTCATGTTCCTTACTAGCAGTTGTCTCACAAAATTGGATCGTCTTTTGTCTTGCTCTCCTTTATATTTGTAGAGTAGTGGTGGAAAAAACTTTTATTGTTCTTTTTTTGTCATCGAATTTATCATTTCTCTACCAGACACTTGAGAAGAAGATGGGTGGCCTGAAAGTTGCATGAGCGAGAATCCCGAGATCAACAAACAACTCCAAACCAAACCAACTATACAATGCTTTCTTAAATGTATAATTATCAGAAAAGAGCCAATTTTTTGTATTTTGTGATTTTCTCTCTACTTCGGTACCGCTTTCATGCTTGAATATAATGTTGAAAATTGGAGAGGGTAAAAAATTGCACCATAGACAATAGATGAAACGTTAAATTTCAGGATCTAAAATTGTGTGGAAATTTTTCGACCGATATTTTTACTATGTTTCTAAAATTTACTTAACTGGAATTAATGTTTTGTACCGAGTGAATCAGTCTTTTTTATTTGCAAAAATTACTGCACTCGGCAGATGAATTTTCAAGAGGAAGTTCAAGATGTCAGCGCATCCTAGCCTGCGCATCCATGCTTGGAAATATTTCGTAGTCAGTGCTGTTTACGGTGTTTAGATGGATTTACATTGATTGTGAATGGCAAGGTCGCAAATAACGTAACTTACAGGAATAAACAATCAACAAGATATTTAACATCACGAACCGAATTGGAACATAAAAACCAGTCACTTAACACATCGATACCTTTTTGAAAGGAAATACTACTTTGCGGTATGTTAAGCTGCTCGTTACACATCACGGTTTTGTGCAAGTAGAACATCTGTGATTAGAGATGAGAATACTAATGTAAGAACACTCGGAGCCTGATCATGGTTTGAGCTCTCAGCTAGAAAAATCAAGGAAGCTATTTGGAAAACATATTTGCTAGGCCAATCCAACCCATGTGAGCAATGGAATTTTTTGTGATATAATATTTAATAGGTCTCAACAGGGCCGTCGAGAGCCTGTCCGGGCCCCAGGGTATTTTTTGCACCAAGCCCCAGTCAGCAATCAATCGCCTATTCCCCCTCTCGACGGTCCTGGGTCTCAATACGCTATGTCATCTTCAGGCAGTCTAGATGTTTCGAATAAAAGTAGTGCGAGTGTGTACGATTTGTAGAAAAAGATGAGTTTAATTGAGAGTGGTAGATTGAATTAGTAGGGCTGGGGGAAGAATCCCTGCTTTAAGAGTAGAACGTATTAGAGCGTGTAAGCGAACAGCAAAAACTGGAACGGAACGCAAAGAGAACCTTCAAGCAAATAGTAAAAGCAATGAGCTTAATATCAATGCAATGACGAAATTGCAGTCAAGAGAAACGGAGAACAGTAAATCAAGCTTTGTAATGACGAGGAAAGTTGATAATTATGGCACCAACCAATCATTTTTTTTGGACGACAAAAACACTGTGTGGAAGTCTATTCTAGACTGCCTCCAGAGTATTCTTTAGACTATGACATAAAAAGTACCATTACGACACTCTGAGAGAAGAAGTTTAAGAAGATGAAAAAAGAAAAGAGGAAAACCAATTTTTTTATTAAGAATCTACAATTACCTTAAGATATAGATTAGTTTAATGAAGAATATGATATCTTCCGAAAGAGTTTTTATATAGGGAACAATTTTTGATAGTTCTAAGGGATTAGAGGTTTTGTAGGTACAGCAGAGGGACTGGCTTTTTGAATGGTAATTAAAAAATGAAGCCAACGGTGGTAAGGGCTCCAGCCTTTTTGCAAATCCAACCGCAACCCATCAACAGTCTACAGAATGGAAAAAAATTGGTTCCTGTGCGGAGAAAGTGCCATCAGAAAGCAGTGGAGTATACGAACCTCATGCAAGCAACAAAGATAAAGAAGAACAATCTTTAAAGCTCTTGAAGGGCATGAAGCAAGGGCTTTTGTATTGAAATTAATTGAATTAAGCAGTAACAGAGGTAGAATCAGTTGGAGTGAGACAATTCTAACATATGAGAAGCAAGGAGAGAACTTTTTGAGGAAAAGCACGACAGTCCCAGCTGGTTGATGGACAGGTTGTGTTAGGGCCTGTTTACATGATTCCGCCCAGCCGGAATATCCCGCCTTACCGGGATACCCAGCTTCCTATAAAAACACAGACAATTGTCACTTCGCGTTTACATGGAAGTTTCATCCCGTCCCGTCTTACCGGAATTTTTTCATCCCGTCTCGGTAAGGCGAGATATCCCGTCTGGCCGGGATGATTTTCTCCATATAAACAGGAAATGACAGGATAGCTCGCCTTGCCGGGATGAAATTGACGTCAATGCGCATGCCTTGCTTTAGAAATTGTCCTATTTGGTCGACTAAACACTTCCCATTTACGAAAAGATAACGGAAGTTCTTTTTACATTCTTTAGCAGAAAGGACGTTGTTGCAAATATTTACAGACTTTTTTTTAAAAAAAAGCGCGAAATTCTTTGTCAAAAAAGCGCCAAATTTCATCCCGTCCAGGCACTATTATTTACCTCGCTTTCGACTGAATTGATTTGTTGTGACGATTCGGACGATTCAATGACGATTCAAAATGACGATTCGACTGAAAACTGGTCCGAGGTCGCCCATTAATAACTTTTTTGTTATACAATATTTTTCAAAAGATATGGAGCTGGTGTGCGAAAATGGACAAGGAATGAAGAATGGATGGATAGGAAAACTAGGAAATTGATGACAATGTATAATAAAGCGCTTCACCCAAAGAGTGTCGTTGCTCGGTTGTATTTCTAAAGGAGGAAGGGGTTTAATTAAATGCGAGGGGTGTATCAAGGGTGAAGAGAACAGCTTTGGTTGGTATGTAAAGCACAGCAATCAACCAACGCTGAAAGTGGCAAGCGTGAAAGAGATTATCAAAACAACGGAGACAGTAAGACGGGAAGAATTTAAGAGAATGCAGATGAATGCAAGAGAACAAGTACGAAGAGAGAAAAGAATGCACGGACAATACATTAGAGACATGGACGAAAACATTGATAAAGATAAGACCTGAGAATGGCTCAAAAATTGTGACTTGAAAGCTTGTACAGAAGCATTAATATGTGCTGCACAAGATCGAGCATTAAGAAACAAACTAAAACTGAAGAAGATTGACATTGACTTTAAAACCTTTAGTTGCTTGTTGCAACGTGCTTTCAAGGCATAAACCGGAACACATCTAATCCGAGAATGTACAAAAAATGATAATTTTTTTTAAACTTCCATGTTATTTCATTTAAAATTTATCATACAATCATACACCCCACTAGTAAAAGGCAGCGTATAATTGGCTTGTCTGTTAAGATACATAGTCTATTTAATTAAAAGTCAATCAAATCTGGGTTGATCCATTCTTTGTTCCGTTTGCAGAAAATTCACATCACAGAAACAACGATTAAGAAAACCACGAGAAAATTCCCCAATTGGAAGACACCAGGACCAGATGGTGTACAAGGATTCTGGCTAAAGAAATTTAAAAGTATGCACAAGCATCTTGCATCAAGTCCAAGGAAGTGCTTAGAGGAAGGTGAAGCACCATTGTGGATGACAAAGGGAAGGACAGTGCTTATCAATAAAGATAAATCAAAAGGTATAGTTGCAAGCAATTACCGGCCAATAACATGTCTACCTCTTGCGTGGAAATTACTTACAGGCAGATTCTCTGACGAAATATACAGATACCTAGAGGGACAAGAGCTATTACCTGTAGAGCAGAAAGGATGCAGGAGAAAGTCAAAAGGAACAGGAGACCTACTTTATATAGATAAAATGATTCTGAAAGAAGTAAAACAACGGAGAAAAAATTTGTCAATGGCAGGGGTGGATTATCGGAAGGCGTATGACATGACCCCACACTCTTGGTTAATGGAATGCCTTGCAGCCCTGAAAGTAAACCAAAATATACGAAATCTGCTAAGCGAGACAATGAAATCATGGAGAGTGAAAATGATGTGCAAAGATAAAATATTAGGGGAAGTAAGAATAAAGAGAAGGAACTTTTAAGGGGATGCCTTCTCACCTTTGTTGTTTGTCATATCAATGATTCCACTTACAAGCATCCTGAGAAAAGCAGCGCCTGCGTATGAGTTTTCATCAATTAAGGTAAAGATCAACCACTTACTGTATATGGACAATCTCAAGTTGTACGGAAAGACCCAAAAAGACCTAGAATCATTGATACCGACGGTAAAAATTTACAGTTCTGACATAGGAATGGAATTTCGTCTGGAGAAGTGTGCATCACTTGTCACAAAAAAGAGGAAAGATTGTTGAGACTGATGGCATTAATTTGCCAGATGACAAAATAATCAAGAATTTAAAATTAGACGAAAGATACAGTACCTGGGTTTCCTAGAGTTAGATTATATAAAGACGTCTGAGATGAAAGAAAAAGTCATTCAAGAGTATAAGCAAAGAATGAGGAAAGTGTTAGAGACAAAGTTGAATGGAAATAACATCATTTAAGCTATCAATACATGGGCTGTTTCAGTGGTAAGGTACTCTGCTCTCTTTCTAGACTGGAGGAAAGAGAGGATTCAAGGATTCGACAGACGTACTAGGTAATCAATGACAATGCACAAAGCGCTCCACCCAAAAAGCAATGTAGACAGGTTGTATATTTCACGAAATGAAGGTGGTTGAGGGCTTCTCAGCATTGAAGATACGATAGAAACATCAAAAATTGGATTAGAGATATACGTAAAGGAGAGCAAGGAACGACTGTTGAGTGCAGCTGAGAGATCGGACATGGAAGTGAAGGTAACAGTGAAACAATATAAAAATCAAAGAGCAGAAGAACGCAAGGAAAACTGGAGAAGAAAGTTCTGCATGGCCATTTTATTAGACAAACTGAGGAGATTGCTGGAGAGGAAGGGTGGAGATGGTTGAAAAATAGTGGCATTAAGAAGGAGACCGAGAATCTCATCCTAGCAGCCCAAGAACAAGCCATTAGGACAAACCTTATCAAAGCCAAAATCGACAAAACACAGGAGGACAGTAGGTGTAGAATGGGTGGTGAGGTTAATGAAACTATTCATCATCTCATCAGCGAATGCAGCAAAATGGAGCAGAAAGAATACAAGAATAGACATGAACCGGAAAGTGTGGTTGAAGTTGATACTTGCAAGGTACTGTGGGACTTTACCATCCAAACCGATCATGTTATTTAAGGTAGAAGGCCAGATCTAATTTTGATCAATAAGGAGGAAAACAACTGCATCATCGTTGACTTTGCCATCCCATAGATACCCGGATAGAGCAGAAGGAGAAAGAGAAAGTTGAGAAATACCAGGATTTAAAAGGAACGCCAGAAAATATGAAATATGAAGGTGACAGTAGTACCCATAGTCATCTGGGCATTAGGAACACCACCAAAAGACATCAAAAGAAGAATAGAAAAACTGGGAATTGATACCAGAGTTGAAAAGATGCAGAAGACTGTAATACTGCAATCTACACGGATCCTGAGAAAAGTCCTTGAAAATAAAGGAGACTTGCTGTCACCAATATCAAGCAGACATTACCGCTGAATGAATCGACATTTTATCAATAATAAAAGTAATAATAATAATTGCCTAGAGCATGCATTTATTTAGCTTGCATATTTTCACAAAGCCAATTGAGGTGACATTTACAATTGAGCCGAGATATCGGGAGATGCCTCTACAAAAAGGCTTTTCAAAGTAACCAGGAAACCAGTTTTAGTACATATATTAAATGTAACCAAAGCTATTGAAATGCACAGAAACCTCTTTTTGGGAGGGACAGCCACATTTGGGATAACGCTAGGATCTCTAATCTTCTATTGGAGAACCAATCTTGAAACTCTTAACTCTTGTCTACATTCCATATTCATATCGAATATATCATATGCAGAAGCATTATACGTTGCCAGGATTGATAAATTCAGAAATTAGAATGCAATTCATATATGACAGAATCTTGGAGAGTACGTAGGTCATTGAGTTAAGTAACGATGCAAGGAACGGGGTATAACCAAATGCACCATTCTTCATGTTACTGCTATAATGGTTCTGGATGGTCCAATAATGAACTCATGGCTGTAATCTCATACAGGTTTCCCCTTTATACTGTTTAGTTTTTGATCACATAAAATGTTCGCTGAGGCGCTAGCTACATATGATTTTAAGCTAGAGATGCCTATTTGCCAGGACTTAGTATCATTCCTTGAATGTTGTATAGAAATGTAGTTTGAGAAACAGTTTTTTTAAAAATCATTTTCGATTGTTTTAGCCCTTTGTTTTCCTCTGGATTGAGTAATGTTTGGGATTGCTTAAAGACGACAAATTTTTCATTCATACAGTCAAATTTATGTAAAGGTGCAAAACTTATGGTGGTTGGACCAACTTTAAAAAAGGTGCTCATGGTAGCACCTCCATCCAAAGATAAACAAAAAGAGTCCACTAATGTTGATGAAGGTAAATATCATTTGATTCAAACCTAACGCTCATCTTTTATGTTCAAACTTCGCCAATTCTGAACTTTTGTAAAACAATTTTTTTTGAATGTTTTTTTAAAACCAAAACTTGATGTGTTTAGAGAAATAAAGTAGCATGATCCTGTGTTCCTTCAGGAAAAAGCATCGCAAGATGAGGAGAGCTAAAAGGCTAAAAAACACCCCTACTCTACAAAGACACATTCATTCGACCTGGACAGCAAGACATAGCAATCATAACTCTCTAAATAATTAGCGGAGCAGCCTATATTTAAGGGCCGAGTTTGATTCACGTATTAGCACACTAAAAGAAAAGATTTTGTACACAGAAAGCAAAAAGACTTTGGTTCCAAAATTGAAAACCACCAAATAAAAGGAAACGATAAGGCTAAGCTCGTGCGGGTCGGTTTGTTTAGAAAATTAATTATGGCATGCCAGCATAGTTACTGCCATTGCCAAACTAGGGTAGGGTTTGATAGATGAAGTATTCAATAGCCTACACGTGTCAGTCTTGATGCGATAATTTTTGAATTAACAAGAATGAATCCATGCGATGCAACATTATCATAGTGTCTTGAGCCTGTCCCAATGTTTCCCAGAATGATGCTTGCTAAATCGGAAAATCTCTATGCTCAATCCGGTATAAGTACCCCTAACCCATAGGTCTTTAATCATTAACCTTAAAAAAGTATGTTTGGCAATCGCGGGCGATTAGAGGATGAGAGGATGATAATTAAAGCATTTGCCAAATTTCATATTTCAAGATCCTCAAAGCCAGAACCACCGGTCAAACTCACTCATATTCGTGTCACTGCCGATGACTCAAAGAATTACAATCAAACTTCATCTACAGGTAAGTTCGTTTAATTTTTTCAATTCTATTTCGTCTTCGACCCAGCTGTCTACAAAGCAGTACAAGGTTTAAAAGCTGTTATTGATAGATTTTCATAACACGTGTCATCCGGGCATATAAAGCCTAAAATATATGACAATAATTCCATACATAAACCCAGGCATAAAAGTACGCGAATAAGTAGGGCTATCAAAAGCCAAACATGAGAGTCTTGATGTAAAATGAAGATGTAAATAGAAAGCAAAGTGGATCTAAATTTAAGGTGAGCGCGGGAGATTATAAAATCTACGATAAGTTCTCTCATTTGTCCATCCTGCTGCCATCAAAATTTCTATCAAGTTACTACCAGAAGCAGGGGCGTTATGGCTCTAAGAATAGAGTCGGGAAATCTGATGAAAAGGGGGCCAATTCATCGTTGGACACCGCATTTACAGACCTAGCTAGTAAAGCAGGAAGACTGTAGAGGAAAGATAAAAAATAAATAAACATGTACCAAATCAATGAAGCAATGACATTTTTTTGAAAAGACTTCATGCAAGGGAAGTGAACTTAAAAATTTCACCGTTATTTTAAGCAATTTAATTGTCTAGGGTCCCCCAGAGACATCGCGACAATATTGGACACTTATTGTTTTTGCCCATTTTTTGCAAACTACAAGCTCCTATATTGTAAGATGACATCATATATGACATCATCCTATTTGCTTTAAAGCTCCATTAGAAAAGAATAGCAACTTTCTTATGCTGCAGTAGAAGAGTCCAGATATCCTTGAACCTGAAGGCAACAATTTTTAGGTATTTATATTGCAATAATCAATAATCAATCAATAATCAAAACCTTTTTTACAGATGGTTTTCTGTTCCTAGTTGAATACCGAATTAAGACTCAGTGGCGTGGTGGCTCCTAATTGGCTGAGGGGGCACCAGTCCTATAAGAAGCCCCTTAGAAAACTGCGTCCTTGGTACAACTCTATTCGAGTATGTAATGGTAAGGCTAGGGTGAGGTCCAGAAGAAGAGGAGATCTGTGGCTCAAATCCAATAATGCAAATAAGATAATGCAAGATAATATGCAAATATAAATCAAATCCAAGAACAACAATCCCAAATCAGCAGCTTCTTCTAGCGACCCCAGCAATACTGTGTCTAAGAACGTCAAACTATGTTACTATAAGTTGGGAAAGAGGTCATACTTTGGGAGGGGGGAGTAGCAAGTGAATCGAGGTAGGAATGGGGGTCTGGGGGCTTGGCATCGAGAAACATTTTTTCGGGCCACGCCCTTCAGAGCGTTAGAAAACGCTTCCTTTTTTGCAAACCACCGTAAAATGAGGAATATAAGATTCCTTACGTTTGATTATTTAGAGAAAATGACGAGAAGCATAAAATCCAATTCACGTTTAATCTTAGAGAAGCTGCATGTGGCGACATTTAGAGGATGAATCTTTTATGCTTTGCTTTTTCGTGAAAGCTTGAAAGTAACAGCAATTTCTGTGGAATGTGAAGAAGAAAGTCTCTTTAAATAGTTCAATCAATGCTTTAGTTTCAAGCGAAAACATATTCTTTCAGTTATACGTCGTAGTTTAAACAATAATTTTATGGTACATAGCAGTTACAAAGCAATAATGTCGCCTTCGCATTTTGATGAAGTGCGAAAAAAGTGCTTCTGGAAACAGTGATTTTTAATGGACTTTTCATAACATTTCCCATACGCCACATGATAATAGATTGAAATACTGTAGGCGCCTTTTCGAAGCGCTGTAGTCTGTTTTTACATATTTGCTTTCAGTGGGCTTTTTGCACCCCCGTAGACGAGTTGGGGTACCTTCGGCGCCCCTGTTTCTACTTTGCTGGGGGGGGGGGGGGGCACGTGCCCCCCGGCCACCACGCCACTCTTAAGACAAACTATTTATTTGCAATGTATATAAATTTCTAAAATAATTTTAGGATATAAAACAGCTAAAGATTAACAAGAGATACAGGATCAACAAAAGATAACTTGCTATGTGCAGATGGGGTAGGTACCATTTTTGCCATCCCAGTGTCGCATTTCTTTTTTAAATTTTTTACGGACTTTGTTAATTTTTTCTCTTCGCTTAGTGCATTCCACAAAAGACTCAATGCAAACATTCGAATCATGATATTCTTGTTTTCTTACTAGACAAAGTAAAAGCTAATGCCCATTTGAGATTCTAATTCTATCTAGTTCATACATTTTGCTTGTTAAACTAATTTCTGTTTGTAAAGCCTGCTTTTTTAATGTTCATTGTTCAATCAGAAAACAATATATCAATAAAAAACTGTACTTAGATATCAAAACTCTTTGAAAAAGGTGGCTTCGCTGAAAAGTTTATTGGAGGGCATGCAAAGAAAGACCGTGTTTAAAAAGCCTATGACTCCCGATAATTTAGAAAACAAAAGCATTCTTTGAAATCCGTTCAGAAAACTTCAATTAAGGGTTTGTAGAATTTTAATAACGATTTTTATCCCGTTCGGATTTTCGTTTGATTGTGACGTGGAAATTAAGCAGGACTAAATTTTGATCATGTATGAACAGCTTGGTTGCCACTATAATGACAGGCATTGAGTCATGGTAAATAGCCTTCATAGGGGTCTGTCTCCTTTCATGAGATCAGTCTGGGTTCAGTCGGTCAGACAACAGCCAAACAAAAATTAGGCTTCCATTGCCAGGCTCAAAAATAAAAATCATGTAAGCAGTTTGCATAACAAAAGTCTGATTGGCTAAAGCTATCATTATGACTAAGCAATTTTGCAAATTTTGGTGTACCCAAGCGTATTTAATTTTTTTATACCTACGCGTGGGAAGGAATATAGCCTTGTCCTATGTTAATCGCAGTGGAATCATGGTGGAATACACTCTTCATGCGTCTTTGTTTCTGAATTCCTGTTGCAAACGGTGGTATCAACAAAGGGTGTCTCTGTTCTGAAAGATTTTTCTGACCCAAAATCTAGGTGATCTCTTGAGCGACTTAGTGACATCGTCTTTTTTCTTCGTCGTAGCAACAGAAGTTGCTCTTAAGAATATTATAAAGGTGTGAATGAGGTGTTGCAAATATGATTCTTCTCCACGAATAGCAGTCTTATTTCTATCAGGGCCCTTAGGATTTAAGAATATCGTATTTGATCTTAAATCAAGAAAGGTAACTGTCCTGTTATCAGAGCGGGGAAGGGATGGATAAACAAACGTATGCATTTTATATTAATAGGAAGTTGAGTTACATTCTGTCTCTGAAAAGTGCTGTTATCATCTTAGATTGATGAACATTTTATTATAAAAGTGTCTCTTTATATCAAAAGAGTCCCCCCTTTTATCATGAGAATGTCCTCATGTTAGCGTGAAAGTGTCTTTTTGCGGCCCAAATAGTACAAAACAATGCCCTTTTCACCTTTGCCCTTCACTTTTTACACGTTTTTACAACCTTGACTGAACGACAATGTTTGTGTATATCCCCTAAATACCTGAGCATTAGCTCTACCTTTTTCTTTCACTTCGAAAAACGTAGCGTGTGATGATGCAGTCATTTCCTCGTTTATTGCACCACTTTTGTGCCTTTTAGCCGTCACAATTTATTTACCTAGGTGCTTTGCTAGACCTTGGTTTAATTTCAACTTAAAAAAGGTTTTCATAAGAAAATTGCCACTCCTGGCGTCTCATTTAACTGCCAATGTACAGTCTACTTCAAAAGAGAGAAAATTTGAACAAGATGTTTGACACATCAAATATCGTCATTAATTTTACAAAATTCACGAAGAGGGCCCACCGGGAAATCCCCCGGTTTCCCGCTTGGCCACAAAGCCACTGCAATAGGCGCAGTTAACAATTATAGCTAGTAAGCAAGTTTCTTAATTGCAGCGTTCTATTTACAGGAATAAATTCATTCATTCATTTCATTTTCATTTCAATTCATTTAATCCCTGAGAGTTCAGGAGAAAAACACAGCGTATTAAATAAGATAAATAAGACGCTATTCTTCAAATCATAATCATCATCCCTATGCAAAAAGGCTAAGCAAGAGCAACAGGCTCTCTATTTCGTATAGCCAAATATACTGATACTATAAAACTAAACAAGTTATGCAGGCCTTCGTCCTTTCCCAGTTCAACTAATGTCCTCTTACATGGATTTTCTATGAGAGACGCCTTTATAATAAGATAAATTATCTCTATACGATGGCATTAGGAATCGCCTATAAAGATAAAAACTTTGCTTTTACAACACTTTTAGAAAAGGGCAATGACGGTAAATTCACACAAAAAATCTACAGCTTCTGATGAATGAGATGTATAAGACACATAGTAACCCCAATCGAGTAGTAAGGAAATAAAGCAAATAGTCGTTTTGGTATGTAAGCATTAAAACATTATCTAAATTATAAACTTAATATGTAAATACTTAATAAACTTAATACTTATGTAAAGTATCTAAATATTTGTCTAAATTAGCTTGTACATAAATTTTATGTATATAGTTATTTCATACGAGCCTGCTGTAAATAATTTGATTATTATTATTATAGGTGTGTTTCGAGATGAAAATTGGAGTTAGTACGAGGAGGTTTAACTTGAAAACAAATGACTTCAAAGTCGTTTAGAGGGAAATCAATTCTACGTTTATGGTAAATGGGATTATTCACATAGATAGTGTAACACTGTGGAATGTTTGTTGAAGTTGTTCCTCTGGATAGCAGTTCCCCGGGGGCAAGTGGGGTTAAGCCTAGTTCAATTGAGGGCGAGAAAATTAATTCCTAGGTTTTGTATCAGCACTAGCATCTCATAAAAGTGAATAAGAAGATTATTTATAATCAGAGATGCAATTGACAAACATGATATGAATCCAAGTTGCCAAGCTGGAAATGAATAAGGAGAGGCCTTTGCTATGATCAACGTGTTACTTGTCATGATTACTGTTATCATCAACGACAACTGCGTTTGCATCTGCTCCAATAGTGCAAGTGTTCTCATCCATGAATGACCTGCTTAGAAATATTTTATGCAAACAGGTGCTTGCCTTCGTTATTTCAAAAGATGCTGGAGATTAAATTTTGAAATACCATCTTGAGGTGAACAGTTAGCTGGTGCAAAAACGACAGTTATTTCAATAATTTACTGTGGTATCTCATTGTGGATCAAAAATATCTTCAGCAAATAAAACTAATACATACAAGGCAAAATTAAAACCTACTGTATTGATAGCTAAATCCGGTGCAGCTGCTAAATACAACTTTGAATTTTCTTGCAAATAATGCTGGAACTGTTTGTAGTTTGTAATACATTTGAGCCTTTTGTAAATTGGGCACTAGAAAAACTTTTCACCTTTTGCAGCAGGGAAATTTCCAAACTACGGTTAGAACATTGGTTTTCTCAATATGGTAGCAGCAATGTCTTAAATTACGTAAGTGAAAATTTATTATGAATATTATGAATAATATTATGAAAAAGAAAAGAAAAATCATTTTAAAAATCGAAAAATAGTTAAGACTGGTAGCCACTTTTAGCTGCTAGCCATTAGAGAGCTGCGAACGAAATCCACATACTTGTCATTTCATCACACAATCAAATGTAAGAGCTCTTATATACCTCAATTTAACGTAGCTTCTTATTATTAAAGTAGACAGGAAATCCTTGAGGTTAGATTAATTGCGTAGTCAGGAGGCGTTAAAAATTTCATTTTCCCTCTTCTATCAAACAGTGCAAAAAGGTTCTTAGGAGAAAAGAAATCATTGTCATGGCACGTATCAAACTGTCTATACCATGGCATGGTTCCATATTTTACCGTTTGACCTTACCCTAAGATCAGTCATGCGTTTGATTAAAGGAATTTCAATGGAACGCCAAAGGCAACAGGCCAGGGTAACTTTAAGCTGAACAAAAAGGGAAAAGGCAACTTACCTTATTACTTGGAAACATATGAGAGCCATGGCTTCCGTTCTTAAAATCTATTTGACCAGGGAAAGATTCCGCAATTTGGAACTCATGAAATAGAAACAAATTTAAATTGGAAGGCTGATAATCTTTTAAGTAAACTGAAAGTAAACCCTTTATAATCAAATTGCTTTGATGCTAACTCCACAAACCATAACCAATATGCACCGTGACATTGAATATCACATATCTTTATGAAGATTAACATGTCAAATAGTTACCGCCATATAGTGCTAAATTTTCAAGATGGTACTGTATATCCATACTTTCAATGATAATATCCCGTTATAGATATATATATATATTAACAATGCCATTGAGCATCAGTTGCATATACTTTCTTATAAATGGTTATCCATGTAGATTGCCGGCTATTTTTCGGTCTTATCCAGAGAGATTTACTTTGGCCGAGTTAGTGTAATCAGGGCAGAAAAATTTGCAAATGTTTTAGTTAAAGAGGTTCAAAATTTTTTATTTCTTAACTCTAGCAAAATGCTTCTAAACCAAGTAAAAGCTTCACCAACTGGTCACCATTTTAAATATTTAAGTGCATTACAAAGCAACGCTCATACCTACGGACCAACCATTCAATCCTTCCCTGGGCCATGACGCCCTATAGCACCATTCTAGTTTATTCAACAACAGACATGTATCAATTATGATTGCCTATATGCCAGTCCTAAATCAGTAACTTCAAACATGGCCTCCAGAATCAAAATAATATAGTAACTTCAAATACCTTAATGTTAGATCTTTCTCTTGCCCAGAGTCTTGCGTTATCAAACATCTATCGCAAAATTAGAAAAAAATATGATAAGCTTGTGAAGGCTGAAATTTAAAATGAGAAGTATCATGTACAGTGCTGCGTTAACAATGGAAATGTCTAAAGAGGAAAGACTGCGTGGGCTTCAAATTGCATAGATGTCTCATCCTATGTAAATGTATATATTTATAGGTGGATTGGTTGCTTGACTCCGGTGACGGTGAAATTTACAATTGGGTAGCACCCTTATGGTCAGTATGTATATATTTAGATATTCAGAAAAAAACTTCAACTTTTAAACGTTTCGACTTTCGTCTTCATCAGTAATGACCTTTCCAGAAACATACAGCGCATATATAATCAATAATTAAAAAGAACAATTTACAATTAGGAAGGAACAATAAAAACTGAGAACAATTGAAACCTAATACAATGGATAACATCGAAGTCTAGCAAGTCAAGGCGAAGCAAGACTTTTGATTCAGAAAATAACAAAAATGAAGTTAGTAGAGCCGCTTTGGAAATAAGTAACAACAAAGCAGCTGGAGATGATGGCAAAGGGAATGAGATGATAAAATATGGCCAGGAAGAATTACACCAAGAGATAGCAAAGATACTGTAGAAATATTCGAAATACATAAAAATGAACTTAGCACAGATGAAGCCAAGCTAAGCCAAAATACCAGAGTGACCCGTTGAAGAATCTTCGAACAATTATTTTGCTAAATAAAATAAGGAAAATACCGATTGAATATTACAATTGGCAGGATACAGGAAAAGGTTGACAAATATCAATCAGCCTATAGGAGATGTCGATCATTTTCCTCCTCGATGTTGTTTGGACAGATAGATTTACAGCTGCCAAAGCGTTATTATATAAAGGCCTACAGGTTAATATCATTGGAATCTATATGAGCAGCGCCTTTGAAACCATGTAACAAAAGCCATTGATGAAAGTTCTTGAAACAATACTAAACGATGAGGAACAAGAGTCGAAAACTTTTGAGTGACAAATCATTCTTGATAAGGTTTGGAAGACATAAGAGAACAAGTGCGAAGATAAAATATAATTTGGGAACATTCTTTTAATATAGCTCTTGTGAATGCGATTTTTACGAATAAATTTGAATGTTAAAAACAGATGGAAAGATCAAGCTTACCAACAGAAAAAATTTATGGTAATGATAGAAATTTCTTAAGTGAAGACAGGTCCCACTCTGCAGTATTAAAAGAAATTTCTCCATACTTTCTAAACGCGACAATCCCTTTGATCTTCTTATCCACGAGAGCAATCTTATACAAGGGGACCGACCTTCACTTAACTCCCAACAGTCTTCCATCCCTCTGTCCTTATTTTGATCTTATCTCACTGCTTTCATCGTTTTTGTTAACATCTTGTTTCTCCACTTTATTCTTCACATACCCACTGTCTCTACAAGCCCCCTGAAAATTTCTCTATAGTTGTTTATCGTGTTTTCCTCTCCTCTATCTCTATAGTTCTTCCATGCCTATATTAGCCCTATTTCCTTCCATACATGTCTCCCATGTGCATCTACGCACTTTCCTATAGTACTTCCATGTCCTTATTAGTCATATACCTTCAAAATAAGTCCTTTTATGTATCCACGTGTTTTCCTGTTACTCCAACTATATTTAATGGTATTAGGCCTTGGGATACACACACTCTTGGTTACTGATAGTGACTCTGGTCAGAGTCGAATCGTTTAATATCGGATTTGTCGAACTTGGAACGTCATTTAACATCTGATTTGTCACAAATGTCTTAACTGGAATGCCGTCATTATAAAAGTCATTATAAAAGTTTATAGAAATGTCTATTATTGTCGTCGTCCTCATTGTGAATTTGTTTACTAAGCTGCATTTCCCGAAGTCTAAAAGAAATTTTTAAAGATTGCCTTGGAAGATAAAACCTGAGGGAAAATGATGAAAAAACAATAAAAACTGTTATAAAAAATCAAGATAAAGGTGAACAGTGGAGATGGAATAAAAAGAATAAGAAGTTTGTCAACAAAATAAAATACATAAGCAAAAGGAGTATGGAAATACATGAAAACCCTAAAGCTTACACTGAACACAAAGAGAAAAATATTACAAAAAGATCACAAAATATTAAGCTATAAAAGTAATAAGAGCGGTGTTGCCCGTTGTGTCCTCAGCGTTGCAAATTGAAATAAATCCTCAAAAAGATGTCAAAGTAGAAAGCAATTGTACCTAGGTACCTTGCTAATCAGCCAAGTTGGCGCCAAGGCATGATGGGCGACATCACTCTCATCATAAAGAAAAAAACATTTACGCGAAAGAGAAAAGGTTTACACGAGAAACATTTAAAGGAGGAAGTTAGTAACTTATTGGAAATGTTCTGAAGCCTGAATATATTTTAATGTTGCCCTTAGAATGTCTGTATTTGAATCATAAAGTACCTTTTCGTGACCATAAAGAAGCATTTGCACTAGTTCTTTGATTGGAGGGTTTTATAGGCCATGTTGATGAAATATTGCAGCAACGCTGTTGAGAAGATCGTGTCTGAGTACACCATGGGCACTGCCGAGCAGCAATTTGACGACGTTTGAAAATTTGAAGACGTTTTTGATCTCGAATGCCGAAGACTGTTTTGGAGGGTGGACGAATGAGTCCTAGTAGTTGTTTCTTGAAAAATTTCACAGAGCGGGATTATCGAATTTTTCCCATTCCGACTTTCAAGTTTTTCCCATTCTGATAAGAAGTTTGGATAGAAAGTTGATTTGCATCTCTCTGGTCTTGCACCTATTTGCTCTGTTTTAGCTCGCCTGCGCAGATTGTAGTTTGCCGCTTGACGTTGAGTTAAAGGACTTGTTGTGTAGTCTGGTGTTAGGTTGCTACTCTAATAAAAGAGAACGAGACGTCTGCTCCAACGACGGAGGTCGAGCGACTCCCAGCCAAGTCCATCATATATTTTCATGCAATGTGCCAGTTACTGCTAACGCAGCAGAATATTGAACAGTCTCAAGTTTCTCCATTTGACTGGTTAATTTAAAAGTATGACGCAATTCATACATTTTACGGGGGATGTGATATATAACGTCACCATAATCCAAGTGTGGCCGGATATAAAGTTTGTGCATTTCATTAAGGGTGTGTCGTGGTAAATATTTTGACAGGAATCTCAACGTCCCTATTCCGTGTCTTATTTTAGAAATGATTGACTTGATGTCGCTAGCGAAGGAAAATTTAGAATCTAGTATGATTCCAAAGTGCTTTTGTTCCCGGGCGTTCTTTACAAGGGCATCATTAAAATATGGGCCAGTGATTCGTTGGAATTTTCTTTTGTGAAAAGATCACCTCGACTGTTTGTTTGTTGCGTTCAGGAATAAAAGACATTCCCCATAAGTGCGCCCAAAGCCTAATAAGATTCAGATCATGGTTCATATTGAGGGCAGCTGCATGACGATCGTGAACAGCGGTGAATATCGACGTGTCATCCGCAAATAGTTTCAAATTACACCTTAAACCATCTGTCAAGTCATTAATATAAATGAGAAAGAAAAGAGGACCCGGGATAGAACCCTGGGGAACACCAGCTGAGATGGAACCCCGTGTCTTCTATCACTGAGAAAACTTTGCATTCAAATCAGTATTTTACCTGTAATACCACATTGACGCAGTTTGTAAACAAGACCCTGGTGCAAGACCCTGTCAAAAGTCTTTGAAATGTCGAGATAAACCTTACGTACATCAAGTGCTGTAAATACGGAATTGACGATTGACAGTGACTGGTTGAACAGTCAACTCTCCTGCACGAAAATCTGACAGATTTTGGTCTAATAGATCGTTCGTGCTCAGGTGATGATAAAGCGAATCAAAGATACGTTTTTCTAGAAGTTTACCAAAGAGAAATAGGGCGATAGTTGTGTTTTAAGGCTCTTACTGCTCTTCTTATGGATGAGAACTGCATTGGCTTGCTTCCAAACTTAGGGGAACACACCTTGGGTCATACAGGACTCAAATATTAACCTAAGGGGCAGAAAGAGTGCACCATCTCATATCTTTATCATTCGAACTGAGATATCATCCAAGCCATGAGCCTTGTTTGGACACAAAGACCGTATGATTTTCCAGATCTTCTCATCAGAAATAGAAATGCCAGTGACAGTGAAGTATTGGATATTGATATCGGAGGAATTTCGCTGCCAGTATCGATTGTGGTGTACTGCTTTATGAAACAATCATTAAAATTTCTGCAGTAAAATCAAACACAAATATATCGTTTTCTAACAGAGGAGGTATTATGGGTATTTTAGCTTTATTCAAGATTTCATTGATCAAGCACCAAATTAGTTTTTTTTACCTGTTTCAGGGTTCGAAAACATTCTTCCTATTTTCGTTAACTATTTCTCCTTAGCATCCTCAGTTGGTTTTGACCCATGAGCTATCATATAAGTTATGGCCTCCGCTCTATCTTCTGGCTGCCCATTTCTGATGAAAGTCTTATGAGCCCTATTCGTCTTCCCAATGAAGATTTTAATTGATTGTATTATCCAAGGTGCCTGGCCAGACCTTACCGTGATTATTATTGTTTAAGTTATTAAGCATAGATATTAAGATATTAAGCATGTTTTCATTTAGATATCTAACCTGAAGATTAGGACATGCGATGTCTGATAAGGTATTTTCCCAAGGAAACATTTTAATAAATTTTTTTATTGCAGTAGCATTTGCACTATAATAAAACCAAATCTTTCGTCTACACGGGGGTGGCGACAAGTTCTTACACTTTACTTCCCATCGATAATCTGATGGTGAATGTTCTCGTGTAAAGAGGGATGTACACCAGACTCAAGGAATAAATTTGGCTGATCAGTGAAAATAACATCGATGCAAGATCTTGAGTTTCCAATAAAATGCATTGATTCATTGATTAATTGATGAAGCCCAAGGTCATAGGTAGATGGTTCGAAAAGTTTACCCTCGTCATTTCGATATCATCCTCCCACCAGTTTGTAGAACGGCAGTGAAAATAACCAGTAATAATGACACAGTAAGGATTTCCATCAGACATCCTGGACAACATGAGTTCAAAATTATTCATTAAATCCTGGAATTCAGTTTGGCTCTGACTAGGACTCCGGTAGAGGATTGCAAAAACGTATTTTTCCTTGTCAAGCTGAACTTCCCACAATGCATTCAGGGAGGGTAGCCAGGTCTGGCCGGGTCCTTGCAGGGAATAAATATTCGACATAGAGACCTAAACCACCTTCTTTTACATTATTCAGGTGGTTGCTTTTGAGAAAAGAGTAACCAGTGAGATCCAGTTTGCTTTCATCGACAGTGCTATAAGGTGGGTCTCAACTATACCTATCAAGTAATAATTATAAACTGAGTTGTACTTTTCGAAAAGAGAGACGCGTGTAAAGTCATGTGCACAAATACTATTTAGATCCCAAGAACAAAAGTTGAAGGTTTTTTGCTCTGGACCAGGGTTAGTCTCAATGTCGCCAATTCTCAAAATTGTCTGATAAGTTGTCCATTGCAAGTGAAGCGTGTGGCACATTAAACACGTTGCATAGAAGTAGGAATATCTGAAAGCTAAGCATTTCAAAGTGCAGCGAGGAGAGCCCTTTTTTCTTTTTAATGTAAAGATTGCTCCTTAACTCGCTTCCCTAACTTTCAATTCATTGATCAGTCGTAGTCATTTGGCTTGTAGCTTACAGCCTGATTAGGACTTAGAGCTGTTTCTTCTAATGACGGAAAAACTTTTTGTTACCTTCCAAATACAACAGCCGTTATTATCAAGTGTATATCTGAGGATCATTGATTGTATTCATAACAGGAATTCATTTAAGTGAACCTAAATAATTTTAATAACTATTGTCACAAGGCGTATACTTCGCCCAACAACATAAAGAAGAGCGATCTTAGGCAAAGACTATGCAGCTCAGATGTTTTCGCTATAAAAAAGTGCTATTCTTGCAATTACTATCAACCATCATAAAATCCAACAGTTAACCAGTTTATTAACGCTAACCATCTTTATTGTCTTATGATGACTCGTGAGCATAAAGAAACTCAGGTATGATGAAAATCATGGAAATGCCATTTTCTATCATTGTCAAAAGTTTAAACTCATGGTTTGAAAACTGAATATCCGCCGGGCTGCTTACATCAAAAAAAAATTTTTGGGATGTTTGATTGCTTGTCATGACGAATGATGAACAAAATTTGCAAGGCATCTTGGATGAAAGAAATTTTGGTGCAGGTTACAAACCTGTTTCTCTAAAGCTATGATTCGACCCTCTGATTTCTCCAGTTTCTGTAAAAGTGTCAGCCTCTCTTCGATCTCATCCAGCTGCTCAAAACTGAACTTGCTTGGCCATTGCCGATTCAGTAAAGGCATATCTTTTCGATCAATCTAGAGCACGTAAATAAATTTTAATCTTTTTAAATCAATATAGAATGCAATTAAAAAAGTGCTCTAGGGCACGATTTCGGAAATATCCTGCTTTCAATTTACTTGAATGAGTTAGATAGGTAGGAAAGTCAATCAATTATTGACAAGGCTTCAAACGATGCGGTTGATTATCATTTTCGAAAAGTACATGCTAAACTTATTACATCTCTGCAAAATAGGACTCATAATGTATGAATTCAACATCAGTCTAAAAACTCATCCCTTTTGAAGAATGAAGAACAATATATAGGTACAATATTGTTGCAATACTTCTCGTCTGTACCAGTGTCTATCATTTGGGCAAGAAAAGCAAGCAAAATCGCGAATTCTCAGTCAATAAAGACCTGTATTTCACAAAATCAACATGCAAAGTTTGCGAAGAGTTGTTCCTACTTTTATTGCATGTAGCTCTATGACCAACCGGGAAATGACTAACATAGAGCTATTAAGACCTTTATCTTCAAATATGGATCATTAGGGTACTTACCGTACAGCACATTTTTACAAAATTTGACGTCATATAGACAAAAAGAAGTAGGTGTTAATTATTTTCATTTCACTATAGAAAATTATGCGACAAAATGGCTCCTGTCACTGTCTACAAAATCTTGAACAACAATCTCCATCACAAGCAGACACATTACCGCAAACTATAGATTACGTAAGATTAAGTACGCTGAATTAGATAGTTTTTCCTGAGTTACAATTTTTGGTGCCAACTAAATCCATCTGGTTATTGATAGCAAGTGCAATGAAGGAGCTGATGAATTAAAATTAAGCCTTCCCAGCGATGAGTCCTAGCTTTGCTACCTTATAATTGAATCCTTTTGACTATGTGTAGCATCAGCGCAACAACAATGAGGCATGATAAAAGTAAAAAGGCAAATACTAAACTACAAGCTGACGCTAAGAGCAGGGTATTTGCACCTAATACAACAAATCACTTGAGGTAGGAGGGAATTTAACGGCATTGGCACACCCTTCTATATCTTTTTTTGTTGCCATTATCTTAAACTAAGTCAGAAGGAACCTAGTTCTATAATCAAAATTCTACATTGTGAAAAATATTTTGCATAAGCTTACTCTTGGAGATACATGCATGAGACGTAAACCAGGTTTATCGTAAAAATAGCAATCAAAATGGCAAAAAACGGCGATTCTTCCATTGAGCTTCTTCATAGTAAAAATGACAATAACCGAAGAATTTAAAAATTGCACCTTTCATATTGTTATAAAGCCATAACCAAAAGAATAATAGCAAACCCAATGTGCGAACTAAATGGGACAAGTATCCAAATGTTCAGCAATGTTCGTATAAAACAGGGGAAAATTTGCAAACTTAAGTCTCAAAGGTACAATGGTATGTAGACCTTCGTATTTTGGTAGATAATCAACATCTACACATATCCGACAACTAAATTGAGACAAAGGCATGTTAGTTCAGTCTATCAGTAGCGTTGAAAGTAAACTTTGAGATGCGTTACTTCATAGCATTAATTAGCGCTGTTCCAGTAACAATAAAAACCTTCTTGCTGGTGTAAAGTTTGAAATAAGAAGAAACTATAGGTTTTGTCCTTTGACATCATTAAAAGATGGATCGGATGTTCTCAACTTCACAATTTTTCCATATGTAATGACAAATAGAAAGAGTCACCAAGGGTCCAGAGAAGATGTCTCGATAATTCATCAACTTTGGATTTTCTTCGTTATTCAATAAAATTCGGCGAGTCTTCCACAACGCTTGGATGTTTCACTATCCATAAACTATTCTGTCTATTTTCAGTTTCATTCCAAACCTTTCCAGAGCAGCAGGTCAGTTATCTCTGAAAAGATCTTTTTCATTGTTGCTTGAAAGTGAAGAAATTTGAACTTTATAAAGAATTTTACAAAAAAAATTATTGCACCTTACCTTACCCTCTTGAATACAAACGTTCATGGCTCTTGTTTGGACTTCTTCTGGTGAGTTGGGATAAAAAAAAGAAATTCTAAGAAGGTAGAGAAAGTGGAACTTTCAGTTAGATTTTAAAAGGTACCAAAACACAATGGGGTATTTTATGCACATCTGTCACATACTTCTTAACCCATTACATCCGCGGAGATTTCAAACAAATATTGACCGTCCTGTATTTCAATAACGATGGATTTTGCAGGTCCTACACTGCCTTTGTAATTGATGGATTTTAGTGAATCCACATACTCCCACGACTGAGCAACAATATGAATCCCTAGGTTTTCCGTACTTGGAGCAGCCCCAAATGCGTTATGATGTATATGCGGATTTGGTTGGTCTTAGGCTTGCTGGATTTCGTAATGTGCAAGCTTCTGAAGAAGGATTTCATAATCCACTGTGTCAACAGCTTTTTTCAAGTCAACAAACACCACTCCCACACATTTTCCAAGATTTAAACCACCGCACCAGTCATCAGTGCATTTTAAACGAGCAGTGATAGTTGGATGAAGTGCTCTGCACCAGGATTGTCTGGATGCTAAAAGACCTTTTTGCTTAAATACTGGTAAAGTTGATTATAGATTAATTTTTCGAAGAGCCTTGAGTCGACAGGAAGAACTGAAATCGATCAATAATTGGATTCTGTTCTTTCATCCCCATCAGGAATTCCCATTTCTCAATAGCTTTGTTTAACATGTAAACTAAGGAATTGTCAATGTATGGTAAGGCTAGTTTGATAAGTAACTAGAAATATTGTCGATTCCAATGCCCTTTGATGCTTTTACTTTAGCAATGGTATTTTTGATATGCTGATCTTTTATTTCATGAAAGCAAAAGCTTGAATGACTTTCATTTACTGTGCAGTCACCTCTCACGAGAGGCATAGGAGATGTAATCATTAATTAGATTAATACTCAATGGTTGGTTTAGCCAGTGCTGAAATAGCATAAGCACAATGGTATTGGTATTGTGCGCATATTGTAGCACGATTTATTGCAGTAAATGAATTGAGATGACCGACCCATCTATAGGCATGACGAAGATCATAGGAAATGTGTTATGATATAATAGATTATATAAAAAGATTAAGAACCTGATAGTTTGGCTTTTGGTTGCGTCGATTGGGTAGAATTTGATTCCAGTTCAACGATTATCTTGAAAAATAATGAAAAGTTTAACAAAATGAATATTCACTGCAGTGGAATTCTCCATGAACGTGAAAGGCTGAAATCAATTGCCTTCAAATCTATTCAAGCATTGCAACAATAAAACAATACAAAAACTGAAGCAATTCAGCAACTGCAGCAATCATTTACTGGTAAAGACTATTTCAAAAGTTTGACTTTATGTCCAAAGCTCGTTAGATATACATGAATAGCACTCTTTGCTTCGAGGGTAGTTGGTAATTTCAGTGTAAAAATTTATGGCTGGTATAATTAAGACTTGGTATTATTGAATGACACGAACTGAACACCGCCACTTTAACAAAGCCATCAAATACAAATGAATCAGGACTGACAAGCACGACATTCAATAAGTCGAAGGGAAACAAGATTTAACCAATATAGCAAAAAGCCAGAATTTTACATATTCCAAACCAAATTATATCACCAATTGATCATTGTACTGGGCAATGATTTTGAATCAGGAGCTCGGTGCCTCGGATTAAACCATTTCTTAAAAAGGAATATCTCCAGATCCTTGTAGACAGATAATCTTAGAAATGATGCACCGGAAGCCAAAATGTTTCTGATAAATGAGAATCCGTTAAGAGCGGTGCTGAGAAATATGGCAATTCACCGATTACGACATACTTGATTGTCCAAGAGCTTTAAGTAAATGATAGGAGATGCTCTTAAATGCCCACAAGCGAAAATGCGCGAAATTATAAACCATAAGGAGAGATAAATCATTAAGTATAAAAGTATGCGCATCAGTAAACTATTGCGTTCTTTAACTCACACTAGTTAACTTTGGTGCTACTGTAAAAATTGGATGAACCATCTGAAATATTAATTAAATTAATTCATGTTCTTTTGGGAGCCCCCTGCTGATATATTAATTCAATGTGTGTAAATGTGGAGGAGCAAACGAAGTTCGGTTGAAATAACGATATCAATATGTAATCAAAAAATAGAATATTTATAAAACGATATATGGTAAATTAGAATATTTCTAACATTCTCTTCCGTCCAATAACCAATGCGTTCATATCTTCAACATCTTTCCAATAATCAATTATCACGAAGTGCCGCCAGCGCCTAAACAAGGGCGCTGTCATAATTTGCCTTCGATAACGTAGACCTCTGTACAATCAATTATCAACTTCTGCAAAAATTCTGGTAGTGGAGCCGACGGCTAAACAAAGGCGCTTTCAGTTCCATCGAAGTGAAATTCATAGTTGTGCATTGACACTCAAAGTTCTTTGCGTTAAATGTGCATCGGCACTAAGTTCTTTTTTTATTTGGTTTGCTTCGGCAAGATGAACCTTTTTGAAGACTTTTTCTTTTTTTTGGGCCTTGGCCCGATGGAAGCGATCTTCCGACTGTTTTCTACAAAACTGTAGTCTTGCAAAAAAAACGAACGTGTGCAAAACCCCTATGCTTCAATGACCCTAATTATCCAAAACAGTGGAAAACAGAAAAAAGTGATCCTGCCCTTGAAGTTGCTACACTTGAAGTTGATGGGAGTCTAAGCAATGATAGTAATAGTATTGCAGAATCTATGAATAATTTTTCTGTAGGATTGGCAATAACCTTCGTAGCAAGATACCTGAAATACCTAATCCACTTTGATTCCTCGGTTAACCCAAAAATTTAAGCTTTGAATTCAAGGCAATCTATATGCGCCAGAAAGAGAAAATTTTTGGCACATTTAAAAAATCTAAAGGTTCTGGTGCTGATGGTATTGCTAACTATTTTTGAAAGTTAGGCTTGCCTGTAATTATTGAGTCACTTTGTGACATATTTAATCTTTTGATTGCAACTGGTGTATTCCCAGAAAGCTGGACAATTGCTAGAGATGCCCCCATTTTCAAAAGTGGTCAAACTAACGATCGAACTAATTATAGACTGATTTCAGTACTTCCGATTGTTTCCAGAGTTGTCGAAAATTTGATTTGTAATCAACTTTATGACTACCTTGACAAAAATTTAAACTCCTTTTTTCCACGCAGTCTGGATTTAGGTTCTTGCACTTTGTATTTACTTGCCTGCTTTAATGTACAAGTGTCTGGTATCATGACATCAATAAGGGTCAGTATACGGCAATGATATTTGTTGATCTCGAAAATCATTTGACACCGTAGGCCAAGAAATTCTTCTTAAAAAACTGGAGACAAGTTTGGTGTCATGTATGGAGAAGTATGGTGTACGTTTATGATAATGCATGGTTTGCATCTATCTAACAGAGTGCAGTTTTGCAGAGTGAATGGAAAGTCCTTGAGGCTTGATGACTGGCACGTTATATATGCGTGTGCTAAAGTATCTCGTGCTTTAGGGTTTTTAGTATGCTAAAAACTGCTTCCCCAGGAAACTCTTATCTATATCTATAGAGGTATCACTGAGCCATATTTTCGTTACTGTAGCACCGTGTGAGGGAGCTGTGGGGAAACCAGGTTTCTTACAATGCAGAAGTTACAAAATCGTGCAGCCAAAATAGTGACAAATAGAAGATATTATGCATCTGCTGGTGCTTTAGTTGAAATGGTTAACTGGCCAAATATCTCTGAAATTATTAAACGGGAGACAGTGATCATGGTTATAAGTCTATGAATGGTCTTGTTCCAATGTACCCCTCAAATATCTTTTCAAAAAACGTTACTTGAGACAGTGTCTATTTAAAAAATTCTGATATTGATTTCCGAGTGCCTCTATCCAAAACTGCTAATGGGCAGAAATCATTTGCCTATCGGGGGGCTTACTCTTGAAACAAACTTGAATCTGAAGTTAAAAAAGCACCCTCTGTATTTGCATTTAAACATAGACTTTATTATCTTTCTTTTCCTATGTTATCTTTCCATTATTGATCATCCATGTCTGTAAGGACGGTGTACAGCTCGGTGCTCGTAAGAAGAGCACTACCAAGGACTTCTTTTAATAAAACCTTTACTGATTTTACTATTTTTTCCCACCATCCAACTCTCCGTGGAGATCTCTCTTTTATAAACTTCCACTAAAACTTCACAGAAGCAAGTTCTCTAAAACTCGATTTTGATCTATGTCTTCCTTTCTTCTGATCTTTGATGATGTAAGAGCTGTTGCAGAGTGCGACCAGCAGCTTTGAATGTCTTAGCATTGTCAGAGGATGACTGACACAATTCTCTGCAATTTACCATCCTACGAAATGCTTGCAGGAAATCATCTGGATTAAGGCTATTCGTTAGCTCTAAATGTGTCATACGTGATGATGCACACGTGAAAAGGCAAATACGTGATTTTTTGACATATTTCTTTGCATTAGTGTATAGTGGACCAACGATGTTCACAACAAAATGTGTTAGTTAAAGTGAAGACTTACTATTTCTGTTGGCAAGTTCCCAATTTTTTAAAATTTGCTTGCCATTACTCAATGCTTGTAACTCATCCTTGTATGTATCTGATTGCATCCTTCGATAGCAATGCAATTCTGCTTCTTGAAGTTCTTCTACAGATGTACCATGCCATGGTTGCTCTTGTTTGGAATTGCTGTGTTGTTTTCTTGAATTGTGGAACATGCCATGCTTATCACTGACTCATCTGCTTCAATGACACTAGACCATTCCTTTGATGATAAATTTAACCATGATCAACAGTTCCACCATTTCTCTGTTGGATGAAGATCTATGCAGGTTAAGCCACATGTTGCACAATCTGCAGGGCTTTCCTTCCCTGGACAATAACGCCAATGATCTGGAATGAACTTTGACTGAACGAAGGTGCTCTCTTCTCTGGTTTAATTTCTTGGAAAATTTCATTTGCATTACTAGCCCATTTGTTCAATTGAAAACCACCCAATTTCATCATAACAGATAATGAACATGGCAGCTCTATTGCCTCATCAGTATTCTCAGCGCCCATCAGGTAGTCGTCGACAAGAATATTTTGTGAAATTTCTCTTGCAGCATCTGGAAACTGTTCTTTACATCTTTCAGCATGATTTTGTACCATACTCATAGATAAGAAAGGACTGCCTTTCACTCCAAATGTAACTCTCTGCATCCTTTAAACATACTGTGTAATAGCTTCTGAATAATCGTGTTGTTTGATTTCATCAAGCTTCAACTTGTTCTCTACACCTTCAAGCTTTAGAACAGCGTGATGGGTTTATCTCTCAACTCTGGGTGATTGCACTTCCATATGATTTAAACTAAATATCTCTGGCCATCAACACTAATACCTTCTTTTGGTTGTGCTATTGTATCAATTTCTTCGATTGATTTTGTCTGAGCTTTATCTTCAACTATACGATTGATTCTAAATCCCAAAATGCTTGAGACTCATAGATCTTCCACATCAACTGTTGAGAACGTTTTAGTGGTTGTGGCTACCTGCGGTCCTTCAAATGAATCACATAAATTCCAAGCTAACTTGTAACTGACGGCTTTTGGCTCATCACAGCATCTTCCTTTCTCAATTTTACCTTCAATGAATTCATAATAGTAATCAGCACTAATTAGTATGTCTATTTACTTTTGTGTGTATCAGCTCATAAATTGTGTCGATTTCTAATGATTAAACTTCAATCCATTGGTATTAAATCTAACTCTTTGCATTTCCTTGATTTAATCGTATTTCCTCCAAGGGGAGAAATACTCAACGTTTCCTCAAAATTGAATTTTCTGAGAATCATCATTTGTCAGAAAGACTGATGCTGCTTGAAGTAGTATTTGTTTCGATGTGTTCAAGGCTGCTCTTAATTCGTAGATTGCTCCAACTTACTCATTTTGATTACCTTCTTGATGACGCCAACGATTGTGTTTTCTTCACATCCCTGCTTTATGACTTCAATTTGATGGTTTTAGTCAATTGAAACAACACTTATCTTCTTTTGCAACCCCCCCCCCCCCCGTTTTGAGTGCACATCTTCTATGCAAAATTACGCTGCACAGTTTCATGGCCTGACTTTTTGAAAAAACACACTTGCTGTTTCTTGCCTGGCATACATTTCCTATTAATCCTGAAGCGGAAAAAATTCCTTTCTTGTTGAAATGATTGACATTATGCCTAATGAAGCTTTTACTGGTATTATGACCAATTGAACTGCTCTTGACAAAACAATTGTGATTTCAGTATTCTTAAGATCTGACACTTGAAACTCTCTTCTCTCTGCTAAATATTCTGTGCAGCTGATAAATCTCTATTGCAATGAATAGCACACTTAAACAGATCTCGGTGAGCTGCGAACTTGAGAATTTTCCAACTAAAGACAGGCAGATCAAATTTTGGCAACTTTATCTTCACAGGAAGTGTTTCAGATGAAATTACAGTTTTTCTATCTGCAGCAACTCAATGCCCAGTAGTGAACTTTTGACCTTTGTTTGTGGGTGTTCGGATCTTACGATGATATTCAGAAAATTGTTGACACTCATTATCTATTTAATGATTAAAATTTTCATGCATTTTCCATTGCTTATCTAGCTCGTGCAAACTTTTGGTATCTCAGACATATTATCTGAAGGCTGCATATAATCAATTATATCACTCATCATACCATTGATATTCAACTTTAAGAAGCATTTTTCTCGTCTTCTCTTATTGCTTAACTCTGCTGTTCGAGCGCTGAAAATGAAGTATCAAGGCTAACTCCAGCAAGAACAGCTACTTCTTTTTTGACTCATGATCTTTCAGTCGCTTAGTTACAGTTCTCTTATGTTTTTCAGGCAAAATTACCCCTTTTTAGCTCTTCTCCAATACCTTCAAGTGCCAATTGATCAATTTTGAGCACATCATCGTCACTAGGTGCGTCCGAATCCATGCTGGGTAATCAGTGTCAGGCAATAATCAAAAAGGTACATCCACAAAAATAAGTGTCCGATTAGTAACGTGTCCAATGGTTGTCCGACGTCTCTATTCATCCGGCTCAGTAGACCATGCTAACAAAGGACTTACAACTTGAAATATCGATTAGATTTAATTCGTGTTCTTTTCAGAACCCCTGAGTATGTATCGATGTACTGTCCGTAAATGCGGAGGAGCAAATGGAGGTTCTGTTTGAAATAACGATATCAAAAGGTGTAAAACGGTATTTGTTAGACTAAAATATTTCTAATTTTTTATTTTGTCCAATCAGCTAGGTTACATCTTTCACATCTTCATATCTATTCACTAATCAAAAAGTGCGGCGTATACTGCTGTAAGATTAATTAACTATGCGATAAATTCGGGTAGCACAGCCAGCGGCTAAACAGAGGCGCTTTCATTCCAATTAAAGTTCAATTCATATGTTTTTCTCAAATACCTCTGTGTAAAATGTGCATTGGCATAAAATTTTTCTTCATCATTTGATGAGTATAGGCAGGATTATCCTTCTTGTTGTTTCAGCCCTTGTTGCTGTTTTTTCTTGGGCTTTAACCCGATAAAAACGATCAATCAAACAATGTATTTTACATGTGTTCTTGCAAATAAAAAAACGTGTGAAAAAACTTGCGTCTATGCTATAATGAACCCAATTATCCTAAACAGTTCACAACTCAAGACTACGATGCTAGTGTTATGCTTTGAATGCAATCAATGTTTAGTAAAAGATCCTTTCAAATATTGTGATCTTAATCTTTTGTGTGGGTAAATCTTCTTGTTGCTTTGGTGACACACCCCGAACGGGTTCGGAACTGAACAGCTATACTTTTTTCAAGCCAAATGGGATCAACATTTCCCAAAAAACGATGATACAATGTGCCGTATGTGTTGAATAAGTTTTATGTTTGTCGTGTTTTTCTGTTCGGGGATGAGAATTCTTTTGTTCTTGTTGTTTTGGTAGAAGGTGCTCTAGGGATTGATCTCATTTGTGTAGTGCTTTCTGCCCTGAGGAGGAAATTCTTTTGATCTATTGTGTAAGGACTAACTTATGATTTAATTTCCTTGGGGGTAAAATTTTGTATTTGTATCCCTTTGAGACTTTGAGGCGCTAGGCGTGCTTCTTTCGGGGGTTCGGATCGAAGATACGACGATTCTTTGGTAAAGTATCGCTGGGTTTCTGACATAAACCTATGTAGTTTTGTCCACTTACGCCGAGCGACATTTGTAGCTACGAGGATAAATAAATAGTAAGTGTTCGTTAGTTTATTGCGTATTTTTTAAATAATTCATTCATATATCTTAATATTTCGTTAGTGAATTTCTTGATTGTATTATGGACAATTTTGTTATTTTGTAAAGATATTTCGATTTATTTTTCTGTTTGCATTTGTTTATAGTGAACGTTGAATCAATTACTGTAAATGCAAGCACTGTGATTTTTGTGCATTGTTTCTGCTGGGTTGGATTGATTGTTCGTTCCTCTATCTGTAGCAGATCTTGCTGTGAAGCTACATTAACTCTTATTTAAAGATAGTACATTCAAGGGTCATTGCGTTTTGTGGAGATGATGATGTCGACTTTGAACACATCCGACGTGTGAAGCAAACCAGGGCGAATGCAAAAGGAGAGCTGACGAAAGCTGTTAACCGTGCTGAAGCTGTTCTTGCTGTTGGTCAAACCCTGGATGATGTCAATGTTGCAGAAGATAGGCTTGTAGAAGCGTTTCAAACTTTCAAATTGGCCTGTGAAATTTACAAGTCTATGTTCATGGGTGAGGCTGATACTGAAGAATTCACTGTGTTTATGCATGAAGCTGAGACAAGATTTCATGATTCCAGAAGAGTATCTGAATTCATTCAGTCCGCTGGAAATTATTCATCAGTTCGAGAAGATGATATTGGATCCAAAGATTCGGTAAGTCAAATCAGGTCACGAACTTCTACTGCTATCGCATCTTTTAGAAAGCTCAAAGAAGTCTGGGAAATATGACTTCTGGACATGATGTTGAAGAATGCAGCAATAAAAGCATCTCTGCTTGCTGAGGCGTCAATGCTAGATGATTGTCATGATATTGAGTCAAAGGAAGAAGGGGCTTACATTGGATACGAAACTTATAAAGCTTGATGCTGAAGAAAGAGTCTGTAAAGAATTTGTTATTGCAAATGGACCACAAGGGCATATGTGTGATGAATCACAGAGAAAGACGCCGATTGAAGCTAGATTGCAGCAGAAGACAACGCAGCCCACAATACGTCATACAAGGGCAGATCAGTTGATTCATTTGTTTCAAATCAGCGGATTAACAATCAAAGTGCATTTAGTCCAGAAGCACCAAGAAAGTGTACAGCAATCACTGGTAAGCCATTCATTCAACCTTCTTCAGAATGTGTTGATTTTCCAAGACCATATCGCCCTTTAAATCCTTATGCTTCCCATTGGAATCCAGCTAAAGAAAACCCCAGTGGTGGAATACGTATTAATACAACTGTAAGTGGTGAAGAGTACCTCGATATAATGAATAAGTTGAAAATTGCTACGCTACTTCCAAAGTCTGAATTATGCGTGTTTGATGGTAATCCATTAAAGTACTTTCTTTTCATTCGCTCCTTTGAGAACAATGTTGAAAAGGATAATTGTGATTTCAGTAGAAGTTTGCATTTATTGATACAGTTCTGTACAACAAGAAGAGCAATAGAAGGATGCATACTCCTCCAACCTCAAGAAGGGTACTTGAAGGCAAAAACAGCCTGAAGAAACTTTCTTGTGGCCCTGTGATAAAGCCTGGTGACAGGGAAGGAGTGCTAGAGTTAGCTGATGATTTTGAGAATTTTGAAATGACGTTGACAGCAGCTGGCAGAATGACGCAATTGAACAATGAAGACCGGCTGGTTAAGATTTTAGAAAGATGCCATAACTTTATGAAGTGCCGTTGGTAATCTCGTGTGCACGAAATTAGAGCACTTGAAAAGGAACCTACTGTAGAAAATGTGCGGCGTCTGATCACCATGATATCAAAGGAGAAGAATGACCCTGTATTTGGTGCCATCATGGACAATGTGAACAGAAAGCAGTCTCTACACAATAGCAGAAGCAAATGCCTGAATGCAGTGAGTGTACAGCCAAACTTGAATTTCAGCATTCAGACAAATGACAGAAAATCAGTGGTGCTAATGTAAATTGCCAGACGATAGTTGTCAGCTTGGAAGTACTGAACATTAAGGAGACGGTGAACCTTCAAATATCCAATGTGTCATCTATGAAAACAATGAACATCTCTATCTCAGCAATGGCCCGTCAACAGGATGTTAAAATGCGGCAGCATTTGGATGGGATCACGTTACCAGGCATAAATCCTAACGGTGAAGTCAATTTGGTGATTGGTGCGGATGTACCAGAGGCTTTGCAGCAAGAAGAAGAAGTTTGGAAAAGTGACGGTGCTGGTCCATATGCTATAAAGACAGTGTTTGGTTTGACTCTCAATGGTCCGATTGGTGTTTCTTTCAAGCAAGGCAATCATTGCTTCCTTTCCAATTCTGTGTCAACTGATGACCGACCCTATGACCAATTAAAACGGTAATTTAATAATGAATTTTAAGAATGAAGTGTCGATCACCAGACAATAGTGTTTGTTGACGACCGTAGAGCACTTGCTGTCTTTCAAGAGTCAATTCAGTTGCAACAAAGCCATTATCATGTTTCAATTCCGTGGAAGAATAACCCACCTGGATTGCTGAACAATCGAAAAATGGCACAGAAAAGATTGGAATATCTGAAGTGTCGACTGCAGAAAGATCCAACTTTGAAACAGAAATATTGTGTATTCATTGATGAGTTACTAGAAAAAGGGTATGCAGGGAAAGTTCCTGAAGATGAAATAGAAATGGATAACGGCAAATTTTGGTATCTGCCACATCATAGTGAGACGCACCCAAAAAAGCCAGACAAAGTCAGGATTGTATTTGACTGTGCTGCAAAGTACAAAAAGGCCCTTGAAGATCATGATTTGACAAATTGACTGATTTGTGTATTGTGCCGATTTAGAAACGAAACCATCGCGCTGATGGCAGACAAAGAGGCAATGTTTCACCAGGTACGTGTATCTACAAAGGATGTGAATGCATAGAGATTTTTATTGTACCCTTATGGTGATTTACCACTGGCTCCAACAGGATATCAGATGATGGTACACTTATTTGGAGAGATCTCGTCTCCAAGTTGCGCAACATTTGCCTTGCGAAAGGTCGCAGAAGAAAATGCCAGTTTGTTTGACGAGTGAGTGATTCAAGCAGTGCGACGAAATCTATGTGTAGACGATCTTCTGAAATCTGTAGAGGACACAGATAGAGCGGTTGCAATGCAGAAACATCTTAGCAACTTGTTGGCTCGGGGCAGTTTTCACTTGACCAAATGGGTGAGCAACTCCCGATATGTTTTAGAAACAATTCCAGAAAGTGAAAGATCAAAAGAGCTGAAGAATGTTAATTTTGAAGAGGACAAACTCCCAATTGAAAGAGCTCTCGGGTTGCAATGAAATTTAGAAACAGACAAAGTCACTTTCAACATCAATGTGAAAGATCAGCCAAAACTAGAAGAGGAATTTCATCCATTTATGATCCACTTGGGTTCATTTCACCATACAAAGACAATGTTAACTGGGATGAGAAAGTCACTGGTCTCAATCTCAATGAATGGGAAACCTAGCTGGGTGATCTTACAAAAATGAGGAACTTTGAAGTTACCAGATGCTATGTTGAAACAGGAATTGGCAATGCAGCAGTGAACCAGCTACATCACGTCAGTGATGCATCCGAGATGGCATATGGTGTTGTAGCATATTTGTGATCTGTAAACAAGTATGGCGTTGTTTCATGCTCATTTGTTCTTGCAAAGACGAGACTAACTCCTTTGAAACGAGTGTCGATCCTAAGGCTTGAGCTGGCCGCTGCAACTCTTGCTGTAAAGTTGGATTCTTTGTTGAAAAGAGAATTTGACATGAAACTTGGTGAGTCAGTTTTTTGGACAGATAGCACTGCTGTACTATGTTACATTAGAAATGAATGCAGAAGATATCATGCATATATGTTGGGAACAGAATTGCAATGATACATGACGGATCCGATCAATCTCAAAGGCGATTTGGTGATACAAATTCAAATGTGGCAGATGATGCATCCAGGGGACTCAGTGCAGAACATTTGATACACAGTGATAAATGGTTATGAGGCCCACAATTTCTATGGAAAGAGGAGCATGATTGGCCAAAAGATGGGTTCATTGACGAATTGTCCGAAGATGATGTTGAAGTCAAGAAGTATGTGAAACATATTCAATGCAAACAAGTTCATCAAATGGTTTGGCGTTTTCAGATTGACTTGTACCAAAGAAATCGGTTGCTTGGTTGTTGAGATATAAAAGCTGGCTGCTGAGAGAAATCAGAAGTAACAACAAGATGCAAGAAATCAAGAATGGCAGATTGTCACCATGCATCGGCATGAGGCAGAATCTGCAATTGTAAGGTGTGTACAAGACGAATGTTTCAAAGAAGAATTGAAGCTACTGCAGTCATCTCAGAAATCCATCAGAAGATCAAGTCCTCTGTTCAGATTAGATCCAGTCAACATAAATGGTGTGATATGTGTTGGCGGACGACTAAACGATACTCCATATAGCAGTCATTAAGCAAAGCACCAGATTATTCTGCCCAAGCAACATAGCTAACAGCAGTACAGTGGAGGGCTTACATCAGTACAGTGGAGGGCTAACATTCAGTACAGTGGAGGCTGTGCAGTACAGTGGAGGGCTAACAGCAGTACAGTGGAGGGCTAACATCAGTACAGTGTAGGCTGTGCAGTAAAATGGAGGGCAAAATGAATACGTCCTTCCAAGTACCAATTTCGGATCTCTTTTCTACTGCCAGGTATTTTCTTAAAGCACTTTCGTAACGCCGGTTGTCCGGTTGCTAAAAGGAATATTTGTTTAAAGAGGGAGGTTACTTTAATGGTGTGCGGTGTATTTGTTAAGATTTAAAGTATGCTTCTCGCCAATTTTTTGAGCCTTGCATCATTAAGAGAGGAAAATTCTAAAACCGGGTGAGAATGTTTTTTATTTTTCCGACTGTTCAATATTCGTTTCTAATAGCCAGTTTTATTAGAAAAATGATTGTAGGAATTATGATGGTTGGCAACAGATTGTCTGAATTAATTTATGGGGGAGAGGGGGGGGGGCGCTGCTAAGGGCCTAGTGCAAGAAACCTGTTTCAAGAAACTCTAGATGCCCGTTTACATGTTTTGTACACATTTCATAATAAATGAGAAGTCAGAGAAGATCTAAGAAACTATTTCTATTTATGATTTCATATTCTATCTAACTGATGTAGTTTCATGTGTTTAGGTGAAATCCCCCAAAACTATCATACTTAAGGGTCAGTTCCGGAAAGTGTCGTTATTTGTAGTTTATGAATTTTTCAGATTATGTATGGATGTTCAGTTTATGAGTCGCTCCATGGTTAATGCTCATCACGAAGTTATAATTCTGAATCCCACTGATAATGTGAAGTTGAAGGTTATCAAGAAAATTGGATGAAAAATTTAAATATTTTATGGAAAGCGCCGTCTAAGAAAACAAGTAGCCCAGCCAGTTCCTTTGAAATTTTTCTTCAATCTTTGAACGTTTCGATCGATCCACCCTGCATTTGTGATACGGATGACGATAAGCTGTTGAAATTCAGGAAAGCAAGTGAAAAAAACGAGGCCAGACGCTGTTTATTGAAGTTAGCCCTCCACTGTACTGTTGTTAGCCCTCCACACTATTGCTGTTAGCCCTCCACTGTACTGCACAGCCTTCACTGTATTGATGTTAGCCCTCCACACACATTGTGTTAGCCCTCCACTGTACAGATGTTAGCCCTCCACTGTACTGCACAGCCTCCACTATACTGAATGTTAGCCCTCCACTGTACTGATGTTAGCCCACCACTGTAATGAACAACTTCCACTGTTCTGATGTAAGCCCTCCACAGTACTGATGTTAGCCCTCTACTGTACTGAACAGCCTCCACTGTACTGAGCAGCCTCCACTGTACTGCACAGACATTACCCGGGGTGTTTCCGCCTGGAATTTTTTCATAAGCAAAGATCCGTATGGCAAGAGAAGATGGAAACAGGTTCAATATATGGCTGACATATTCTGGAAAAGATGGACCAGGGAGTACTTCCCAACATTTCAAATCAGGCAAAAGTGGCATACTGTTAAGCGTAACTTAAAGGAAAATGACTTGGTACTTGTTTTGGAGCAAACGCAGCAAAAACATCAGTAGCCCTTGGAAAGAGTGGCAGAGATTCATTTGTTCATGTTGTTTTGAGCGACATTTGTAGCTACGAGGATAAATAAATAGTAAGTGCTTGTTAGTTTATTGCGTATTTTCTAAATAATTTAGTCTTATATCTTAATATTTCGTTAGTGAATTTCTTGATTGTATTTTGGACAATTTTGTTATATTGTAATAATATTCCGATTTATATTTCTGTTTGCATTTGTTTATAGCGAACGTTGAATCAATCGCTGTAAATGCCAGCACTGTAGTTTTTGTGCGTTGTTTCTGATGGGTTGGATTGATTGTTCATACCTCTATCTGTAGCAGATCTTGCTGTGAAGCTACAGTATGATGGTAGCCCTGCAAATGTTTTCGGGAACCCTTCTCACAGCCGTACAGCCGTAAATGTTTCTGAACTCTGATTATAACGGTTTGTGTAAGAAAGCTAGCTTGACTCCTAAATGTTCAGTCATTTTTTGTGGATCAAGGCTTTATAATAATGCATCAGACAGATCTTAATAATAATTGAGCCAGAACTGATATCTTGCACGACTATGGTTAGAAATGCTCTGCGAACACTTAAAATCATTGAATAGTTCGCTGATCATTGTGCACCATGCTGCACGTCAAAACGCATAGCTTAAATTACGCATGACATTTCAAGTTTACAATCTCAAAATTGCAATAAAATCAATCAAAATAAAAGGTTTTGAATTTAAAGCTACCTTTTCCTGATTTTTGCAAATCACTTCAAGGCGCTGTAGTCTTGATACTTTGGTCTAAAAAGCAGAATATCGATTGTGATCGCAAGAAACCGAAATTGATTTGCAAGACCAAATGGAATTTACAACAACCTTCTAGGCTGAAATTACAAAACAAGTCACCTTAGATCTCGCCTAGGAGGGTAAGAAATTTCTCATATAAATGTGACAAAGAGGGTTGGCAAAAACCTTATAAAGCATTCACAATAATTTCAAAATGGCGACGGAAGGATCTCAAGGAATGAAATCGGAGAAACAGTTTGCATGGACTAGTGATATGGTGCCTCGTTCAAAAGTCTTTCTACGCAAATCTGTACAGAAACTAAAAAACCCGTTTTCTGCCTTGATAAGGGAAAAAATGCTCATGGGTTGAAATCTTAAAAAAAAACTTGTAACTACCCTAATAAGGGCTCTTTAACATAGCAACCCATTGCCACAATCCTCTAAAATGTGCACAAACAGTGAAAACGCTAAAAAATCGAGCTTCTATGGAACCTTTGCATAGACAGGGGCGAACACCCAGTTAGAAAATGTCTGGCTTCATAAAACAAAACAAAACTGCAAAATCATGGTGAGCTGGCATTAGTTTACGTTAAATCCATCTATAGATAGAAAGCGAAGTATTTTCGAAAACAAGGGAATTTTTGAAATTGCTGATCATCTTTAATGTCAATTAATGCAATAAGAAATGTTCATTCTTGCACAGGTACCTGATACCATTTAGAAGTAGAACGTGAAACTTTCAGAAATATTTGCAACAGAATGTACTTAATAACAAGAACGACAAGTATGACAAGTACGAGAGGGACAGGGCTTGCACCGCTCAAACCAGCGGAAAGTTACTCTGAAAGGATTTTGATAAAATATCAGGTATTCTATAAAGTAATTTTAGAACAGCTTAAAATATATAAGGAAACGTTAGGGTACAAAGAATGATAGAGGGACCAGTGCAAGAACAAATGCTGAAGACTTTGAAATAGAAATTTATACAGAAATTGGACATTATTTGTGAAGTATGATGGCATAAATAAATGTGTGGGCACAATGAAATATAAGCAAATACAAACATTGAGAAATAGCAAAAGCTGCTCTTTCTAGAAGTCCAGCTTGATTGCTACTACCCATCACAGCATTTTTCCTATGGACAACGTTGTGTAAACGTTCAGAGATTTTGGGCACGAATTTTCTTGAAATTTCTTAGGTTGCAGACATCAAAATGTCAACTTGAAGACTTGGAAAGGGTACTTCATCATTCTGTTCCTATTTCGTGCACGAAATTTTTTATTTTAAGCAGAATCGCTGGCAGCAAAATGCAAAAAAAAGGGAGCTTTTGTTATGGGCCTACTTTAAGTATCTACACATTAATGGCTCATCGAATCAAATTTCCATGCTAACAATAGGATACCTTTGTTTTGGCAGTGTGAAAGTCAATGATTTGATGAATGGGTGTTGTTTTCTGCAGCTAAAATTTCGAAAGGCGAAGAGAAGCAAACAATAATGAGTGCCTAGCGCAGGAAAATAGTCATGTACAGGCGAAGATTAAGAAGGAAAAATTTTGTGAAAAGAAAGTTTTGTCGTGGTATCTCTTAAGGTTCTCTGGGGGTGCCAATTTTACTCATTACATTGTCACTTCCCATTCATAAGATTTGCTTACGCATCTTTAGTCGGTAATTGTGTCACCGTGCAATCGGCAAGTGTTGTTTACTTCTCTTCGCCATACTCATCTATATTACACTAATATTCTTGATGCTTTTATTGTAAGTTGTTGTTTATTCAATAGATCCATTTTGTATAAAGTTGCAAAGCGATGGGTAGAAGAATCAAAAAGCTATATAGAGATGTAAATAGATCAGTCTCTGAAAACATTCAAGTAGAAGAAGAACTTGAATTACTTAAATAAAAGAATACGTTGACGTGAAAGGACATAAGGACAGAAAAAGAGCAGGGACAGATAGTGTGATGATAGAACATAGATGATTAATCAAGGAGAAAAAGCGCAAATTCCTAAAATCAGCTTTGTCACCAAGACGATCGAAAGAAGTCTGAAAAACTATTCATATGGTGTTGACTCCTTGCCCACAAGCGACAAATGCAGATGTCAACGAACTCAATAACCACTTCAATAGTACAGCACAAAGAACACTAGAAAGTCAACCAGTTAACATCGAAAATCCTTTCAAACTCGTAGAGAATTTGCCATGTCAAGACAACTGTTTTGTCCTAGGCTCTGTCATAAAGAAATCTTAGCTGAACTGCAATCTATCAGAAATTATTGCTCAACAGGACCGGATCAGATACCAGCTAAATTTATCAAACCAGTAGCAGAATACCTTGCTTCCCCAATATGTTCCATTATCAACTCCTGCATTGCGAAGTAAACTTTCCCGCTACAATGGAAGACAGCTCGCATTTATCCAATTCCTAAAATTGATGATCCTAAATGCAGTGATGACGATTGGCCTGTTTCCATCTCACCGGTTTTGTCAAAAATCTTTGATCGAGTAGTAATGAAACAAATTATGGGCTTTATCGACAAAGAACAGCTTCTTTATGAAAAAGTATGTGGGCACAGAAAAGGTCACTCTACAGTTACAGCACTACTTGGAATGAAAGACATGATAATGCAAGCTATGGGCAAGGGAGAGGTTACTTTGATGGTTCTCGCAGACTTCTCAAAGGCATTCGATACCATCGATTATAAGACATGGATACGCAAGATGCATACACTGTGATTCTCCAACTGTTTTCTTAAATGGTTACTAAGCTACTTGAAAAAATCTTTACCAGTTTGTTCAGGTAGATGATAGAGCATCAGCACTGAAATCAAAGAGCTTCGGAGTGCCACAAGGCTCAATTCTAGGTCCAGTTCTGTTCAACTTTTATACCGCTGACCTCCAAGACGAAATCCAACTACCCTGCTTTCAATATGCAGACGATACAACTATATTTGCGCAAAGAAGGCCAAACGATCTATTATCTTTTGAAACTGCCTTGAATGTCGATCTTGAAAAGTTAATTTCTTGGTCTTCAACCAAAAATCTTGCTTTAAACCCAAAGAAGACAAAGGTTATGGTGATGAGTGAAAAGCAACTTTCAAAGCAATACAGTCTTCAAAGCTACAGTCCTGCCCTAAAGATTAGGGGAAAAAATCTTCAGCTAGAACGTTGTAGTAAATTGTTTGGTGAAATCTTGAACGAGCATCTTTCGTGGGACGACCATATAGCCAAAGTAACACCTTCATGCTTCAGTACCATATCCATACTACGAAAATTCAAAAATTATATGCCATTCAAATAAAAGTAACAAGTTGCTGAACTTCTCGTTTTATCGAAGATGGACTACGCAGACGCTGTTTTTCGGCCCCTTCCTTTACGACTCCTAAAACTATTGCAGAAGATTCAAAATACTGCTGCAAATTTCGTATTAGGCCACTACGCAAAAGAGAAGTATGTGATGACACTCGGTTTGCTACCAATGAAAGAGTGCAGAGACTGGCATTCGATGAAGCTTTCGTTCAAGTACATTAATGATCAACAAAAACCCAAGTATATTGACATATCGTTGGAAGGAAATACCAGGATCTAGTTCTGCACCACTTATCTCAACGTCACGTTCCTCCAACACTTTCAGGAATGATGCGGCAGACCTCTTCAATAAACTGCCCGCTGAAATTGGAAATGATAAGACTTCGACGGAATTTTCAGCACGAATGCGAGGAAAGACTTTTAGCTTAACACTTAATGAATTAATTACCTTTTAAACTTATAGATTGCATATTTTAAAATGTTAATTAGCTTTTAACTGAAGTACCTATAATTTAGTTTTTAGTGGCCAGGTGAAGAGCCACTCTGTGGAGTTATGGCCTTGATTTGATTATTATTATTAATAATACTATTATTTTTATTATTGTTATTATTTTATTGTATCTTTCAGTGTTTGTGCCTTCTTTTGTAGGGCCAAGACCAAACCATGGTCCTAAGGCTTTAAGTCCAGTCCTTTCTCAGGTTATAGATAGAGCTCTCTTCAGAATGTGTGATGTTCCTAGTAAGACAATCTTCTGGATTACTTTGATGCAGACCATCCAGGAATCTTTGACACGTGATCATTCATTCGTTTTCTGATAAGGCCCAGGGCTCCAACGATAACAGGGACAGTAGTCGTTTTCATGTTCCACATTTTGCTTACTTCTTTTTCTAGGTCTTTGTACTTTGACATTTTTTCTGTTTCTTTATTAGCGACATTTCGTTCAGATGGCACAGACATATCAATGAAAATACATGTGTTTTCTTTCTTGTCTTTAATCACTGTATCGGGCCTGTTTGCAGTAATCTCTTTGTCAGTATGGATTGGCATGTCCCATAGCATGATTACATCATTCCCCTCTATTACTGTTCTTGGCTATGTTCGCACCATCTCGAGACAGAACTGGACAACCTGATAAGATGTGTTCTATGGTTCATCACATTCGTGACATTATTTGCATTTGTTCCGTCCTTAATGATCTTATTGCGATAGTTATTTGTAGCAAGGCTCTGGTCCTGTGCTGCGACAATAAATCCTTCAGTTTCCCCTTTAAAACTGGCACTTTTCAGCCGTTTATGGGTGCTTTCCTTACCCACATCTACTTTTTTGACTCTCACGGGATACTATCCATGCATCGTCTTCGCTTCCCAATTTTCTTTCATTATTTCCATAATTCTTTTCTTGGCATATCTCGTTGCTTCTCTAGCGCATTTTGTAGGCGACGCATTTTCCTCCACTTCAACATCTTGCATTTGAATTTCTCTCCTGAACTAATTTGCTTCTTTCTAGACAGAGTACAATTTCTTCCGTTCTTAATGGTTGTAAAGTTGTCGCAATAGTTTCGCATTTTTCCCTCTGATATATCTATCTAGGCCTATGGTTGTAGTCTTGAATGTGCACTCTAATTGGATCAATCCACGTCCTCCGTCTTTTCTGCTGATATAAATCCTATCAACATCTGCTTTGGGGTTTCCTTATTTCTTGTAATGTCCAATTAATGACATTGAAACTGTAAGTGAGAACTGGTACGGCAAGTGTGTTCATGGCAATTATTTTGTAACCAGCATTCAGCTCACTTTTTAGCACTAGTTTAACCCTCCGACAGTACTCCTTTCGAAATTTAAGAAACACAATCAAGCTTCAATACGGGAATAGGGACAAGAAAAGGAATACTAAACTTGAGGCTAATTTTCGATAAGTATCTAAAAGTAAATCAGAATACTTGAGACTGCTAAGTTACTGCGAAAAAACTTTGACAGGGAAAATCATGACCATACATAGAGCAAGTTAAAGAGTGACAGATGCAATTGATATACAAAAACTATATTCGAATCAGACAGCCAGCATATAGTTTGAGAATATAGAATCAGATAGGTTCGGTAGTTAAAGAGGAGTGAGGCAGGAATGCATTCTGTTGCTAAAATTGCTTCATTTATACAAAGAAGATATATTCAGGAAAGCCGAAAAGTTGCCTGGTATGACCAAAGGGGGGATAAATAACAAATCTTATGTTTTTAGATTGCACTGCATGAAATGCCGAGTCTGCGATTTCTAACTGAGATATTTACCTGATACTCTTGGAGTAGGGATTGCTGAGATTGATGAGCTTTCAATAATTTTAGGTACTTCTTCTCGTATTCATTTTTCTACAAAAGAAACATGATGAAAAATTATGACTAAGAATGACTAGAAATTCATCGCAAATTTTTAGATGATGCTTTACGTTATCAATGAAAACCTGAAGGATTTTCCCATCAGATTTCAAACACAGCATATTACATGTGCACATTTAGATGTAGTTAAGTATTCTATTGCAAAATATTTGGAAGCCACTAAAAACAACCGTCTCTTTAAATCATTCGATCATCTTGTACAAATTCTAAACTGATTCTGGCTCACCTTATCAGAAGTAGCATACAAATTTACCAGCTCCTAAACCTACTTTCAGATTCAGAACATGAAACAAAGAAAGTTCGACACATTTACTAAATTTAAGCCACAATGAAAAAAACAGTATTTACATTTTTGCTTCTGTTTATAAAGAGACCTCCTTTTAACCTGAAATCTGCCATTAAGCAGCCACAGGGCTTTTCCTTTATTTTCCATATTTTATTGGAATAATAACATCAACTGTCATAAGCTTCCTAATATTTCATATTTCATATTTCATATTCTCATATTTCATTTATTCATACTTTGAATTTCTCGAAATGCGAACATTTCATGGATGCAGACAATGAAAATGTCAGGCAGCGACATCATTTGCTTTTGTAAAAACTGATTCACATTCAGAAATCAAGCCTTTTTATCACTCAACAAAGGCATTCAGTATGTACTCAGTTCCATTGTCACAACGACGAATGATTCAATAATGGATGAAATTAATCATGACATTCCAGCTCTGACTTCTGTATATCCACGTTTAATTAATGCTGACATGTTGTTTGAAACAGAGCTTCGGCTGGAATAATACCCAGTGGCGATTAAACGGGTGCAATGGAGTAGAACTGATAGATTCAATTTACCAAATGGTGCGACAAAAGAGGCAAAAAAGTTAAGAATATACAGTCTTACAATTATTAGGTTATTTTGCTCCTTCTGCAACAGTAGTTTTTGCTCCTCCATCTGTTTGGCCAACACCTCTTTTGATAAAGGATCTATTGAGTGAACAAAAAATTACGATAAAAGCATCACAAAAATTAGTATAATTTAGATGACTATTAATTTCTTCCTTGCCGATTGCACGATGATGCAATTAGAGACCATGAGGCAAGCAACACCGTTATTATAAAAGGAGCACCTAGAGAAAACGATGCGTATGGAAATCTTATTGCTGGGCAGCGAAAATGTAAGGAGTAAAAATTGGGAGCAGAGGATCATATTGTGCACATAACACAATGATACAAGAGCAGAAAACAGCAAATGCTTAATAACAAATAAATCTCAGACATAAACCCCAGAAAACTGTTATAAAGGGATCAAAATCCTGTCAACTTGACATATGCAATAGGAGTGTTCTAAAGATATACACAGGGCGGCGGATACAGTAGTTTTTTGACTGGGTTAAAGGAACGGTTCCTAGATAAACTACATCAATAACAACAACATCACGAAAATTTTTGTTTAGGACGACATCTCTATCTTTTTCCTTGTCGCATTTTGATAGTAAATACGTTGTTGAACAAAAATGCATCAAACACAAATACTGCTAATAACGCATTACCAACGTTTCGTCGTATCCCAGTCAGATGGTCAGTAAGAGTTGAGACTATGCTGTTGACGTAAATGAAGGACTTGCACAGTTTAAGAGGGTTGAGACCTCCGCAAACATCATTGACACTACTAAGTGGAGAACAAAGAGAACGATATAAAGCAGCGCAGCGTCTATAGTTTCAATTCAAGTCAGTAATGGGTGCGAAAGAACCAGCTAACCGTTCTCGGAGGGTTCTGTAGCCCCCTTAAACCCCCATGAATCCATTTCTGACGAGAAGTGAAATCTTTATTCAATAACTAGATGAATTTGTTTTATGATGATAATTAGAAAGACAATCACAGAGCACAGAGCTCACGTCCTGACAGTATTAATAAGGCTAAGAAGTCATGGCAGCACGTTAAAAGGATGTTAATGTGAACTTTTTAAAAGAGAAATACGCTTCCTTGGAAGGATTGTTTCTTGAGATGGCTACAAGGGGGTTAATTTCAATGTAAAAGTAGTTGTTAGATAGATAACCAAATGCAACTGAAGATGTCAGAAAAATGCTGGACCTTCTATCATACTATCAACGTTGCATACCTTCATTTTCATAAAGACCTAAGAAGTTAAGTCATCAGAATGATCTGGCTGACATAATCGCGTCATAAATAAAGCCACCATAATTGGCATAACTAATGGCAGCGAAGCCTTGCATTTTGCGTAATGAAGCATCTTAAGAAGGCTTTGCAGCTGTATTATATCAGATACAAGAGATATGATACGAGTTATGGTTTACAAAGCAATTTCTCTGTCACCAGCAGAGAGTTCATCGCACTTAAAGGTCAGATAAAGGCAAAATACATTTTTAATGATTTCCACAATTCATGTGTCGGAGATTTCAAATCTGTAAATGAAATTTCGATACGAGATCGGGAACATGTCAAAATCGCCCTCCGAATTCCGATTTTCAATGAAATTTTCGAAAAAAAACGCTGAGGTAAAAGAGCCTGGATCTAGCTGAGGCGTGACGTAGAAAGAGTCAGAGATATTTTGTTTGAAATGGCTTATTTCACACCTTCACTTAAAAATTTCCCGAAGGACAACAGCATTTAATACTTTTGATCATATTTTGTGAAAAGTACAATAAAACTTGACATCTTGCTCTTGTTTGCGAGATCTTTTTTCTTTCGTGACGAAATCGTTACTTCCCACTTGCTGTTTTGAGCCTTAGGCCTTGTCAAACAATGTGGTGAGAGGTAGCAGGCCTAAAAACTACAGGGTTTTACAAAGCAAAGTTTACCAAGAGATCACCGGCTCTGTTCCATCAAAGCGTCTGCCAAGACGTTCAAGCCTTTCTCTTTCTTCCCTTCGTTTTTGATAATAGGCTTCCAGTCATTTTTCGTAAGCCAAAGGATCTGGCCTGACCAAATCGACGCCACCGCCCGCATAACCAAGCCTTCAACGTTCCTCGTTTTGGTCTTCAACGTCGGGTGAGAACTGAGAGGATCTCTCACTGAGTCCTTGATCTTCGGATGTATCGGAAAAGTTGCTGATGTCCGTCATTTCGTTCGAGAATAGCATGTAATGCAACGTAAACTGGATGCAAATTATCCGTGTGTTACGTGCAAATCTTACTGTTGTTCCTGCCTGTGTTTCTCATCGAGTGACTCATTCTACGTCATGATTCAGCTAGTTCCAGGGCTCTATCATTGCGCGGTTTTTTGAGAGAGTGCCCATTTTGAGAGCCCCAAAATCAACTTTTTCTTACCCCAGTGACCAAAAATGTTGCTACCATCGAATTCCTCATAGTTTAAAGTTAAATTTATCAAAAAATTTCATTTGCCTTTATCTGACCTTTAATACATGCAGCGAATTTAAACGACCTGTTGATGAACATTATGACTACTGCTAGACTAAATGGCAATGGAAGTGGGTTGGGGGAATTCATTGAATATAACTTCAAAGTTCATTACCGCTAAGGATATCAAGGGAAAAACCAATTTGCTTCCTTGTTTCAATTCTAACAAACCAAGGAGAATATGATAAAGACAATAGAAATTCAGGATGAAAATTGTTTTTGATTTAAGGTGAAATGGACGACCAGATCTTGGGCCCAGAGCTGTGGGGGAAAGGTGCTCGTTTCAAAACGTGTTGTTGCAAGTGACATTCCCGTTTAGATATTATTTCATTTTCATTGAGAGAAAAAATTTGTTGCTGCCCTACCCAAATTTTTTCCTTGAGCTTGAGATATGATAAAAAAAAAGTTGACACAATGTCCCAGGTCTCCTCTGCCTAGGCACTCTTTCGAAAGAACCACGCCGGTGCAAAAGAGCCGGTTGTATGTATTTCATGTTAAGGCATTTACTTTAAAATATAAGGTACCTGTCTTAGGAATTTGTACTCTTGAAATCCATAATTGTACTTTGTGTTTTGTGAATCAACAACCAGGGCAGCTTATTTCTACGATGAACTCCGGTATCCTTAGGCCCGCCGCCGTATGAATTCGATGTGCAACAGCTCTAAATGGTTTAACGAAACTGTTCAAGTTTTGGGGAACATTTTTTTCTTATTGTTTGTTCATGAATATTGAGAGGCTCTGTTATCTAGATGTTCTAAAATTGTTGTTTATAATATCTAGAAGGCCTAAACTTCGAGTATTCGGGGAAGCATGCCCAGAAAAGGAGAAATTCACATTTATAATTTATCTTTTCATGAATGCAAAGAAATTTGCAACTCTAGACGTATTTTGCATTTGAAATCTTCATTCCTGAACCGCACAGAAAGACAATAACAATTACTGTTGAAAATGTGGTTGGGCCTACCAGAACAATCTGTTCTCAGTGATTTGGCTTGCAAATTTATAACTTTCGACACATAAAATGTAATTTCCGAGTTTTCAATTCCTAATGGAGTTGCTCAGTCTGGATCCATCTTGAACATTTATATTTCCCGCTAAAATAAAGGGTCATGAATGAAAATTATGGATATGAATGAAAATGGTGGACAAAACACATGACAAGGACCCTTTAAATGTCTCGTAACAACCGCGCTCAGTTCAGCTAAGTGAATTGTATTTTATGTAAGGAATGGTTTAGCAGGTTAAAAACATGTCGTGGAATAATGTTTCCAAAGAGGATATTAACCTGGGAATCCTCTTCACATTTCGAAACCACTTGATAGACCTAATTTTGCCAGAATAGGCATAAAATTATTGAAGCTGTTCTGAGAGCTTTTATTTGTGATGAAATATTTTCTTTGTCTTTTAGTCTTTTTATAGACACTTTGTTTCTTGAATTTCACAACTGCTTAAATAATCAGCTGATTTTGACAATTAACTCACCTTTCGATTACCATCTTTTTAAAGTGAATGCCTTAACACTAAATACGACCGGCTGTTTTGCACCAGCGTGATTCTTTCGGATGAGGGCCTAGGCAGAGGAGACCTGGGAAATTGTATCAACTCCTGATTTTCAATTGTCTTTTTCGCATTTTCATTGGTTTGTTAGATTGCAAACAAACAAGCTCATTGGCTTCATTTTCCCCCCTTGCTGCTAAGGACAGCGCATCAGAGATGCAGTTGGCCTAAGAAGAATAGCTTTCTTAAGGGACGAGCTGATTAAAACAGGCAATTAAAGCCAAATGTACTGCTTGCGGGACGATTAAACCTGGCCCAAACGCACATATAGAATGAAATTAAGACAACAAACTTTCACTCGTCTGTTCATAAACATAAGAATCGTGTACGTTTTGTAATAAGTCAGAGCTGATATTCAGTTTTGCCCTTTCGTGCCTCAGACAGATTCTTGATCCACTATCTGCCAACCTCTCCGAGCAGTCTCTCATAAAAATAATTTCCGGGGGTAATATAATAAACTTTCATACAATTTTTCATAACAAAATAGTCTTAAAAAGTCACTTATGCAACAGTCTAGGTATGGAGATGCGAAAAAGAGGCTAATTTTTCAATTGGGTACAACTCTTTGTTGATATAAAGGTGCAATAAGACGAAAGTGGAAAGAAGAGTCAAATTATACTATAAAAAGCATTAGCGCTTCGGCATTCCTATGATGAATTGAGTCACCTTCGGAAAAACATATTGAATTCTAACAGTTATGCAAGTAAAAATGCTTAGAGCGATATGACATAGGAGTTTCTATTTATTCTCACGGACCTTACTTCAGCTAATGACCGTGTGACCATAACGTTTTTCTAACTCTGAGAAGCATATCGAACCAGCAATAAGACAGGAAAGAAAAATAAAATGTTTGCTTGACAATTCACAAAAAATTTTGTTGTGAAATGGTGGTAAACGTTTGGCTAGTGCTCTCTGTATGACTGAATTCGTATGTCATTTCTAGACTACAGATGTGAATTATTTCTGTTTGAAAAACTTAATGTTGTTGCCATTACTTGTAAAGATGGGTGTTGTTTGTTTAGCCTGTTGATGGCTTAAGGTTTTCAATGATTTTCCAAATGAAATAGAAAAATATGTGAATAAATTTAATGTTTCGCATAAAAACGCATTTCTGAGTCAACATTTGTGTCTGTTCCATAAGGAATCAGAAACTATTTGGATTATACCTCAAATACGAAAAAACTTATCTTTCAAATAATCGGAATTCCAAAATGCATTACAAAGTCTAGTGCAAAATTGTAAAATTGGTACAGAATAAAAACATTATATTTTGTGTAAATTTCTAGAAAAGAATCAGAAACATTGATAAAAAGCAGTGATGGAGATGGCATGGGATTGATGCCGTATTCAGAATTCGCTAAACTTCTTGAGGCAGCTATCTATCACACAAAAACGTTGAAGAAAACTTTAATATTGAACAATCGAAACACTGAAAAGGACCTGTAAAAAGACAATGTTGCTGAGAAGAGAGAATCATGGTATCAGAGGAAAAGATTTGCCGAGGAACAGTTTTGTAAATGTGGGGTTATCTTGAAAAGATGACCACAGTTTCAAACTACCAAAGAGAAGCGTTCAACGCCCCTTACCCAAAGACCCATTGAACCCTAGCAGTTGATACATGTCACGATAACTAACGATGGTTCATACGCAAATATCATTTAAGGTAATAACTTGAACTAGGGCCAATTTGTTCTGTTTCTAGCAAAATGAAAATAAAAAACGAAAACAACAACACCATAAGCAGGTGACCCAAACAATTAACCAAATAAGACAGGAAAACCTACGGGTTAACGTCATGAGAGAAAACAGCCTGCTAGGAATTATACAGAGGTGCTGGTGGCCTCGAGTTTTCAACGATTTTTTAAATAAGAGAGGGAAATATGTGTAAAATGTAATGTTGGATTGGATTTGGATCATACCTCAAATACGAAACCATTAGCAGGTACCCATGGAAATACATTAAATAAAGCAGCCTGCTAGGAATTGTACAGTGGTAATAGAAGACTCAATGGTGAAACACATAATGTGGCACGAGATGAGTGAAGTTATATGAAAATTTGTGAAAATATGCATAATTTGGAAAAATTTGTTCTTTATAACGTGCATAATTTTTCATGAAGTGAGATGAGACGAAAACACCAAAATCAATGAAAGATAAAGAAAATACTATTTTGGCATCAAGGATTGCATCCACGGAAACAATACTATCTTTGCATCAAGGACCGCAGGAACGCAAAAGTCAGCGCAACTAATAAAAGGACGAAAGAGGTATTTGCACGCGAAGATCTACCATTTAGAGATAAAGACAATTTATACAGGATTCACTTATCAAATAGAAATAATGTATCTCTGAATGCATAAGGAGCACACCATTTGGCAACTATTTTATTTAGAGCCTCAGCAACTGTGCGACATATTAGAGGAGCTAAGGTACGTACAGTTGGAAAGGGTAAGAAAGAATTTTTAAATCGTCCTGTTCAAAAATTGGTTCCACTAGAGATTGCGTGCAAAAAATGTCCGGAAAGTAAGAAAGGAAAGGAGGAACAGAGTGAATTAGTGAATGAGAGAAAGGAGCGTATTGCGGTTGATGCGCATAGACGTTCGAGTAGGACTGCAGCTAGTAACGCGCGCATAAAAACCCAATTTATGCTTGACCCTTAGTAGGTTCAAGGAGGGGGGAATGTGCGGAAACTGTTGAGACGCTTAACTAATTTGATTCGTCGTTACGGATAATTTCTTTACGTATTGTTTTAATGAAATTTGCGAGTTTCATATGGGATTAATAACTTACTAACATAATCATTTATTTTGTTTTATATCAACATGCCGTGTTCTATTAGTTTTATTTGATTGGTTGAAAAGTGTCAGTATCTAGGTGTAATTGCGTCAAAACGAAAAAGGCGTAACCGTATATGATTTTGTAAACAGTAGATCGATTTAGAGTTTAGAGGAGATCGCATGAGAGTGAAGAGAACATGGCGAAACATGACTTTTTCTTGAGTTGAGTCTTATTTAAACTTCGACCTCTTGAACTAGCGAGTAGGGGAACGATTTTCCCAACAGCAACTATATACTAAGGAACGGTAGAGATACATAAATAGTTTGATTGTTGCTGAAACTGAAATTGAGTTTCCCCAAGAGAACAATTCATTACTGATGACATTGTCGCGTCATATAGGCTAAAAAGAAACGCAAATGGATGGGGTTTATTTGCTGGTATGTCAGGAATGAGATACCTTCATAATTTCGGCATTGAGAATGGTATAGAGGGTATTAGCCTTGAACTCAACCGCAGGAAAACAAAATGGGATATTTTCTCCAGGAATATAAAACTGCAGATGTTTGATGCCCTGCCTTATCAAGATATTTTTCAATCTATAGAGATATGCTAGTATGCAGTTATGCTGTTGGTTCTCTTCTTTATACAAGTAACAACAACCTACAAATGTTATACAAAAGCTGGAAAAAGTCGTTTTAAAATCCGTAAATGAAAATAACCACGAAAATCAAGATTTAAAATGCACATGCGAAAAATAGCACTCGGGAAAGCACCTAGTCATAAGAATAGACAATAAGCTGATATTTGAACATCATTTTGCTAAGCTCTGTTCAAAGAGTGACAATTGTATGCTGTCGCACGTATGGATCAAATGTCCTCTTTATGAAACAAGGTACCTTATTTGAGCTATGTATACAATTATTATATTACTGTACTTTATCCTTGGGCTTTGATGTTCCACAGTTGGCATTTCCATCAAAACAATGAAAAAATAAAAGACACATCGCTAAGAGTCAGTAATCAGGACGATGTATCCAGTTATAAAGCTACAATGTAAGAGGAACAATGTCTTGTCACAAGAGAAATTGCAAGTTCTCATGGCCGAAGTGTAAAAGCCAAAAAGTAGCTTGACTTCAGGTTTTATGAGGGAGATTATTTGTAAAAAAAATGCATTATAACTGAAGGAACGCAAACGGTTTTAATCATTCAAAATTAAAAACTGTCAGACATGGCTCAGACACTATAGAGGCTCACAAATTTGGGCTACCATTCAACAATTCACTGAAAATTCCACATCTCTTAGTAAGTTTTATATAAAAATAAAATCTTGGTTTAGTGAAAATTGCTACTGGCGACTACGTCAAATCTAGGTCCTGAACCTAGATTTCGTTTATGATTTCTATCATTTTCCTTATGGTGAGCTTGTTCATTTGGATATTTACCATAATTATTCCTTCTACCTCTTTTTAAACCATGAATATTTATCACAGGTATTGATTTTAAAGCCATCATTGTAAAGAGATTGATAATAATAAAGACTGTAGCGTAAAATTAAAGATCACTTGCCAAGCCTTGCGCATGACTCATAAACAGCATGGTTCGACGGCATATTCACCCATCTTATACTTAGATGTACCGTTCGGCTGTCAATTGCTTCATTGCATGAAGCACCTGGTACAATTTAAGCTTGCAACTTCAAGGCCTTTGTTCAGGAGCAGTAGCTAGTTCTAAAAGAATCTTGAGTGCCACCTCAGTACAACCAGTGGTGGGGCAGTTGCCCCCCCCCCCCAATGCCATCATTTTGGCATGTCATTGTACAACACAGCAAATATGGGATTAAATGTACCTTTAAGAACGTGCTTTTCATCTAAAACCTATAGATCAGTGAAGGAAGGGGGTGGAATCAGAAATGGCCAGGAAAGATGACGTACATTACTGACTCTGTCCAAAGAATTAGACAACAAGTGACAGGATAATAAACAACGATAAAAGTCTCCAATTCAAAGATTTTCCTTCTTGCTAAATAGTCGTGTATGAATTATGGCAACAATTTCTATCAGAATTCAGTTATATAAATTTTAGGTACTACCCTTGATGCACACGGGAAAACACACGGGAATCAGATTCAGACTCAGATTTTAGAAGGCCAGTAGCTACTTGAGACATACTGAAATCTATTCTTGCCATCCTACCAAAATCTTGGAAGCATTACTGAAGCAGCAAATTTTGTTCGTAACCCTCGTAAAAATTTGCCAAATTTTACCAGACATATTTCTTTAAGGATATAACGAGATTCTCTCAGAGACCATCACGTCATCAAACATATTTAATCATTTCTAATAACGGGCTCTATCTATACTTTGCTCACCTGCGTGACTTGTGGCATAACCATAGTATAGGTCATTGCGCAACTGACTATTTTGCATCTAAAAGAAAATAAAAACTTGGTTAGCCTGTACCATTAAGTATTCTAGGATTGATTTTGTGGCAAAAATATGGCAAGCTAAAACGACTGATTTTATAATGTAACCGACCTGATCGAGCGCGGATTCAGATATTCACAAGATTCTTTAATGAGAATGTTAGATTTTGAAATAAGTGCCCGTTACATTAAAGAAATATAACTTTTTTGCTTGTATTGCTCTATGAATAACTCTTTAGATTTTTACACCATAAAGATTACAGCTACGGACTGGATAACCAACGGCACGTCAAGAGTTGTATAATCACGGTTAAAAATAGGTAATTCTTATAGCAAGAACATTTGTTTTCTTCTGTCTAGTTAGGCCTTTGAGACGTTCTACGAGAGAAAGTTGCAAATGTATGAAGGATGTCGCGAATGTGAGGAAAAATTGCAAATGTCAGGCAGATTTTGCGAATGTAGCAATGAGAGATATTAAAAAGAATATCGTAATTTTGTTATAGCGAATTAGTGGGACTGATAATGTTGCGAATTCTGCGAATTTAGATCAGTTTGATGTGAAAAGTTTTACTATTTAGCTCAGGAATAACCAAAGCTGCCATTATTGCCATCGGCATTTTCATGCAGCAAGTTCTTCATCGATTTAAGTGAGGGTAAAAGTATATAAAAGATAGATGTTTTGAAGACAGTGGAAAGTTAGATAATCTCTAAGGATGACGAAAAATTACTGCAATTTTACAACGAAAAAAGACTGGAGATCGCGAGTACTGAATACTGCCTACTTATACTACGGACGTTGCAGCGAGCCCATACGAAGCCTTTATGACCAAGTCTATTCTGGTTGACGAAGTAGCAAAACAATATCTGCCTTCAAGTTTCATCCACTGGACAAAAAGCAGCAAGCCATTCCTATAAGGTAAAAGCAATGCCCATCCCTTTTATATTTCCTATTTTATCATTGAAAATCATGACATGAATGCCTTGATGCAATTTGTTTTGATATAAAAACAAAATGGGAAGCCGAAATGCTCCAAATGTACAAATAGAGAGCTAGTGAGCAATCAAGCATTTTTATTTGCTAACCCATGCTAGGGTTTTTGCAGCTCTGAAGCTGATATGGGCCTGGTCCGCTAAGGCTGGTCCCCGTAGGCTTGTGAGTACCTGTTTACTGACATCGAAAGGGAGGACATAGTTGTGAATGAACATTCCTGAGTGGTAAATGCAAAAAACATAACAGTATAATAGGATACTAACTCGAAATATTCTAGACTTATAATACTTTTCCATGGAAATATTCCATGAAATGACTGAAGACAGAAGTTTTGACAAAGGAAACTGAAGCATCTCATTGTCTCATATTATTATCCCTATAATACTTATCATATAATACTCTATTTTTAAGGTTCTAAAGGAAGAATTTAATAGAGAGGGGGGCTTATGAGAGTGGAGGGGCTATTTAGGTCGTAGGCTCATTTTGAAAATAGAGGTCAATTATAGAAAAAATTATTTTTATTGTCCTTCATTTTTGCTGTTTTTTTTGACTATAATGGCTACTAGAGACGCTGAAGACAGTTCTGGACAGAAAAAGTTTGACTATAAATGACATGAAATTAGAAATTTGGCATATTACGACGGAATATATCATACGCTATCACTTGAACATCGCACACTGTACTCTTTCTTGTATGACATATGGGATAGGGGGGCTTAAAGAGTAGAAGAGGGCTTGTTTCAAGTTTCCGCTTGAAAGGGAGGCTCATTAGAGAGGGAGGCTTAATAAAACTTTTACGGTAACTTTGCAAGTTTCTTGAGAGAAGTGCAAATTTTTCAACCCCTCACTTGCGTTCACTACATCAAATTACAGGGTAACCTTTCGAGTGTGGCAAAATCGGCGTGGAGCCTCAATTCAGATTTTGCGAAGGTCAGATATTAAACTGGATCGGCCCCCTTACTTGACCTGATAATAAGCATTCCTGTTATATTTTCTTTGAAGATTAATTGTTAAAACTGTTGCAAGGCACCAAATGCATGTTTATCAATCACCTGGAATAAGCAAGGTGCTCTCTTGAAACAAAAAAAACTATGTTGCATCCATTAGTGAGATCGTTACATTCTCATGAAAATGTATTTTTATGATTCATGAATTTTTGGCTACTCTTCCAACTTCCATAAATTTCCATTTTCTTCCGTAGCACACCTTGACATATGCACATTCAGATAAGGCGAATTGATATTTGAAAACTAGAAGGCTTATTAAATTGTCATGCTTGGGAACATTGATGCAGCAAGTGAACACGGTCTCTGATGTTCACCGAGTATTTACCAGGTAAATGTTCTATCTAGGCACAGACTTATTTCATATCAGAATAACAAGCATCTTTTCAATTGCGGCTTGATTATAGTTATGGAATTTTAACTCACTTAAGCTGCTTTTGCTGTTTCCTTTAATTTGCGTCTCAAACTTGTACTTAACGTGCACTGTTCAAAATCAATGCATGAACTATTCTGCTTGTAGCCTGTAGCTTCAAAAAAAGCTCAATTTGAAAATATAAAAAACTTAATTTTTGGGAGACTTATTTCCGAGGGACCATCATCTAGATGTATGAAATTATTCTTATTGGAATTTCTATTTATTATCTGGGGCATATGCAGTCGGATAAAATGCTGCTACTTATAAAAATGTGTCGCTCTAAGCCATTGGTCAGCCCCCCTCTCCTCTTAAAATAGCGGCTAGTTGGAAATGGAGGCATCTGCCAAGTAACACAAGCAAACAAGTCTCTGCAAGATTAATCACCTGTACAGAAAAATCCCGAAGGCATGTGCTGTCACGTGTTCTGTGCGATGCAAGACTTACATCAATGATCATGACAATTCATGGTTGTCTTCAATATTGGCTGCGCCTGTGCATAGGATGCGCATTGAATAGCTTGGTTAAAACTGGTAATACATCTGTATCAAATGAAATTTATCTGATGATTTTACGCATGCAAGTCTAGTACATCACTTCTTGGACTTTATTGATTATGTAAGTGTTCTTTAAAGGTAATATGAATCGAAAAACTGTTTGAACATATCTGATAGAACTCAATTCGCTCTCTCTAACTGTAGTAACCATTTACTAGTCTTCGATCGCCTTTTCTGAAATATTTTGTGATAAAGCTTCGATTTTGCATTGTTGTGACTTTCAAAATGTGGCCTACCATGAACGCGGTCAGACCGCTCTGCCCCAGGCCTCTGTGACGTCAAGTGTTTGACACAGTCTCGTAGATTACACAGAAAACACGTCATTATACGACCACACCAACTGTTACATGATGTGAAAATAAATATTTTTTGCACAAATTTTGAAATTAAAACGTCACTGCCACATTCAAGATTGGATAATATATGCTGGTAACAATTTCCTCAACAACAGGTCGTTTGCAATGAAACATTTTTTTATTGATTTCAGATGCATTTTGATTTCCATTAAAAAAATATAAACACCCAACCAATCTATTGATGTAATGTGATTTAAATGTTTTCCTTCTATTGTTTGCCTGTGTTTCTTTTACCTTGAATTTACAACAATAAAATATATTGAAACAACACAAACAACACAAATGTATAAAATGAGGATACCCCCCCCCCTTCATTGATGAATTGGAAATCTGGCAACTGCAGAACAAGTGTAGGACCTATGTTGGGGCACTCTAAACAAAAATGTGTCAGAAAATAATTCTACTCTATATTTGCAAAAGCAAATTTCTGGTTAGCAGCTAATAGTTTTAAAAAAGAGTAGGCCACATTCCCTTTTGAAATTTCCATTTTGGAAAAGAAACGGTAAAATTTTTTGACATATTTTTGTGCCTGCACAAATACAAAATGTTATATAATCATATGTATAATGTTTATTAAATACATGGATATAATAGGTAAAATTATACATAGGTATAAATACACATTTTATGATACATAATTATACATAGATAATATATGTAAATTCTATGTTATGATAAAACAAAGATAGTATTTTATAAGAAACCGAGCCTTAACTGAACAACATCAAAGGTATAGTTTTTAAATGTTAGAATAAATGTTATGAAAGATCAGTCACATTGCATCCATGCATGTACAGATACTGAACAATACATATCCAAAAAATTCTTCTTCAAACAGTTTTTATTTCAAATGCCAGACTAAAGGTTTCTTATAAAGTTATATGTAGCTTGCAATCAGAATGCTGGCTATCAAGGCAATGTTACATAGAATCTTGTTCTGTAGAATCTTTGTAGCCAGTTTTTTTATTGTTGATGTTTTTTTTTCTGATGAAGTTGTATAGACATGCAGTTAATGGCCTTGTTGTATCCCAACCAAGGTATCCATAGATCGACCTCACAAGTGTTCTTTACGCTACAGCACAAAGATATCTGTGAAGAGGGCAATTTCTTATGATTATGAGGATACAAACAAATGGGGAGCAATCGCATAATTCAAAGTATAATGAATGAGGCGGGTTTTAACAAATTGGCAAATCTAACATTCAAAACTCATTCCATATACTCTTAACATTAAAAACTCATTTCACCCACACACACATATATGTATTTTCTCAATTAGGCAATGGCTGACATGGAGTATAAATACTTACCACATGGGTGCTACCCAATTGTAAATTTTCAGTAAACAAATTGAAGAAGAGAGTGCCACACTCCATTTAAATAATCCCGAAAATTCTTACTCATTTTCAGAACCACTTGCACCTTTTTTATACGGACTTCCATCTTTCTTTTTCAAAAGTGGACTGACAATCTTCAATACTTCTTTATTTACAAAAGCGGGGATAGCCATAATCTTTATTTACATCATGCTCTGTAACACAGATTGGATGATCCCCCAACCCATCAAAGAGCACTTTTCTAAATGCTGCGTGAAACTCTCTGCAACAACGATATTCCCTTGCACCAACAAGTTCGTCAAGGTTACATTTACCACATGAGCATCTGCGTAAAAAGTTGTAAACAGGCCTTAGTTGATTTTCGTTTCGCCTCACCAAATATATAGGCCTAGGAAAGCCATTCGGGGTAACTTATTTCATCGATAAAAACGGAATAATTAATAGATGGAAATTGACTGTTGAATCATTTCTTACCATTCTTCTGAAGGAATATTCCTTTCAAAACGATATCGTACTTGAGAGGGTCTAATACCATCTTCGTCCTCAGGCTGGTCATTTTCTTCCTGGGCTCCTGTTTCCTCATCATCTTCGTCTGAAGCCAAGTGTTCGTGCTGGTATGGCATAAAAAGTGCGCCATAATCCTCTAAAATGTGTTTGCCACTACTGGATTCATTCGTAGATAAATTATTTGATTCGATAATACTCGCATCGCTACTTGAACTGGTCGACATTTCTCAAACATATCACTATTCCACCTAGGCCGCACAAATTTGTCAGAAAAGTGTCAAACACTTTACGTCATAAAAATAATCTCGTCCCAGATCCCGTGTACAAATATTGGGCTTGCTGCAATCGAGTTCAAATCGTTTTTACGGAAAACACGTAAGTCAAAGACAATTTTTAAAAGCATTTTCGGAATCAGCGACATCGAATTAGTAAGGTTTGATGAAAAAAATTTTCGATTCATATTACCTTTAAATGAATTAAACCTGCTGACAGAGCTACAACAGTCGAAAACCAAAAGGAAGTTGCGGCTTAAAGGGGCCATCTTAACTGTATTGTGCAATGCAGGTGAAGCATTGCAATTTGATTTAAATAATAAAATATGACTATAATAGAACCCCTCAACTACAAAAGACTAACTACAATAGAACACCTCAAAATTATTAGCTTGTCTCGTTCATCAGCAATAATCATTGAAAAAGACTAAAAAGGCTATAAGCTTCAGATCATCCTATCTAATCTGAAGGTGCCATGTGCAGTGTTTAGGTTGGCCAGAAGGCTGGTTATAAACAGGGAGGAACTGTGTTGGATCATGGCTTGCATTAGTTTTAATCTTGCTTTTAAAGCCAACTTCAAGATATAAAATCATGTGATGGTTCTTGGTCAAGGTTTTTAAAACCGTGTCTCTGTTTTGTAGAAAAAAGCATCCTTTGTGGTTTAGGGCCTGTTTATGTGAGGCGGGCTAGCCCGGGTACCCAGGGCCATTTGAGAATTTGGAGATTAAATTTTGAAAAGAATGCAACCGCATTCAGCCCAAAATTAACTTTGCTTAGAGGGCAGCCCATTTTCCAGCCAGGGCTGGCGTTTTTATGAGGAGGAACATTTTCTCGGCTAGCCGCGTTCCCGGGGAGGCGAAGCCGAGATCTCGGCTAACCAGGCTATTATATAAACGACGAAGTTCCCATTGTAAGCAACACGATAGAATTTTCTAGAGAGATGAGAGCCCGGCAACCCGGGCTAGCCCTAGTAGCTGACGTCTAAGGTACTACTTTTGGTGAGCATAAGAATCGGGAAATCTGTTTATTAACAACACAGTTACCAGCTATAAGGGGATTCAAAATTATTGATTTTATTAGCAAGCTTTTCATCAAATGAGCATAAGTAATGATTTATTAGGCTGGTAATCTCATTTCTCTGCCCTGCTTTCTTATAAAGTCAATATCACATGATTTTGATCGTCTTTAATGAGATCGTTACATGGATAATTTGAA